>VWZE01013199.1:32538-108912 GCA_013396675.1 Eubucco bourcierii
TGTTTGATCTCACTGTTCCAAGGTTATATGCAGGGATGTGCCCAGCTTAATTGGCTTTCTCCTTGGTTACCAATAACTCCCCTCGTAGGTTCTCACGAAGAGGGATACATCTGTGAGAGTCTTGCTTAGATAACAGAATGCTTACATAAATAATATGAACACTAAATCAGACTATCAGCATAACTAATTATATGTAGTAGTGACCTATACTTGAGAGCTGTAACTGCAAGTAGGCGTGCCATGAAGATGTAATCCTTAGAGCTTCAGCTTATCAGAATGCAGCTTGATGAATATATTACCAAGAAATGTATAAAAGAGCACAAGCTTCAAAATCAAGTTGTCACCTCTTTATGATCCATATTGGATCTCTGGTGTCCATTATTAGTTCCTTCTCGTCACCATTGCAGGTTGGCTGTGCTTCTCAGATACAGCTCACCAATGCACACAGTTGCTACAAAATGCAGGTTGTGACTCCTGTTCACATATAGACATCCGTGCTCCAGAAGTGAAGCCCAGTACATGTTTATCTGGAGACAGAAATGACAGTTCTTGAAAAAGAGTATGTATTTTTTTGGAAATGCAGTCAGTTATTTTGGAGACTCAATCTTCTGTGTTTGTTTTCAGGGTATTTGTACTGTTTTGTTTTTTATAAACCTAAATGTACTAGAGAGACACCAAAGGTTCTTTTTCTTCTGCACAGTAATACCTTCAGAACAAACTAGTCTGCATTTGCATACACACAGACACATTAGCAGACAAAGTGGTTGACATTAGGATCTGCAGAGTGGAAATGCCCACTTTCTCTTTCATTTATGGTACCTTATGTCATTTCCACTTATGACATCCAAAAGAGTCAGTTTGGTTCACGGCCCTTTAATACACTTCACAGGAAATAATCCCTGCATTAACAACTTTCTTTCCTGTATTTCTTAAGTATCGGTTTTCAAAAGAGTATCAGGATAGTTATACACTATCATGGGCACCAAAACAGTTTATATTTTCATTTATTATTAGAATTTGCTATGACATTTACGTTGAAATGTGTCTCTGACTTCTTTATATAATACATTTAGTTCATTCAAAATGCTTTTTTTTTTTCTTACAAAGAGGAACTTGAAAACTTACTTTCTTACTTAAACTTCCATAGTTACTTTGGTTTGGTTCATTGGTCGGCTTTGGTTTTTGTGGCTTGTTTTGTTTTGTTTTTCAAAGGGAAGGAGTTTAAAGTTTTCTGACTTGAAAAAAATTTGAGAATAGAAAGAGAGCATCATGCTACTCCAGGCAGCACCCAACCCGAAAACGTAAGGAAACCCTAGGGAAAAGCATTCGGTGAACATTTTGAGACGCATTTGTTTCAGAAAGAGAAACAGAAGCTTCTGACCACATGTGAATTCCTTCTGAACACAGGAGGGCCTGTTCTTGAAGCAGGAATATTTCAGTTCCTTTAAAAAAAATGAAGCATATTTCTTAATATTGCAGTTGGTCTGGGGACAATCCGCCCCTAGCAGAGATGTGGTTAAGGGAGGATTTCTGGGAGAGGTACTTGTGAAGAGGGATGACTGACAATACAAAATACACAAGGGGTCAAGGTATTTTACCATAATGGTAGTGAAGATGATCTAAGACAGATATGCGCAAGCCAAGGTTTGCACACAAAGGCCTTTGGTCTTTTAAACAAAATGAAAACAGGCTGTGAGACCAGCATAAAAGATGCTTATTACTGGAGTCATAATAGACCAACTATAAATTCACTTTTTGTCTAGCTTGGCCTTCTGCCATAATGTGTTGCAAACTACCACAATGATGCCTCTTAATCTGACTTGACACACCATCCAAAAACGTCTTCTTTTGGAAGTACGCCTCCAAATTTCCACATGTATATTGGTATTTTAATTCTTCAGGTCACCTTGACACCCTATAGTATTTTTCAGATGTCATGTAGCTGCATACACATACCCTATGTTAGCAGAAATCAGACTTGTTCTCAGGAAGTAGTTCTTTCCAAGATCTAGTTGTCTGCAAACATTAGATGTAAGCCGTGTTAGAAACCTTGCACCAGAGCACCACAGAGCAATAATACTGCTCTTAGCAGATAAGAATAAACACCTTCTCTCTCTGTTTCTGTCGCAAAATCCAGTGCTTCCTGCTCTAAGTCTGCTGCAGTGAAACGGAACATTTGCTAAAATATGTCACAACCTTAATTTTAAAAGAAGTTTTGCGGTCCAATATAGTAACAATTTTATTTCAAGAAGCATCTGGATTTTATTAGATGCAAACACAGTTGGTAGAAGTCTGGAATAGGAGAGAGATAAAAATGCTCTCCCTGGAATATTTTAAACCAGAAGCATTCATCATGCTCGGCATACCCTTAAAACACAAGGGGTGTAGGGTGACTGTGCAGTTCACTGCAAAGCTGTTGCTACTGCAGTGAGTTATTGTATTTTTACTTTCATTGCCTCTGGCAACTTGCAAATGGTGACAGGTGAAAAGTTTCTTTTCTTCTTTGTAGGATTCAGTAGTCGCTTGAAGCCTCATTCTGATTTTTTCCCCTCATTCTGACTAAGGACTGATTTCTAATCACTTGCAGGCAGTCATGGGCATTTGCTGAGACTCTTTCCTACAAAAGCCCTACACTTTCAGGAAATCATCACTCACTGGAGATATTTGTGATGCTACCCCTATTGCTAGTTTAACAAGCTCATGTTAATTCCTACTCAATGAACACTATATAATTTATCCATTTACACAGAACTTACACAACATGACTATCTAGTAAACATTTGAATGTAAATTGGAATCTGAATCTAAATCTGTAAGCCCCAGACCAAAATATCCTGAAGCTATTCTTGGATTTCCAAACAACATAAAACTCCAGTTTTACAAAGAGAGTTCCTTTTTTCAATGAGACAAAACAAATCAGTCACTGATACCTGGTGTGACCTCTGAATGTCAGGAAGTGTTACCTTCCCCAGAGTTGAATCTCCTCTTTAAACACTGGAATTATATATGCAAACATGAGCACACTTGTCTGAGAACTACTCAATGCAGTCCATTGTCACATACACGATGACATAATTCGTGCTGGTGATACAGTCACCTGAGTAGCAGGAGGGCTGGATGTTGATCAGTTGGTATGGCTGGCTGCATTCACGTGCAGGTGCTAAAAAGGATCCTCATGGGTCTAGTGGATCAGGAGGTGCACAGGGCCACTTTCTCAGCCCTACTCTATGTGCCTCTGGTCACTAGCGCAGGCAGCACATTGGATCAAATGGACAACAAAGCAACACAGGGAAAGCCACATTTATTTCAGCAGGCTTTTGCAGATCTAAATCTCTCCTTCTCATAGTTGTAAACTTTCCTCATCAGGGCAGCACGTGGACTGTTAGTGTAAAAGAATCCTCCTTGCTTTAAACCCCATAGTAGAAGAAAGGATAAGAAGACATTCATCAGTTCTGAGCATCATACAAACCAGCTTGTTTGAGAGGCACCAGCCTCTTTCCCACTCTCTAAATGTCACACAACAGGCAGTGCAAACTTCAGTAATGTTTCTTACACCACCCATGAGGGAAACTCTGAGCATCTCCTTTGTTTCTGAGAGGACCTCATTCTATCAGCTGGCTTTCTACCATGAGACTTCCACTCACCTAACACTCCACCACCAAATGTGAACACACCATTGTGACCTCATCCTGTCCACAGGACAGATAATTTATCTAGGGAAGGACATGAGCAGTCTACCATTTAATTGTCATTCTATCTATCATTTAGGAGAGAATTTGACCAAAGATGACTTAAAGACGTAAGCAGTTGCCCTTAGCTGAGGCATGTTTGCAGTGTGCCTGTGCATTGATGAAAAGCTCAACATGAGCCTGCAGTGTGCACATGCAGCCCAGACAGCAACCGAGTGCTGGGTTGCATCAAGAGCAGTGTGGTCAGCAGGGCAAGGGAGGGGATTCTGCCCCTTTACTCTCGTCAGATCCCACCTGGATTACTGTGTGCAGTTCTGGAGCCCTCAGCACAGGAAGGACATGGAAGTGTTGGANAGGTCTTGCAATGCCAGGACTAGGGGCAATGGGTTTAAACTGGTAGAGTAAAGATTTAGATTAGATGTTAGGAGGAAGTTCTTTCCAGTGAGGGTGCTGAGGTATAGGAACAGGTTGCCCAGGGAAGTTGTGGTTGCTCCCTCCCTGGAGGTGCTGAAGGCCAGGTTGAACGAGGCCTTGAGTAACCTGTACTAGTGGGAGGTGTCCCTGCCTAAGGCAGGGGGTTGGAACTAGATGATCCTTGAGGTCTCTTCCAACCATACCATTCTATGATCTATGATCTATTCATAGAAAGCAATGGTGTACAGAGCACTGGACACACTATGGGGTACGGTTTTGAAATTAATTTTATCTGTATATAATTTCTGATTTGAAGTGCTATCATTTGAGAAGTTTTTCAAGTGTGTGTCCCACTAGCAAGGTAGTAAAATGACTGGATGAACTGGCATATTATTCCACCCCTAAAACAATCCAGTAATGTTTTCTTGAAAAATTCAGTAGCAGTGAAACCCACTGCATGGCACTTGAGGACAAGTGCAAATTAATCATTTTAAGACTGTCTTGAGGATAGATTAAGCTCAGGCCTATTCCCTCTAGCAGCTTGGATATAAACAGCAGTGTTGGAGGGTACATTTTGTGTATCCGAGCACCCGATCTGAAAAGCCATTTAGTAGCACTCATAAAAGCCAGCAAAGGGCACAAGCACACACATATTAACTCATGAGGTCTCACTGATTCATGATATAAGCCTACACAGACAACAGAAGCTCTCCAGGGAAGGATCTTTGGCCAATATGCTTAAATCATGGAAAGGATTTTTACAGATGGCAAAAGGATTAGAATGCCCCATTTTAATAATTAATCAGGCATCATGCAAGGACCCACAAGGTCTTTCAAAATGGTTCTCCACACATTTGTTTCCATATGAAATCATCTGGTGGGCCGCATCCTCCAGTGGGTGCATATCTGTTTCTTTCTTTTAAAATCTTGGCTGCCTCCAAGAACAGGAATAAGCTCTTAGTAACAGGGTAGGACTTAATCAGTATATTCAGATCATAACCAATACAGCATTGTGGCATTTTACTTCCTGATTTCTGTTGATTTTTAATTAAGGTTGACATTTATATATAAAATAGTTGGTTTTCAAAAGGCCAACTGGAAATCCTCTTGTGGATTACCTCATCTAAGCACAGATATTTGTGTGTGCATATTTGTAATTGTTTGAAGGTTTTCCAAACATGACTTAAAGCCACACCACGGTTTTAAAACACACTTATAAGAATATCATAACGTTAGGAGAGTTCAAAGAAAGAAAACATTTTTACACAGTAATGGTGTTTAGACTTTGTCACAGATACTAGACACGGAAAGAATATTTAAGCCCACAAAAGCTGACACACAAATTTAAGGGTATAGCTGCAGTCTATGGATTTGGAGGTAGACATTCACAGTATATATGCTGCTGTGGGATTGTTCCAGCCTGCTTAAAAATCAGTTGCACTTACAGTTTGATTTTGGCTTTTCTATATAGAAGACAAAATTTCTAAAGGTTTTAAAGCATTGAGCCTTCCCTGAGAGGTTTGACAAAAAGGAAAACATTAAACAAAAATCAGACCAAACCTGCTCCCAAAGAAACCGAGGTCAGCAATGGTCTCATTTCAATGCAACAGAGTCTAGTAATAAAATTTCTGCCTTCCCCTTAAATATTAGTCTTCCTTTCCGTTCCTCCTCATGTGTCTGCCACAACTCTCATCTCTTCAGCAGCTATGATCTGCTGCCAAGATTTGTTCTACTCTTCATGTAATTTATGACCCTGTCATGCTGCTTATTCATGCACACTTTCCCGGTGTCAGGGCTGAGGATACTGATGTATTTCAATGCAGCTCACACTGGTGCAGGGAATGGGCTCTGAAGAGACAAAGCACATGCCTAGCTTACTTCAGGTGGCAGCCAAGGTAAATCAAACAATGGAATTACTGCAACAGGTAAAGCTAGACACATTAATTAATCTTTGCAAGGTCAGGATCTGAGCCCTTCAGCTACAAGTGCCTCACAGATCTTTAAGCTATGAGCCAACAACAGCAACAAATTCAGTACACTGGGTTGCCTCTAGTCTGAGTCTGTTTCCCTCAGATGACCTACCTTCCCCTTGGCAATGTTTCTACCAGACAGTATGTGCCTATAAGAGTCACAGGCCTAACTGACATGTTTGAGTACTCAGGTATTACTATACTGTCTTTCAGGGAGACTTATTTAGGTTTACAAATCTCTTGAACCTGGCCTGTTAAACAATCTTAGGTCTCAAACACAAGAGATAGGTGTTCGTATGTCAGCCTGAGCCCCAGTCATTTCAGAGATGCTTATACACCAGTACTCCAGAGCTCAGTGCTCTACCATAGAGTCATCTTACAACAACTTTGGTAAAATACTACTGATTTTCTTGTGATCCTTAGAATTTTGTTATCTGAAGCTTCTTTCCCATGCACTGATGCTCCATCTTCTATAGAAGGTTCCTATCAAAGGTGTGCTTCCCTCAAGTTTTTCCATCTAAGAAATTTCTTAGCTTGTTTTATTTGCCAGAGGAAAAAGGGACTAATTTTTAGGAGCACAATATTCTCTAAAGACAGAAGAATTATACAGGTCCTTTACAGTCTCCCATTTCCACGTCCCTGTACACCACTGAAACAGAACCTGAAAGCAGTGAGAGGGAAATGTCAGTCAGGATATAAATGCCACATGTAGCATTTATTCTCAATATTATACAGGACACTTCTGATTATAAATGAATTGAAGAGAGAAATTGTAAAAAAATTTCCCTTCATTTAATGTACATGTAATCTGCACTTTATACTAAGGCACTCTATGGAAAATATGAATGCTGTGCCTGGAAATTTAGCTATGATCTCTTTCCAGATTTTGTATAGGTCTGGAGAGCATAATCAAATGCAGAAGGAAAGTGTATGTCCAGACTCTGGAGCTTCTACCTGCTCCTGTAAATCTTTCAGCTATGGAACGGGGGACAACTGAGTTTATAATAATCTAGTCAGATTAATACCCTGAATTGATGATACATATTTAGGTAACGTTTGCTGTAATTTCTACATGACTTGGCTAACCAAAAATGTTCCCAAAATAAATATGGCTGGCTTGGGACATATTCAATGAGTACAAACTCCAGATGCATCATCAAGATATGATGCATATTTGCAAAACTTCCTACTTCACTGAAGAATTATGCTCATCTTTTTTGGTGTTGCCAGAAGCTATCCTGGACAACATAATGAGAAACTCCTATCTCCAGACTGTATCAAACTATGAAGGCCTTTATTTCCTTTGAAACGCTGTTAAAAAAAAATAAAAATTCTCCATTTTCTCTATGGATGAAAGGAAAAAATTAATACACACCCAGATTGGAAGGTCCCTAGATCAAGAGGCCCAAATCCTGCTCCATCTAAGAAAACTGTGAATTTTATTCTTCAGTTCAATAAGTTGAATTGCAACCACCTTATTGTAATCAGGTAAGTGATTTAGTTTTCCATCCATTAATCCCTAAGTGCCTGCCTGGTGACTGGTCCTATGCTTTTACAGGAGAGGTGTAGATGAGAAAGTGTAGGTTAATTTATGACACTATCCCTTCCTCAGACATCACTCAAAGGCATTCACTGGTCTTGAGAGGAGAATTCTGTAGGAGTAGGCATGTGTCTGAATCATCAGCTCTCCTGCAAAACATTTTTGAAGCTTTAAATCAGCATGTAAGCTCTCAGAAGTAGTGAAATGGATTCCTGGAACATGGACATGGCTCCTTGTTCTGGCAAACTGACTTATTTCCACTTGTAGTGTCCCAACAGAAAACCTCTTGCAGAATACCTGCATCACTGGGTAAATGCTATCAGTGATAAAACTTTGATTTGCTGACACAAAATCCTTTGGTGCGACTGGTATCAGTGCAGAAGGAGAAAGAATTTCATAAAACGGCCCATGAAAACTGTATATTTATTGCCAATACAATAATTCATCATTTCAAGAATAAGGAACAGTACAGATTCCATAATCTCATCAGAAAGGTAAAAGAAGTGATGACTGTTGGCAAGCATTGGCTCCAAATCTGTATTATTTCACGGAGAGGTAGCAACGAACAGATTGAAAATGTGAACTCCAAGTCAGTCCAAGATGCAAAGTAACCCCAAAAACAGAACAAGAACGATAATAAAATAAAAATACGTAGACAATCATCAGTTTTGAGTGCCATTAAAGCAATAAAAAATCTATCCCACTATAATCAACATTTGAAAATAAGGAATTAATTCAAAGTAGTAATGACAGAGCAGAAATTCTCTGAGTCAGAATAGAAAGTCCTATGCCCTATGGTCCAGCTTTCAATCAAAAATGAATCAAAGCACACCTAGATTTTAACACAAAGCCACATCAGAAACAGTTAAGCAGTGACATGTAGGACTGAAACAACTCCATTTCTGAGCTAACTGCACAGTTAGAGGTTTCCAGTGGAAGTGACTTGGGAGGGAAAAGATCTTATCAATATGTGGGCCTATATAGGAACAAAAATCCTCAGCAGCAAAGCTTTCTAGGCAAGCATCATACCTGTAGCAGGCCATGATTTCAGACCAGTTATGAGTTGAGTGACTGACACAGAATGAAAGTCCACCCTAGTTTACTAACATTTCTGTCTAGAAGCACATCTTCCACAGAGGGTTAGAAGAAGTCAAATGCCCCTGCTTCAGCAGGATGTTTGGACTGGATGATCTCCAGAGGTTGCTTCCAGCCCTGACCGTGGTGGAATTCTGCATGACTCAGAGGTAGATGAGAAGTAGATCTTCCATCCATCTGAAAAGAACAAAGTGACAATGCGTGGAATATGGCTGCCACTTCCATGTGGGAGGGGCTGGGACTGCTAGCAGAACCAGCAGGAAGCCATCCACAGCAGGGCGAGGGACCGACCTCACTTTGTCTCCCTTTCTTTGCGCATGCTCTGTGGCTGGCCAAAGGACCAAACTGCTCAGCTGATCACTTCCTGAGAGACTTCTTCCTGGCAGCAGGTGAAGCTCTCAGAGTATCTCCATCACCATCTGGCCCCTTCTTTGGCATAAGATTGACAAGGTCCTTCCACTCCTCACATCCCAAGTCACTTCCACATTGTCCAAGCACGTCTTATTCCTCCTCCTTTTCCTCTTCTCCTTTCTGTGGGTGGCTGCTCCTTGCTTTTAAGACCAGTAGGTCTGGTGTCCTGCCAAAGCAAGCTGAAGTCTGCACTAAGTGCTTGCAGGTTGCCTTTTACTGGAGATGCTGCAGTTGCTGGAGCTGGAAGGATAGTCCTCTCCTAAGGTGGGGTTCTTATTTATGGTTTCTCGGCATTTGAATTACTCCTCTCTAAGTAGATTCCAGATTAGAAAGTGTACTGGCTATAGGTCAAAGACCCAGAGCAGCTTCATACTGCCAGATGTTAAGAACATAGTGGCTTGGGAGGGAGATGGTTACACCTGGTAGCTGCTAGCTGGGCTTCCCTGGGCAAACTCTCCACCCTCCTCATGCTTAATCCTTCTGCCCTTCCTGGAGGTGTTTAAGACCAGGTTGTACAGAGCCTTGAGCAACCTGATGTCCCTGACCATGGCAAATGGTTGGAACTAAATGATCTTTAAGGCCCCTTCCAACCCAAACCATTCTATAATTCTATAAAATCAGAAACAGCCCTTATGCCTTATTCTGGGCCTCTCTCTGGGCTGGATTCCCACCCACAAAAGAGAAGAACTTTTTAAAGCCCTATAGGAGAAGTGACACTATTGCTGGGCCACAGAAACATCCAAGTTAAAATAAACACATCAGAAACCAAGGAACATCTTGCCGGCCAGAAGACCTAGACTACCCGAAGAGACATGGTGGAACAGCAGGGAAAAGAAAGTGAGAATGAAAACACAGAGAAGACCCAAGTTCTTCTCCAGAAGCTGAAAAGTAGTAAAGGTAGCCAATGAGAACTTCTGGGGCAGGGCTGAAAAACAAGTAAAAGTGAGAGCTTCTCTCATCTCTGAGAGTGCAGCCAAAAAGTCAGGCTATCAACATCAGAAGAAAGAAAGAAGGAAAGGGAACAAAAAAATAAGGAAAATCCTCTACAACTGGCAGAAAAGAATATCTATGCTCCTTAGCTCCATGAAAGGCTGAGTGAAAGCGGTAAGAAGGAAATGGGATAAATAGGATATTGGAGCCAAAATATTTTCCTTCTGGATGCTCCTGGCTCAGTTCAGCCCTTTGTGACTTTCCATTTCACCCGTTACGCACTCTTCTATAATATAATAAATAGCTGTTTGCTTGCTCAGTATATTCAACTTCCTCACACCAAGCCAAACTCAACCCAGCACTAGTATTTAATTCTGGATTTTGACCAGGCCTGCCTAAAACTGATGTGATTTGTCATATCCACTAGTAAAGAATAAAAACATTTGCACCCAAATACCAGAGGTTGTGGCCAAGTTCACCTCATGCTCTTGGTGGTGATATTATTGTTATTTAACCATGTTTTAGTACTTTTAAGACTGCAGTGGAAAAAGGGAGGTTTTCATTCTGTTTCTGAGCTTTGAAGGAGATGTAAATTATGCTAGCAGCATGGACTCAGCTAACTGTCGTCCTTCCATAGAAAGAAGAAATCCTCTATTACTCGAAAGTCAAATTATTGTTGAAACCTGCAACAACTAAATAAAACCAGCCACTGCATGAGAATTTCTCCAAAGTATAAATATTAAAACAAAAATAACAGTCACATGAAACTGTGCTTTTCCAGTTGCCATAATTGTTTTCCTTCCTTTGTCCATTCTTAACAGGTACAGGTTTGTACATGACTGCAGGCACTGCTAATACTCGAGTCCCTGTTAATTGTGAAGGGAGTTTCTGGCTTCTGAGGGGTTACCCCTCTGGTCAGCAATTCAGATCCCCACACAATCCTCACAGTACTCCTCTAGAGGATTTTGTCCCAGTAGCCCAGTTTCAGGACCTTTTGGAACTCTCTCATGTTTTGCTTTACTTTGAAGCTGCAGGACCCCATTTCCTTCCATGCAAGAGCACTGGGCCATGAGCTGAGAGACGGTTTGTCCACTCCCTGTGGTGGTCTTTGGGGTTGCTTAAAGGAGGAAAATAAGTGGCCCAAGCAGCCAGTTAGAAGGTGATTTCCTTTGAGCAGGGCAGACATCAATTGTGGAGATGGAATATCCCTCATCAAGACAAAATAGATCAAATTATGCCTAAAATAAGTTCTTTCAAGAGCTGGTAACATTGTTCTGGGTGTGCTATGTCAGGTCTCACAGCCCCATTCAGTGGCATACATGATGCATCCCAAATTGCTGATTCAGACTTCCAGAACTGCCCTGAGAAGTCCTCTTGAAGTGCTAGAGAGCTTCCCCAGTAGGGTTTCAGAGGATTCAGGGCAACGTGAACAGGATTTGGGCATATGTGAAAATCTCCACCAATATATCCATCTCACCACCAACGAACCAACATGAAACCATGAAAAGAACCCCTATACTTGGAAAAGAATGATAATCTCTTCCCCATTGCCCTTCAAAGCTGTTTCCCCAATTTTACAGGGTGTTACTCATGAGTGCTAAATGTCTGGTGCGAATTGTACTGTAGACCCAACTCCAGAACAAGAGCTGTGGCTATGAACAACTCACCACCAGCAAACTACAACAGTTCATGTAGATCCAACTAAATAACAAAATCCATGGATAACTAGAGAAAGGATTGCCTTTTTTTCTGCATTGATAGTATTGAATATTTCATTAGGAAAAGCTAAAGAGAAGAGAGTTTCCACTGAGAGTGCCAAAGATCTAATTAATGCCCTGTTATGGACTGTTTATACATGACGAAATTCATTCCTACACTGAGAGTCGGCATAAAGTTACGTACCGCTGAAGCTGCAGTTAACCAGCAGAAGGAATGAATTTCATTTAAAGAGCAATGTTCCAGATTCCTGGATGAGACACTCTGGAGTGAATGGGGCACTGTGCAGTAGAGCCTCAGCAGTCTTAAAATGAATTTTGCCGTGACCTAACAAAAACCACAGACTTGAAATTGTGATGATTCAGAAATTTTCAGCTCGCAACAGGAGTTGTTGCAAAATATTTGGGAACTGCAGGAAGCATTTAATGGTCTCCCTATGTCAAGAAGAGGAATCCTGATCTTGTCTTTATGGTTTTTGTTCCTATGAGTGATAATTTTAGAAGGAGATGATTAAGCCTGTGTGGCCTTTCTTCTAAGGTTGCTGAAAGAATAACAAGTGACCTGGTTCTGTCCTTTCTGTGCTGGAAGGGGAATGGTTTCAGGGACAGACTGTGCTCCCAGTCATATATGTAGATTCTTGCAAGTGTGTGCAGTAAAGGAAATTAAGTTAACCCAGTGGAGAAGTTTATCTGCAGACCACTACAATGGGGTAACAAAAGCCAAAAGAAACTTATAAGGGTACATGTCTTTTCTAACCAGATGAAAGTTAGGATTTCAGTAGAAAAAAAAAGGAAAAAAAAAAGACCAAAAACATGAATCAGAACATCCATGGCTAAAGCAGAGGTTTAGGACATTCTTAATCCTTATTCAGATGCAGAAACTGCAGAAAGGGTGGTTATAAATTCAGACTGATTTCATCCTAAGGAAGACTTCAGGTGAATCTTTTAGCTTGTGGGACAAATTGACAACAGGACAAAGGAGTTAAGAGACCTCTCAGAAAGTCTGTCAGTGTGTGATATAGTAACTACTATGTGCTTGTGTCATAATCACTGTCAGATTTCTTTAGAAGTGAAACCAGTATGTTCCAAACTGTGTTGAAATGCAACTCATAAGATTATTCCTGGCTGCTAATAAACATGGCAACGCAAGAAATTGAGCATCATTAAAAATTACTTTTTTTTGGTGTGTGCTTCCAGTAATGTTTTCTTAAAGAAGAATCTTACATCGGTGGCTGTATTTGTGTCAAGTAATGCTGTGGAAAGCATTAGACACCATCACACAATCACACTGTATTTCTCATTCAGTTTTCAGGCTGACTTCCATTTTCAGTTGTGTGTAGACATTTATACTGTCCTTGAAGACCCAAGTGCAATGCAACATTGCACGAACTGGACTTAAAGTCAAAAGTGGGGACTACTAAAAGCAGTATCTTAGTGATGCCTCTATCACTCTTATTTCTTGGGAACAAGGACTATCCTTTTCTAATGCCTGCAGAAACCTGGTAGGTACTGTGTACCTAGACCAACAGGAGTTACAAACTCCCTGAAGCACACTTTGTCTATGCTTACACAGCACCTAGCAATCATAGGTTCCTGCTCCACCGTGAGGATTGCTGTTGGCTTCCTCACGTTTGCTTATTCCACCATAGCCTGTTCCTTATGGATTACCCATACTTAGCTCTTACATTTTAAGCAGGTTTCCCCCAGCAATTTTTATTTATCATAATCCTCCTGTATTTGAAGACTCCTCATTACCCTTTCCTTTACCATGTCAATTGAGCTTAAGTAGCAGCTTACATCAGCAGCAGGACCTGTTCACGCACTCACTATGCAGCAGCAAGCACTGTGCAGTAGCAGCTCTGCGCTACATACCATGCAAAATAAACCGAGCATTTGACCCAAGCCATCACTCATGGTGATGGGAAAAACAACCTAAATTCACCCCCTCATTGTACATATGTATTTTCTAGAAGAAAAACTCTTCCTCTCAACTGATTTCCACTTAGTGACCTTTCCTTTGGAGCAGGCTAGGTAAAGTACATCCCAGTTCTAAATGATTGTACAGCATCATTTTCACCTTGCTTTTATCAGAGAATTTCAGCTGTGCTGCAAGCTGGAATTTGAGGAAGACACTTCTTATTTTACATTTCAGAAAAGCAGGAACACTTTAAGGAACTGGGTATTAGTTTGCAATGATACGCCCCTCTTAAAAAGCTAATGCTCTCCCTCCCTATGGCCACCTTAGTCTTGTGATTATTTTTGAGGGATAATGTGTGCCTGGAAACTCAAAAAAAAAAAAAAAAGGCAGTGCAGTAGATCTAAACATAAAAATTAGGGAAGACGGGAATTAGCTCACCACGGCTCACCTCAATTGCTGGGTCAGGTTTCAATTTCCAGTAAGTTTTCAGCAGGGAAATTTCTGTTAATGTATCTGTGGGCATTCCTCATCCAGAGGAATAGAAATTCCTTTGAAAACAGATACCTGACGTCACGACTACAGGCTTTCCTGAAACAAAGCATGTGCCAGATCTGTACACTGCCTACTGGAAGAGCCTACATCCTAAGCTCCTTGCATTATCCTTGTAAGAATAATACAATTGATTTGAAGCAAGTGGAACTAGAGTTTTGTGCTCAGCTTGCTGGACAACTCTTATGGAGACCCATAGATGTTCAGTTTAAGATGACTGGAAACACTGTAGATCATTTCACACTCACATTTGTCTGAAGAGTTTCTTTAACTGATCAGTAACTATAATCCCCTTGCCAAGACAGAATGTGCATGAGAGGCAGGAAAATGGTTAGCGACGTAATCTTCATATACAGTCTGAAGTCAAGTGCTGGCCGAGGAACTGTGGCAGAACGGGGCACAATATACTTTTCTCACTAGCAGCTTCCTGCTGGAAAGCCACAATTAAGAGTGTGCTCTCTGCTTTGCAGTATTCCTCCAAGCTAGGGCAGAAAGACACCCCTCCCCACCCCCCCAAAAAAAATAAACCCACCCCAAAACAGCAAAGATGGTTACAGGATGAAGAGAGGGGAAAGAGAATGACAAAATTTATATACAGCAGCACTACGCTGAAGATCTCATATGTTTGAAAAGGTTTCAAAGACTAACATTTCTTTTTTCTTTGTTCTCAGAATTGATCTTGGACAGCAAGAAATAAAGTCAAAGAAAGAGGCAATGAAATTTATTTGGAAGAGAACGTAACCACGCTGTTTTCTCCACGGGAGGTGTGAAAGACCCAAAGGTCAGCAGGATTAGATAAAACATCAGTTAGGGTTTCTTTTCCACCCGGCACATGTATGTCTTGCCTCACCTACCTCACGCCTCACCCTGTGCAGAACATACTTTCTCCTGAACGGAGCGGTATCAGCTGTAAGCCAGCCTTGCTCCAGGGAAAGAGAAAAGTTTGTTTCTCCCCAGAAAAGCCATTTTGTTCAGTCAAACGTTCCACAAAATGGCACGACCGTCTCGCAGCCCCCTCTCCTTGCGGGGCCAGGCCTCCCACGCGGGCCGGACACTCCGCCGCGTTGCCCACCGCTCCCAGCCCCCGCCCCGACCGCGCTCGATGGGGCGGTGGCCGCCCGGCCCCCGGCGGCGCAGAGGCCAATGGGCGCCTGGGCGGCGGCGGCCTCCCCCTCCCCGCGTCGCCCGCCCTATATAGCGCCCGGGCGACGTCGCTGTCCCATCCGTCGGGCTGCCTAAGAGCAGCGCCGTATACCTGTGCCGTGCCGTGCCGTGCCGTTCCGTGTCGTGCCGTTCCGTGCCAGGATGCGGGGCCGCACCGTGTGGCGGCTTGCGCTGCTCGCTCTCTGCCTGGGGGTTGCAGCGGCGGATGGCGGCGGATCGCGCCGCAGAGCCGGCGGCAAGAGCCGGCGGCAGGCGCAGACCACCTCGATACCTCAGGGCACTCCCGCGCAGGGCAAGCGTGAGTACCGCGCGAGCGCGAGGACGGTGTCCCGCGAGCAGGGCAGGACAGCGCACGGCAGGGCAGGGCAGGGCAGGGTGCTCGTCGGGGACGCGAGCGCTGTCCCGAGTCCCCGGAGCGCGGCGGGAGCTGGCGCCCCAGCCCCGCGGAGTGACTCTCGGGTGGCATTTGCTACCCCTGGGGCTCCGTGGCCCTTTGCAACCCCTCGGGCTCTGCGGGACCCACACACGTGCGAGGCTGCAGCGCAGGAGCCGGTGCCTGGTGCAGGCGCGGTTAATTTGTGACGTGCCTTTTCCCTTCTCACCTTGCCGTCGGTCCAAACTTTTCTTTTTGTTCACCCTCTGCTTCCTCCCTCCTTCTCTTTCTCCCCTCAGAAACGTGCTATGACAATGGAAGATACTATCAGATCAACCAGCAGTGGGAGCGCATTTACCTGGGAAACACACTGGTCTGTACCTGCTACGGGGGTAGCCGAGGGTTTAACTGCGAAAGCAAGCCCGAACGTAAGTCGGAGGTCTTTTTTTCTGTCTGCGTCGAGACCTCAGCAAGGCTTTTGATGCCGAGTAAGCTGAGTTTTGTGCCGAGTTGTAACTGGCAAACAGTTTTCAGCTGAAGCTTGGTACGTAGGGTCAGTAACGGATCTACACTCAATTACACTGAAGATCTGGCTTGGGATTTTAAGAAATGCTTTTCATTAGCAGTGGGCCTGCCACCAGAGCCCTGAGCCAAACATCACTCATCTCTGGAGGACTGGATCTAAACATTAATTGTGGAGCCAACCTTTTCTTTATAATGAACTGAACTGACTCCTGGACTCGCACGGGGAAGTTCAAATCTGGAGTCACTTTACAGCACTGGCTCTGTGCTGTTTGATTGCTTCACTCCAACTTTTCATAGCTGTGGAGTGTCGTCAGCTTGTTTAAAAATATTTCAGCTTACAACTTTCTGCAGCCCCCCTCGGCTGTGCTGTGAGCTTTCTATAATTGAGTGTAAAATGAGATTGTTTAGTCTCCAGCAGAAAAAGTTTAGGTAACAGAAAAAAACTTTAAAGGCTGCGTCTGCTGGAAGATGAGTCTCTCTGGGATACCAAATAGTTTAGATTATCAGATGTGATCTATCTATATCTTTTGTTTTTGGAGCCACCGGTTTGCCATAACTCCTTTATGTTGCTCTGGAAATGTAAGAAAAAAAATGTTTCCTGGATGATAGTCTTCATGTAAGACTGATGGGAGTGTCACAGCAATCTGTTTTGCAAGGCTTGTGTTTTGTGTGCCTCACGGCTAGACTGTTTTAAGGAGTACTCAGTCTTCACGCCCCTCTGTAGAGGGGGGTTTTGATCTGCCTTTGCTTCACCTGCAGGGATTCTCAAGCTTTACAGTTTCAAATTCCAATAGTGAGTTTCCCTTACTGCACAGTGAAGTTTATCTGTCCAGCCATGAAGAAGGTTGTTCTGTTGCAGATCTCAAGTCTGGTGGCAACACTGACATAACTGTTCTGTAATCACTTTGTCATGTGTGAGTGTGAACAAGTCACAAGCAGTGCTGTTGACTTCAGTGGGGCTGTTGCAGAATTTGGGATTCCTATACTCAATTTTTTTGCCAAGTCAGACTGAGGAGAATTGGTGTGACAAAACACACAGCTTCTAGTTGATGTCTGCACCCTCCTGTATCTTCTGTACTGTTGCGCTTCAGACAGTTGGGATTGATCTTTGCAGGGCACGCCTACCCATGTGCTGTGCTCACGTTCTGGCTTTCTGGGAGATGGAAGCTGAGGTTATTCAGCATCATGAGGAACTTGTGGGGCCAAATTCTGTGTAACTTGCTCTCTGCTTTTTCATCCTAGGAAAAAAAGATGAGACATTAACTATTTATCTTCAGGGAGAAAAAAAAACATTTGTGTGAGGAGGAGCGTGTGTGTCTGTTGACTGTGCATATTACCTAGATGGTTACATGAAATTGACTTTTCTCTCCTCATAGCTGAAGAGACTTGCTTTGACAAATACACTGGATCCACTTACCGAGTAGGGGAGACATATGAGCGCCCCAAGGACTCCATGATTTGGGACTGTACTTGCATTGGAGCTGGACGTGGGAGAATCAGCTGCACCATTGCCAGTATGTAACTAAAAGCCCGTTATTAGACCTGTTATTCATCAGTGTCATATTTTCCAGAGCAAATCACACAATTATCCCAGTGCCCATTAGGTAGAGTTGGGGAGGTTTAATTCAAAGCCAGGTAAAATCTTGTAATTGAAAGTCTTTGCCCCATGTACACACATTAGCACAACTAAATTTCCCTTTCACTTAAGAGGTAAAGTGCTATACGTAGAAATAACACAGGCCCAAAATGACTCTTAATGTCCAGCCATACAGGTTGAGACACTTCCTATATACAAGAGAGTGTTACGTTTTCAGGTGCATTTATGAAAATAATTTTTTTAACTGGAAAAAAATCTACTCTGCAGCTGCTGACCCAGAGTAACACAATCAGCATTAATGGGACTACTCTGAAAAAATAATAAATAAATACTACCTGAGAGCTAGTCCCCTGTCCTTGAAAAGCATCATGCCAACGCTTGTCCCTGAGGTAGATGGGATTTGATATCCAGACACTAGCTTAATGTGTTTCTGCAACTCCTTTTTCACTGGTCTGATCCATACTTTCCTCTTGTTCCTCCCTCTTTCCCTTGGTCCTTTCTCCCCTGTTCTCCCTTTCGTGTCTCTGTCTGGGAATCCTTTCCTTATTGAGTCACTGAATTGTTCAGTTTCCCTTCAGTTCGTAATTAGTCTCTGTATGAACGCAGATGAAGATCGCTGTGTCAGGACTTTTCAGGCTGAGATTTCAAAGTCCCTGAGGCACGTTTTCAGAAAAGTCTTTTTCTTAAAAGTATCCAGTTTCTTATTTAATACACACATCCTGATCCTGGTAGCTCTGCTGGAGAGGACTCAGAAGGCAACCGTCATTATAGCATGGAAATAAAACTGCATTGAATCTAACAAGTAGAACTGAAACCCTTCTGAATTTAATGGCATTTTATTGGGAAGGGATGATAAGCCTTGTAAGGAAAGAAAGAGTCAGTAAGGAAATTGCAAACATAAGAACAGTCTCATTTTGTCATCATCAGCCTGGTTTAGAACTCACTGGAGAGTCTCATTGACTGCAGTTGGATTTGAATCAATCTTCATAACTTTTTTTCTTTATTCCTTGCCTTCATAAATGAGCCAATGAAACATTTTAGTGGCTCCTAGTAAATGACCAGATAGATATTTCTCCTCCTGTCCTGGAAAGATGACCCGGTGCTTCTAAACTGCCCTTTGCTGTGTTCCCGCCTCTGAGCCTGTTTCAAGCAGTATGCCCAGACTGCCTGAGGGCTGTGGGGCACTGGTGGGCTGGCAGACTGCCTTACCAGGGCAGAGCTTCTAAACCCAGGAGGGCTGATGTCCTACTGGAGTGTTTCACCAAGCATCTGCATGTGCCACTGTGTCACTCACATTACATAGGGACTGCTACAGAGAGGCCTGTGTGGTATCACCTCAGAACAAGGGGGAGGCAAATCTTCTCACCAGCCTTTGTACTGTCAGCAGGGCCTGAGGAAGGCTGTCTCCTGAGGCTCTAGCACTCCTCTTTCACCAGCTGGGTCTCAGCTATGGTTTAAAACCTGGAGAGGTTACTTGAGAGGATGTGGCCTAGGAGAAGCACTTCAAATAGTGCGCACCGGTTGGAGTTGTCGGCTGCCATTTTGCAGGTCGGAGGAGGTATCGGCAGCAGCCTTGGCCTGCCTTGCTCTTTCTCCTCACTGCCCCAAACGCCATCCCCAGCCTTCTGTTGCTGACAGAGTGAGCCTTGTGTTGTCCCCATGGTTGTGTCGCTGGTGTGGTCACTCAGGAGATCTTCCCTCTCTCCTGCCACAGATCGCTGCCACGAGGGTGGCCAGTCCTACAAGATCGGAGACACCTGGCGCCGGCCCCACGAGACTGGGGGCTACATGCTGGAGTGTGTGTGCCTGGGCAATGGCAAGGGTGAATGGACCTGCAAGCCTGTGGGTAGGTCACAGCTCTCTTCTTCCCAGCTCAGTCAGGAGTATTGCTTCTTCTTCCACGCCTTCCTCCAAGCACAAATACAGGCTGGGTGGTGAATGGCTGAAGAGCAGCCCTGAGGAAAAGGACCTGAGGCGTCTGGGTTGATGAAAAGCTCAACGTGAGCCTGCAGTGTGCGTGCAGCCCAGACAGCAACCGAGTCCTGGGTGCATCAAGAGCAGTGTGGCCAGCAGGGCAAGGGAGGGGATTCTGTCCCTTCACTCTCATCAGACCCCACCTGGAGTACTGTGTGCAGTTCTGGAGCCCCCAGCACAGGAAGTCCAGAGGAGGGCCACGAAGATGATCAGAGGGCTGGAGCAGCTCTCCTATGAGGACAGGCTGAGAGAGTTGGGGCTTTTCAGCCTGGAGAAGAGAAGGCTTGTGGAGACCTGATAGTAGCCTTCCAGTATCTGAAGGAAGGCTGGGGAGGGACTATTTACATGGTCTGGTAATGACATGACAAGGTGCAATGGGTTTAAACTGGCAGAGGGGAGATTTAGACTAGATGTTAGGAAGAAGTTGTTTGCAGTGAGGGTGGTGAGGCACTGGCAGAGGTTGCCCAGGGAGGTTGTGGCTGTTCCCTCCCTGGAGGTGTTGAAGGCCAGGTTGGAGGAGGCCTTGAGTGAGCTGTACTAGTGGGAGGTGTCCCTGTCTATGGCAGGGGGTTGGAATTAGGTGGTCCTTGAGGTCCTTTCCAACCTTACTATTCTATGATTCTATGATCTTCCCTGAGGCTTCCCCATGTGGGAGAGCCTTATGTGGACACTTGTCCCCTTCCCTCTTGCAGCTGAGCGATGCTATGACAATGCAGCTGGGACATCTTACGTGGTTGGTGAGACCTGGGAGAAGCCCTACCAGGGCTGGATGATGGTGGACTGCACCTGCCTAGGGGAGGGCAGCGGCCGCATCACCTGCACCTCCAGAAGTAAGTGCTGGCCCTGGCACCTGCCAGCTGCTCTATTTGTCTTATTTTTCAAAACTATTTTGCATGAAAAAGAGCAGCTATCCCTTTGCTGACCCTTTATAAGTGGCAGTAGGTTCAGAGGGATGACCATCTCCTGAGGAGGAGTGGGAAACAGATCAGGAGAGGGGAGCATTTGCACATCGTGGTGGCCATCTGTGTCCTGGGGACGTGCTGGAGAGCTGGTGGTCTGTGCTGCCAACAGAGTAGCTGGGTTGTGTGGCATATTAACCCACTTAGAGAAAAAGGCTTAAGGAATCCAGAGGCCGCAGAGCCACTCTTGTGCTTTCCCCAAAGTTGGGAGGAATCACTTGATCTGCAAAATGGCATCCAGTTTGGCTTAATGTCTCCATTTCTGTTTTTAAAAGTGCCCTCCTGAAGGAGAGGATGCCCAGAGAAGTTGTGCAGTCTCCTTCTCTGGAGACTTCCAAAACCCACATGGATGTGTTCCTGTGCAAACTACCTTAGGTGATCCTGCCTTGGCAGGGAGGTTGGGCTCCATGTCTGGAACTCCCTTCCAACTGCTCAAGTTCAGTGATTCTGTGAATTTTAAGTGCTTTTAAAGAGAAATTTTTTTACCTACTCCAAGAGCAGGATCTACCAAATTTAAACATCTTGGTTTTTTCAGTCTTTTGCTGTTTATATTAGCTGAAACAGTTATTATTGTCTGCTTTCCCATCTTGCTTGATATTTTTTCCTTCCATTTTGTCTTCAGTGTGAATATGCTTTACCAGCACAAGTGACTTTTTCAGTTTTTACATCATTAAAGGAGATTACTGCAAATACTCCATTTTATTTGTATCTACAAAACAAATAAGGCTTTTAAAATCAAAAAAATCTCACTTGTTTACCTGCCTTCTGTTCCAGTTTTGTTAGAGCAGGCTCTGTTGTGGAGCTATCATGGTTTACACCAGTTGCCTCAAGAAAATTTAACTTTGTACCTTACACCTTGTTATGCAAGGTTTGAGAAACTCTTCTGTAGTCTTTCAGTTGCCTCAGGGCACACTGATAACTGATTTCAGATGATATAAACAGCAGACCTGTAAAGAACTAAAGCACTAAGGAGGGCTGCAATTAAAACTGAAGATCCGGAGAGACTTGGCTGAGAAGTAAACTGTGAAAATCAAAGCAGACTTGACAATATTGTTAAAAACAGATAGGGAAAAATCACTAACTGTCATATAGGAATGAATAAAACAGAACATGTTTGTGAATCTTGGAGGAGTTATTACTAACGAAAATGATTGGACAGTATCTTTCCTCCCATAATTGAGGTCTCTGTTGTTGTGTGTTGTAGGGGAAGTTGCAATAAAATGACCTCTTCATTTTTCATTTTGTTTTCCAAATGTAATTGAACGCATAAATTCGAAGTTATATCTATGAAATAATAGCTGTACTCAACAAAGTAACATTATGCTTCAGTGTGAGCTGGTGCTACGCCTTTTATGGCCAGCATTTTTGGCACATTGCAGGTTTTTGTAGGCTAACTTAAGACTTGGAGTGTCCATAGGACAGGTTTTTTTCATGTTGACCAAATTATATTATGAATACTTCACCAATTTACCACTCTTCTGGCAAATGTTCAGTTTTTGGTCGTTTTAACTACTGTGAGTGTTTTTCACATTGTTATCCCTTGTGCTCTTGCGGTGGCAATCTGGCATGGTGCATATGTCCTTCCACGGTTCTTCATAAATCTATGTTCATTGATCCATACACTTGAGCCACTGTATCAGGTTGCCCTTGAGTGGAGAAGTAAAATTTTGTAATGGAAGAACTAGTTAATCTGTGTGGATCTGGCATCCAGACAAAAGTAGTTTGTTACGCTGTCCTTTGAACCCATTTACTCAATTCATCAGGGGCCGTGGATTATTAAAGACAACAGGGAGATTTAGGAAGTCTAATATTCCTGGTATGACAAGAGAAGCTCATACAACGTTACTAGAGCTTTGTGAGTGCTTCTTTTGGAAAGAAATGGAATTTATATATCGCCCTCGGATAAGTTTTTGTTTCTTCTAGCTAAAGTAGAGCCCCAAACTTGAACTGTGCCCTATTTTCTTCTGTTTAGAAGAGAAGAAAAAAAAAAGACTTTGAAAAATAAATTAAGCTTTAAAGTTGTGTGCTAGATAGAATGGGCTTAAAATAGCTTTAAAAGTAACTAGCAGGAATATTTTAAATCCAGAATGTGCTTTTTCACATAGAATTTGAACATAGCTTACCATGTTCATACTGGGAATGTTATGATGCTAGGTTTTACACTGCCTATGAAAGTGAAATTGCAGTTCTGGTAATAAATGGAAATTTTCCTTTAGGCTAAAGTAGTGGGATTTTCAGATGCTCTCAACCTGTGCAGTTCAATGCAGGCTTTAGTTGTATAGGTCTTGTAATAGTGGGCTGCAGATAATGAGGCAGGCTCTCAGAGGTTTAAAGTATCATTGGCTTGGTGATAGTGTTGGTGGTTCTCTACTATAGATTGCATGGTGAAGCTACCCAATGCAGAAATAGCTAACAGTCATGTTCCTTACACAGATAGGTGCAATGACCATGACACCAAGACTTCATACAGAATTGGGGATACCTGGAGCAAGACGGATAACCGTGGAAACTTGCTTCAGTGTGTCTGTACCGGTAATGGCAGAGGTGAATGGAAATGTGAAAGACACACATCCCTGCATACAACCAGCACTGGTAAGTGGGGCATCATAGTGTGTGGGGTAGAGGAAGGTAGAAGTGCACATTTTGAATGCCTGGGACTTGAATTGTGTCATGCTAATTTAGGTGTTTAAAGAGTCTCCTCAGGGAAAGATCAACAACAAAGAGTCAGAGTTCGGGAGATGCTCCTTGTTCATGCACGTGTAGATAGGATTACTTTACACCTTGTATCAGTGTGCAAATGGGGATTGCACATACAAATGTGATTACCTGCACAGACAGTGGAGAAAATCACACCTAGGGCCATGCATCCACAGGAACTGTCTGCTAGCTTTGTCTTGGAAGCATGGCACTTCGGGTTAGTGTTTGAACTTTACCTAATTGCCTCAGGGAAACTTTCTTAATGTCCTTACTTTAAATTTCACTGAGACCATCTGGTTTCTTTGACAAGAGAAGTACACCTATAAGTGGCTGAGCTTTAAAACACTGAAATGTGAAGAAATATATATGCAGTACTTTTTCATACATGGACATTATATAGTGTAATTTTGGTATAAAATATTATGTAGTTTATAAGTAATATATATATTACCCAAAGTTTGTTAAAAGTCGGAAACTTCTAAATTTTGGGACTTTTTTTTTCCATTTTAAGGATCTAGGTTTCCTGTCGATGAATGCAGTGTAAAACTTCTGTTTTCCTGCAGTACCTACACTAATTTTTTTTTTTTGTGGCAAATGACCTTTGACTGTGCAGTACCATCAGGCTATCATCAAACTCTCAGAATGTCTGAACTTCAAAATGCACAAAGCTTTAAGGATGCCTATATTTAGTTTTCATTATTATTTCTTCTGTTTCAGCAGAACTGGATCTGTGGAAATTCCTGTGGGAATCATTGGCAAAAATGTCCATAGTGTAGACAAAAAACCCCTTTGTCTCTCAGGACTATTCCAAATGATAACAGGCCAAAAACTTTGATTCAAAGTTTAAAAATTCCAAAGTAAATGAGTGCATTTGTAGTTTTACTTCTATTTTTCAATGAAAAATTCCAAATTAATCCATTTGACTTACTACTTTGGCAATTTTTTGTTGTCGGTGCTCTTGAGTTTCCTGTTTTAAATTTCCTTCAACTATTTTATTTTTTCCAAAAAACACTGTGTCTTAAACATTCCCTTAAAGCAGTCAGCTCTCTTAATGCTTTCTAAAGGCATTCTACAGTAATGGAAACCAGAGTCTGTCACTGGCAGAACTGGAAGCTGTTCTTTTAATTTATAAGTTTGCTAAGTGAGATAATTAAAATGTGTCCAGGGAAGCTAAGAGAGTTGTGCCTTCCACCTGAAGTGTCGGGCTCCAGTTTTGTTAAACATACTTACTAATGCCTTGGAAGAAGGTCTAGAGTACCCTCAGGAGGTTTGATGATACCAAACTGGGAGGAGTGGCTGACACACTGGAAAGTTGTGGTGTTGTTTAGCAAGACCCGGACAGTCTGGAGAGATGGATTTGGGGGGAATCTAATTAGGTTCAACAAGTGCAACTGCAGAGTCCTGTACCTAGGGAGGAAAAACCCTATCCACTAGTACAGATTATGAATTGACCTGCTGGAAAGCAGCCTTGTGGAAGAATGACGTGGGAGTCCTGGTGAATAAGTGAATAAGCCCAGAATGCCAATGGTATCTTGAGGTACATGAGGAAGAGTGTGGCCATCAGGATGGGGGAGGTTCTCCTCCCCCTCTAGTCTACCCTAATGAGACCACATCTGGAATACTGTGTCCAGTTATGAGTTCCCCAGTTCAAAACAGACAAGAAACTACTGGAGAGACTCCAGCAGATGACTATGAGGATGAAGAAGAGCATCTCTCTTACAAGGAGAGACTGAGAGACCTGGGGCTCTTTAACCTGGAAAAGAGAGGAATAAGAGGGAGTCTTAGCAATGCTTATGAATACTTAAAAGTGAGAATGGGGCCAGACTCTTGTCAGTGGTGTTCAGCGACAGGACAAGGGGCAGTGGGTACAAACTGAAACACAGGAAACTCTGAACATAAGGAAAACCTTTCATTTGAAGGCGACAGAACTTTGGAATGGGCTGCCCAGAGAACTTGTGAAGTCTCCAGACAACACTCTCAAAACTTTCTTGGACAACATTGTCGTTTTCATCATAATTTAATTAAATAGTTCTGTTCTTTAGCTTTGTATGTAACATCTTGCTTTTTCCTCATGTTTTGGTGCAGGATCTGGCTCTCCTAGCTTCACAAATGTACAGACTGCCTTGTACCAACCCCAGCCTCAACAACCTCAGCCTCAGCCATATGGCCAGTGCATAACTGATAATGGAGTGGTGTACTCTGTGGGTATGCAGTGGCTCAAGACACAGGGAAGCCAGCAAATGCTTTGTACCTGCCTGGGAAATGGAGTGAGCTGCCAGGAAATAGGTATGAGTTTGTGTCAGTGCCTGTTTAGTCCAGTGAGATCTTTGGGACTGTCTCATGGTTTAATTTTGAAGTAGAATCCTTTTGTGTGTGCACTGGAAATGTCTTCTGAACAAGACATACTGGAGAAAGGTGAAAGAAATGAACAAATAGTAGTTTTTGTTATTTGAAGTCTGATTCTGTAAAGCAGAAACATTTTCCAGTGAGTTATATATAACCTTCTGAAGAAAAACAGCCCTTGGGGACAAGCATTAATAACTTTATTCAAGTCAAACTACAATAATATATGTTTGGAAAAGTATGTAAAAGAATGACACAGCTGTGAAGCGAAATCATCTGTTGGTGTGTATTGGCTCAGGGCCATAGCAGTGTGGGTTCACAGCAGCCAGTGATTTGGCCCAGAGGAGCTATTGCTGTTTTGGAACCCTAGGATCTGCAGATTGCTTTAAGACAGATTCTAATGCTGTGATTTGCTTGTTTTAAAGCTGTGACCCAAACATATGGTGGCAATTCTGATGGAGAACCTTGTGTTCTGCCATTCACCTACGATGGAAGGACTTTCTACTCCTGTACCACTGAAGGCCGCACAGATGGACACCTCTGGTGCAGCACCACTTCCAACTTTGAGCAGGACAAGAGATATTCCTTCTGTACTGAGCAGAATGGTGAGTAGTTTTTGGAGGATCTTCACGTGATCCTTATGCATAGATGGAGAATGGATTGGGCAACATAAGGATAGGCTGCCTGAACAACTCTAGCAGTCTGAGGAGATTAGAAGAGTGCTTTAGAAGCAAGGCAGTCCTGTGAATGAAAGACTGCTTACAGTCAGGGCATTTTTGTCTTTTTATCTTTGGAGGGCATACAGGATCATGCAGGTGTACCCTTTGAGTCCTATTCTAAGGTCACCTTGGAGAAGAGAGAACAGGAGTACCTCATCAAGATACAGCTTTGACCCAAAGAATACTTAAGACTTTGCCTCTACTTGGCTGTATTGTTAGATCAATGCCCATATTAGGCTGCAAAGAGGAGGATATCCATGGAGTACAGTTTGTGCAGTTCTCTGTCACTCCCTCCATGTTGGCCATCTAGCCAGGTTGCCATATATAGTAGTAATTTTAATGTGATTTGTGATCACTGATCAGGAGCAGGCACATGACTAATGCAGCAGCATTCCCTCTTGTCTGGGGATAGTCAATGTTCCCTCCACAGCACAGATCTACCTGTGTGGTTGCTCTTCCTGAAGAGTTCATTAAACATCTGTGGAACAGTATCCAGGCAGTGTGTCTAGCATCTGGAATTTTTCACATTCCCATATGAAAATACTGCTTCATACTCTGCATATGTATTTATATATATGTGTGTGTGTATTAATCTCTCTGTTCTACTGTAGTTGCTTTTTTCTGATAAAATACAAGCCTTTCTCTGCAGCACGTACAACATTCTTTCTTTAAAAAAAAACCACCACAGCAAAACCAACCCAAAATCTGCCAAAACAACCCTACCATCCCTGTCCACATACACATTTTGTTTTAATGAGGCTTCTTGAAATACACTGGGGAGAGAGAGAAATAGCAGTACAGAAACTTCAGCAAATGCCTCCTGGTTCTCCATTGTTTGTAAAGCAGAGTTGCTCAATAGGTGAATAGTTCAGGTAGATTACAGCCCTCTTTCCAGTCCTGCTTGCAAAACATGAAGCTTCCAATCTGCAGAAAGGTTTTGGCTTGTACTGATGCTGTAACTGAATTGCAGCCCTTACTTGAGGGCTAAGGCTTTAGTTTAAGCTGAAGGGTACAAGTGGGTAATAGCCTCAGTGAGGGTAGTACAGATATGCTGAGAACTATGAGTTTGAGTCCCTGGGCTTTGGCATAAAGGGTCTGCAAAGCTTCTCTCCAAACACAGTAAGCTTTAGTTTTCCCTGTCACCCAGGACTTCTGTGCCTAGCTCCACAACTCTTTCCAAAGAAATGTTTGGACTGAATTGACCTTATGCAAGAGTTAAGTTTCCAGATCTGAATTAAAGCCAAGAAAAGAAGCCCCTGCAGGGTACATGTGAGAAAAAATAGTACTAGTGGGTTTTTTTTTCCAAGCTGTTTTGTGTGTGCAAAGGGAGAGTGCAGGGTTCATTTGTATGTTTTTTTCATTTTGATACAGTTTTGATCCAGACACGTGGTGGCAATTCCAATGGTGCTCTGTGCCACTTCCCCTTCCTCTACAACAATCGCAACTACACTGACTGTACTTCTGAGGGACGGAGAGACAACATGAAATGGTGTGGAACCACTGAGAACTATGATGCTGACCAGAAATTTGGGTTCTGCCCTATGGCTGGTAAGGCTGAGAACCGTAAAGGGATTATGGAGTACCTATAAGTGGTTCTTTGAGCTGGGAAGTGAAGAGCTGACTGTCACTCATCAGTTATTTATGTCTTCCAGTGAGCTGCATCTCAACCCAAACCCCATTAAGGCACTTCTGAAGTTTTTGTTTTGTCCCAGTTTTCCCCCACTAATCATGTCTAGCAGAGACTTAGGCAACACCAGGAGAAGGCAATTTTCATTCCTACTTTGCCACAAGCTGGTGGTAGGCACACTTCTCAGCAGGTGCAAACTAGTGCGAGTACATTAGAGACCAATGGTCTGTAGAGCTTTGTAGAAAGTGCATGTACTAAAGCTTCTGTCTCATGACTTAGGAGTTCTTCTTGTCTTATCTATGCTTAGGAATAGGGCTATATTTGCAATACCAGTGTGTCACCCTGAAAATGACAGCAATGTCAAAATGAATATTGTGATACATTTCTACAAGCCATGGATGCTTCTCTCCATGGTGTCAGGAGGGTATGCATGGGAGGGAAGGTGACAATTAATGTTTTAAATGGAAGGCCTTTGGTAATTAATGGGAATGAAGCATCTGAGCCCTGAAACAGCTTGTGGAACACACAGATCTTCAAATGGCTGTGTTCATACAGAGGCATGTAACAACTGATTCTTTCGCACAGCATCCCTTAGATGTTTTAGAGAAGCTACTTTTTGTAGCTTTCAAGTGAAAATCAAAATGAATGAGTGCTTACAAGGGATTTGGACTTTGAGAATGTCACGACCCAGCAAAAATGCTGTTTGAATTTGAGTCTTGTCTAAAACTTCCTTGCAGAAACCACTGGGGTTATATGAAAGGGGCATTACAAATGCTCTAAGCTCTCAAGATCCTGTTAATTCTAACCACATAAAGTGTCCTCTTGCTTTTCCAACCAGCCCATGAAGAAATCTGCACAACCAATGATGGGGTCATGTACCGTGTTGGGGACCAATGGGATAAGCAGCATGATATGGGCCATATGATGAGGTGTACCTGTGTGGGAAATGGCCGTGGAGAATGGACTTGCATTGCCTATTCCCAGCTCAGAGGTAATGATTTTTTGCATTGATGTCATCACTTTAATCTGAAGTGCTTGAGTTCCTTTCCTGTGACTGGGAGATCAAGCCCAGACTCAAGAACTGTTTATTGCCAAGCTTCCCTTTGCAGTAAAAAGGGTATCAGAGGAACTATGTGAAGTTCCTATCTTGTTCACATGCTACAAAAGTACTGTTTCAGCCATTGCAGGCTAGTAAGTAGGGGTAAAACATGATTAGCTTGATCAGTAGGTATATCTTTGTCTGCTTTTAGGAATCGGCACCACTGTGACTTTTCGCAGAACTCAACAGAGGCACCTCAAGAACAGAAAACTCTAAAAAACTCTAGACTAGTCTAGTTTGAAGTATGAATTCAGAGCACTCCTGTTGTTCTGCAATGAAATTTCAGTTCTTCTGTGGTGGATTAGCCTTTGCTGGCTAATCTATATGACAAGTTGGCAGGACAGCACTGAGATTACTCTTATTTATTTATATGAGTGCTTCAAGTGGAGAAGTGTTTAAGCAATACCCAAAAAAAGGCAACTTAAAGTACAGACATTTGATCATCCTACAGTTAGCTTGCAGCATTGGCATCATGTCTGGAAAAGGCAGGGGGATTGCTGTCAGGGATCCAAAAAAAGGACTCTTCACACAATTGCTGAAATAGGATATAATTTACAGGGAAAGGCTCACTCCAGGGCTTTGTGAGGATTTTTTATTCACGTGTTTCCTTCAGAACAGTGAGAAATTCACTGCTAAAACTTCTGTGCTCTGAAACGACATTTTCCACATATGAAACCAGTTCTCTGCAGTTTCATTCTGGAGTTAAATTGGTCTTTCTTTTTGAGGGGAAATAGGGATACTTTGGTTCTTCTAAAGGCAAAGGTTGTTCAAGTAGAACTGCTTAAACAGGGCAACCAGAGATGGTCCTTTACACCCATAGAAGGGTCTGAACATGGCTTAGTTTATCCCAGTGCCTTGCCTGTGATGTGGGAAAATATGATGGGGAATGGAAGTCTGGAATTAACTGAGTCACTTCCCCAAGGAAAGACGGTCTGTGATTGACTTTGGAACTGAGCTTAGGTCTCCTGGGTCCCAGGCTTGTTGGTTTTGTTTGCTGTCTTTCTGCTCCTTGGTGTCAGTAGGATCTCTGGGCCAGATCACAGATTGACACATCGCCATTAAACTTAATGGACTGACACCATTGTAACCTAAGTATGGGACTCAAACTGGTTACTGCATTTTGAGGGAGCAGTAGATTAGCAGATAATAGTAGCATCTTGGAAGCATAACAGATCTACTTCTGTTTCAGATTACTACAAAGTATAGTAGAGATACCCAGCAGGATAACAGCATGAGGATGTTTGTACTTCTCTGTGGTATCTTTATGAATTTGGAGGAGCCCTTTTCTCCTTGTATCGTTCTAATGATTTCAGACAGTACTCACTGAGGTATTTCAGTCTAGACCTTCCTCAGAGAAGGTAGTGAGCAACCTAGGATGCTGGTTTAGGTTTCCTTTCCCACGTGGAATCTGTCAAAAGGAATAACCAGGCAGTTTTCTAGTTTGAGTAACATATAGTACTTTGGAATGCAACCTACAGATCTCTTTTCTGCAAGTGTTGCTTATTTACACACTGATGAATGAACACGCTCATCTGCGATGAGCACAGATTTCAGGGAGACTCGTTTTCTGTGTGAATGGAGCTTGTCATGGTCAATCTCTGTGAGGTAATTGAGAGGAGGGAGTGGTGTGCCAAGCAGAAGGATTTTGTCTTAATGCTTAGAGCTATTGCTAGTGAATTGTCTCTGCTCTGTCTCAAACAGACCAGTGCATCGTGGATGGTATCACCTATGATGTGAACCAGACCTTCCATAAGCGTCACGATGAGGGGCACATGCTGAACTGCACATGCTTTGGCCAGGGCCGAGGGAGATGGAAATGTGATCCTGTTGGTGAGTCACCAAGCTGTTCCTGCTTGCCAAAGTCACGCTGAGGCTGTGGAGAAACTGGTTTTGGTATGGTCAAACTACTGTATGAATTTGGGCCCAGTATTTTCCCACTTTCTACCCTCAATCACACAACTACAAAAGCAGAAATAGTACAGGATTTGCTGGAGGGTAAGTGAAAAGGCATTCCTAGTTTTAAGGACATAAGCTTTGGTTATCAGATGTGCTACAGAAGTCAATGATAATGCAGTAGTAATGGATCGTGGCAACATACCTCTCACAATGTGGCAGATTGTGGTAATGGGGCATATTGGCACCAGGGTGGGGGCTTTTTGGCTGCATACTGGTACCCGAGCTGTTACCTAGCAGTGTTCCCAGTCTGAATGTTGATAAAATAATATGCAGCTAGGCACTGATGCACAGTTTTCTTTCCTTTCTGCATAAAATCTTTAGGTCTCATTAAACTGAGAAAGGAACACCAGGCTATATTAACTTACCTTGGACTAAATTGATTTTTTTGGCTGCCCTTTGTTCTGGCAAGGAGACAAAGCTCATGATGAGAACACATGTTAATAGCACTCTGGAGGCTAGCTAAAATACCATCATGGTTCTCTGCAGGAATGAGATTTCATCTCTTCTGCCTCCCCCACTTTCCTAGTGAACCTTGATTGGAAGATAAGACCTGACTGTTTGGTTTGCAATTACTAAATCCAGGAGAACTTCAAACTATTGCCAAGAAAACCTGTTAAAAAGTACTAATGGTTAAGTTCTGCTTTGTTTACAGTAATAATCTGTACAGGTTTACTGGGGAGACTTGAATTGTAAAACTCCAGTAAATTACTCCTTTGAAAGAAGGGGAGGGGGGGATGGTTTCAGCTATCTGTAAAGGTGTAGTCAGTTTAATATTGTTGGCTCTCTCAACAAGGCTCCTGTTTTTCCCAGCAAATATAATGCTGGTTCTCACTGAAAATTTCCATTGAGCCAGAAACGCAAGCATTGGTCACCTACAAAGCCTTCTGAAATGCTGCTGCTGTGTTGTATTTACCCTAATTCTGCCGATTTCAGGATTTGATCGTGATTTGTCCTTCTTTTGGTTTATGTAGTGGTAAATCTGGAAAGATTCTGCTGAAAAGAAACAGGTCACTTTATACTTAGTATAACTGAATTCTGCCGAAGGCAGTAGGAACCTTTGGCACTGATTCTTTTGAAAGCAGCATGGTTTAATTTTGGATGAGAGACGAACTTAGTTGATTGGAGCAGAACTGGACCTCTCAAAGGATAGTTCAAAATCCTTTTTTTTGAAGGAACATTCCACTGACTTCTCTGGGAAACTTGCCAGGTGGATGGCCTGTGCTTAACAGTATCTTAAGAAATGTGTCATGGCTGTATTAGCCTCCGAGTATGAAACTTAACACATGCAGTGATGTATCAAGAACCTTGATTTGAGATTAAAATTATGTTACCTCTTTAGGTACATTTGCAAATAAACATTGGTATCACATTTCTTAGTGTCAAAGTTACTTGTGACTTGCTCTTCTGTCTTTGGCCTAGATTTTTTTTTTGCTATGGTTTCAGTAACATGCAGTGGTTAAACTCTCTTTCATGCCTTTAGATCAGTGCCAGGATTCAGAAACACGTACCTTTTATCAAATTGGAGATTCATGGGAGAAGTACGTCCATGGAGTCAGATACCAGTGCTACTGCTATGGTCGTGGCATTGGAGAATGGCGTTGCCAGCCTCTGCAGACTTACCCTGGTAAGAAACCCAACCAATGACTAGCTTATCTGCTGAATAAGATGTGAGGAAAGCAATCTGTCTGTATCTCACTTGTTCAGGTTTCTGTACATTACTCATTTTGGAAAAAAAAAAAAACATTTTGTCCCCACACTGTAGCAGATGCAAAGAGGTGTAATGAGTGTATAGAGAGGGCCAGGTTGTTAACAGCTATACCTGAGGTCAGGCTTGGTTTAGAGAATGACTATGAGGCACAACTTGGATTTATACTGCGTCTTGATATTTAGTGATAGCACACATGCAACCTCACGTTTCTGCTGCTTAAAACTCCTACATGTGTAGTCTTCCCTTTTCCATTCATTACAGAAGCAAACTCACCAAAGAACAAAACATTTTTTCTGATTGGTGCCCTGAAGGAATTAAATATTTGAACTTTTGTTTGCCATCAGTTCCAGGAAATCTTTATAGAGACAGGCAATTCCTGTTCATTGGCTTATTTTGTTTCAGTTCCCTGAACAAAACATGATAAGGGCAACCTCTTTCCTGTTTAAAGTTACATCTGCCAGTGTCTTAATTGAATTAAGATGAAATATTAAGACTGTGTTGTGGTTTTGCTTTTGGGAGAACACTGCTTGTTGTTGGTTCCCAAACCATCTCAGAGCATAAACGTGGAGGAACTGCATAAGGACTGGGTGTAGGAATTTTAGTGGTGGGGTGGTTCTCTGCTTTATATCCAGATAGGTTAGGAAGATTCTGGCCACTCACTAGCTGCAATGTATTTATACTGTATGTGCCCTGCCAGGCAAGAAAGGGAGCGTGAGGCTCATTCAGAAGGAGGGTAGAAAGGGACTAGCCCCTCTGAAGTCTGTTACAGCAATGTGCTTCATCTGAATGTGAGCACCTCTTCTCTGATGTGCTTCATACATGTCATACAGAAGGTCTCTGTGACTGCTCTCGTTGAACCTGACCTATACCCAGCAGCATTATCAACCGACTGCATTTCTATCTGTGGCAATACAGCTAGTGAGCCATAGACAAGGCAAAAGAACACTTGGCAGACAGAGTTATGGACTTACCTTTCTGTGGGACAGGAAACTAAGGAGGGCAAGAATAGGAGACAGGCTTTCTTGAGTTGTTTTTTCTTGAATTTCTCACTGAGGCTTGCTGAGCTTCCTTGCCTCCTGTCACTCCACTTAAGCACATATTTCCCTGAGCTATGTGAAATATGCATGTCTTTAGACTGGAGACCAGGGTTTTGGGCTTCTTTAGTCATAAAAGTAACTGAAAATGTTTAAGTCAACCAAACCTGATGTTTCTGAATGTAGGTTTGAGGTTAGATGAGCTTTGAATTTTTTTCCTTGTGTGGACAGTTTTGTTTACCTGGAAGTCCTGTTAAATATGGAGCAGATATATAAGTTACACAGCTTCCCAAATAAATTATAATTAGAAATGTTGTGAGTGGGGGAGGAGGTGAAAGTATTTAATGGCTAGAATAAGACACTTTTCTGTAGATTTCAGTGTGTTCTTTGGGATCTTCTGAGAACTAGCACTAAGACAGTGCTGCTAAACATTCAGTGAAACCTCTGCAGCAGGGCTGGGAGGGACTGAAAGGAGATTAAGAAATTTAGTAAAATAGTGAAAGTCTCTTTGAGGATGTGTTTAATGCCAAATCAGGAATTTGCCCTTACTGTGCCACAAGATTTGACCTGCGTTTGTCAGGTATTTCTCATCTAGTTCCCTGTTCTTCTTGCAGAAGATACTAACTAATGAAAGCACAGTTACTGATAACTTTCTGTCTTTGAACAATGCAAGCTTGCTTTGCAGATTTCTAGACCACTGAGATCTTTCTGTTTTGTTGATAACTCACAAGAAATGAACCCCTAATTCCCCCCAGAATATATTCTAATTCACTATTTCTTGTATGAAGCAGTAAGGATAGAATGGCAATGGCAATTATCTCCCATGTATTGAAATAGTGTGTGAGCCACACAACTTGCATTTTGATAACTCCACAATGAAGGCATCTGCAGTATGTTAAAAATGGCAATTCTTTTTTTTTTTTTCTTTTTCAGGGTCAGCTGGGCCTGTTCAGGTTATCATCACAGAGAGTGCAAATCAACCAAACTCCCACCCCATCCAGTGGAATGCTCCTGAAAGATCTCACATCACCAAGTACATCTTGCGCTGGAGACCGGTGAGTGCCACATTCAACATCATTCATTCACCAAAACGACTGTATTTGGCTTTTTCTGTTGTCTGAAAGAAGTGGCTGATTATTTCAGCAAATCTTAGTTGCTCGTTTGGCACCGGTGTCCTCTTAAAGTCAACAGTTTCTCTGAAGATCAGAGACAGTCAGCACTGTATAAACACTTGATGATTTCCTGCCCAGACTTTACCAATCACTGTGTTCATGAAGTTATCTTGTTAACCAAAGCACAAGCACAGTAAGCAAGCAAGTCTGTATCCTTCCACACTTTTAACTAATGTAAATCTTTGTGGAAGATTCTTTGTCTTAAACATTGTTTTAGTATCACATATGTATCCAGAGACATCTGGGATAGATTTTTATCCTGTTAATGAGGAGGTAAAAATGAGTAGGACATCGTGATGGTATGGGAGTTACCTGCCCCCCACACTTTGTAAAAGTACCCAAACTAGACTCAGACAGCTGGAAGTTAAGGACTGAAGCTATATTTACAGCACTGCACAATATACAAGCAGATATATACACAATATACAGGGATATTTACAGAAAAAGTTAAAGGTAATACAGAAACACAATTTCCCTCCCAGAAATCAGAGTCCCCAGGAGGGGCTCCCAACCACCCTTCCACCTTCTCCCCACCCTTCTACCTTATGGTTTGCCTTGTGCTCCAGGTGAGTGTGGAGGATTGCCCAGGTGAGAGGAAAGTGGTTAGTTAGGTTATTCAGCAGAGGCCAAGACCAAAAAAAACCAACTAGAGTGTCTTATCTGTTTGTGTTCTTGGTCTTATACATCTCAACAAGCCTATGAGTGAAATAGACATCACCATTGTTTTCTTTCCACAGCCTATAATATAACTTTCTCCATTAAAATATTCCAATTAGCCTCAAACCAGCACAGATATGAAGACCTAGACAGCTAGGATAGGATTAAACAAATGGTCAACTTGTGTATTCTCTGAAGTCTAAACCAAAACTGGTTAACCTCTGTTCATTGGTTCATTCATATTTGAGTAATGATTTGGTTTAACCCATCTAGATGAGGTGTGTTACAGTTCCCTTGAGTAGAGCTTCACAAAAGACCACTTAATGATTAAGAACATTAGTACCTCCATGTTGCCTGTTATTAAGAGAACAATAAAGGCCCTGATCCAAAGACTTTAAAGACACTGAAATCTTTTTACTGACTTCAGTGTATCTTGGATCAAGTCCTGAATGAAATGGGCTTTAAAGCACTGGAGTACAAACCTCAGAGGATGGAGCATTATTTTAGAGCTTCCCATTAAGTTCAAATGCAGGGTAGAAAGGAAGAACGTTTCTGTATATTGTTTTCAGATGATGGCTTAGTGTTGTGTGTGTTCCAGCTGTTCCTTCATATCTTACTTTCCTTTTGATGAAGGAGTGAATTTAGTTTTTATTCTACAAATAATACCTCTTTTAAAGGAAAAAGTTGAAAGCTAGATTGCTTTTCAGTTTACTCCAATAAAAAACACCCAAAATATCATTAGCCCTGCTTCTAGCACACTTGTTTCCTCTCCTTTTGACTCAATTCCATCTGTGCATTAGTCATTCAAGTCATACCTGTGTTTGAGTGTCACAGAGCTTCATAACTGTGTAGCAGGTTAGGTCATTAGACACATCTGCTTGTAGGATTGGGACTCTCTCTAAGTGTCTGTGTTTTTGCAGAAAAACTCTGGAAGGCAGTGGAAGGAAGCAACTGTTCCTGGCTACCAGAACTCCTATACCATTTCAGGCCTGAAGCCTGGTGTGATATATGAAGGACAGCTCATCAGTGTTCAGCGGTATGGGCACAAAGAAGTCACCCGCTTTGATTTTACCACAACCAGCACCACAGCAGTGACAAGTAAGTTGAGCAGTGGGCTTCAGGCTTTTGCCTTATCTCCTTCACCCAAATCCACTTTGTGCATCCCAGTTAACACAGTAGTAGTGATGGTTTATTAAACTTGTCTTTATTCTCCCTTGTAGGCAACACTGTTTCAGGAGAAACAACTCTTCTTCCTCCTGTGGTTGCTACTTCAGAGTCAGTCACTGAAATCACAGCAAACAGCTTTGTTGTCTCCTGGGTTTCTGCTTCTGACACGGTTTCTGGATTCCGTGTTGAGTATGAGCTGAGCGAGGAGGGTGATGAGCCACAGTATCTTGGTGAGAAAATATCTGAGTCTACTAGAACAGAGCATTGCTAACTGTACACTGCTGTTTTCTGTGACAATCAGCATAGCTGGTGTCAACAGTGGGGATCTTGCTGTCTTTCAGTATGATTCAGTTAGGGCATGATAGTGACAGGACTAGGTCAGATAAAAACCTCTCTTAGTTCATTGTTTTTTCTCTATTAGTGACCTTAAATCCATGTCCAAGAAAGAGTATGAGAACAAGACAAGTAGGTAGCAATACCCCTTCAGGATACTTTCTCAGGATCCTGCAGCTCAGAATGGGAGATTTGTATGGGTGGATATGTTTATTCCTTTCGCTGCCATGAATTTGTCCAGTCTTTTTTATTTTGGAAATCATGTAAATTTGCTGGCTTCAACAGCATCCTAAAGCAAGCAGCAGTGCAGATGAGAAGAGAACCAAATCTCTTTTCTGAACTTACTGCTGTACCTTTGCTATACCTTTGTCCTTCCATCAGAGCAAAGAAATGTTTCACAAATGCCCTCTTGGCTATTTTTCATCCCATGGATGTCTGTTCCAGTTTGGTTTGTCAGTTGTTTTATTTGGATCAGATCTTACTCATCTTTGGTAGGACAATTCAGCTAATTTGGAAGGCTAGTTAAGGACACTGAACTCAGACCTGGAAATTGAATATGCTTTTCCAATGTCTACCGTAGAGCCTGTCTCATGTAATTTCATCTCATCTCTTTTTCCCAATTTGCTGTCTTAACAATGGTAATAGCAATATCTCACAAGGATTTGAGGTCATAACAGCTATTTGAACATGAGTGCACTAGGAGAACAACATGAGAAAAAGAACAGTAATTCTTCAACCTAATAATTACCTCTGGACTGTTACTCCAGTGAATTCACAGGCTCGGACTCATGAGCAGAAAGTGGCTTACACTGAGACTGCCAGCGCTGTCACACCTTTCTTGTCTGCACACTGGCTGCCCAGGCAGCTGAGCTGTGCTGCAAAGCCGATCCTGAGCTCATCTGTCTACAGGCAGAGGCTTACAGGCAATTCCCAGTTTCCCTTAAGGTGCTTGGCTTCAGTCTGGCCATTAAGGAGGTGCTTCATGGGGAATTTTCTACATCTGGCATGTAGGTGGACATCTGGGGGAAGGGAGGAGGGAAATTCTTCAGCCCATATAATGTCATTCTTCTCCACTTATGAGTCAGTCTTTCCATATAACCATGTGAAAATTTTTCCATACATTTCTGTACTGAAAATAACAAGTCTGGGTATGAAATGAGCACTCAGCTGAGATGGATAAATGCCAGCAGAGTGCAGGGGACTGCTGCTCAAGTTTCCTTGCCATATCACCCATCAAGACACATTTCTGTCCTAGATGTTGTCTGCTTGCTAGGTATGGAAATATGTCCTGACTCTCCACGCAAGTTGTTTTCATGTGGACTAAAGACACAGTGCAGAATGATTACTGTTTTGTTGCAGGAAGACAGATTAGAACAGAGGTCTTATTTTGCTTTTCCCCAAAAAGAAATAATTGCTAGAATTGCTAAGGCAATTGTTTTCTTTACTGCCTTTCCTAGATCTTCCAAGCACAGCCACTTCTGTCAACATCCCTGACTTGCTTCCTGGTCGCAAGTATATTGTTAATGTATATCAGATCTCTGAAGAAGGAGAGCAGAATCTGATCCTGTCTACTTCGCAGACTACAGGTATGTGTGGGTGGGTGTTGCTGCACTTTATTGCCTTTATTTTTTGCTCAATAAATTGTTGTAACATCTCACCCTCATTCTTGCCGTCCTCTTGTTTATTCCCTTAAATAGCTCCTGATGCACCTCCTGAGCACACCGTGGAAAGTGTAGATGACACATCAATTGTCATTAGCTGGAGCAGACCACAGGCTCCAATCACAGGTTTGTGGTCCTATTTTGGTAGCATCTGAAATCTAGATAAAAGAGAAAATGAAATATAGCTCTGAAACAGAGGGCTGGTGGATAATTCTCCCCAGTCTGAGAGACCAGCTGGAAAGCATGTGGGCAGCCTAGTATTTACTTGCTTCTGTCATCCAATCCAAGCAATTCAGGAGGCTGGATGCAAAACTGTTCTTTCTAGATCGATGTTAAATAAAACCAAGCTCCCTGACCTTCTCATTCTGTCTGTCATCCATCCTGTAACAAGCATGAAAACTGTATAGACCTTAATTCACATCATAAAGAAATACTCCAAACCAGGTCAGATTATGCTTTGTAAGGCACTGTGAATGTGTCACCTGTGGATTTGATGTGAGCACAGGCAAGGCACTGTTCCTGATGAAGTTCAGGACTGTTGTCATGAAACCTTAGTGCAGGAAGATCAGTTTAGCTCTCATTTCTAGCATACTTTGCTGGTCTACTGATTGGGAGAAATAAATATACTTCTTTTGCTTTAGGCTACAGAATTATCTACACACCCTCTGTGGAAGGCAGCAGCACAGAGCTCAACCTGCCTGACACTGCAACCTCTGTAACACTCAGTGACTTGATGCCAGGTGTTCAGTACAACATCAGCATCTATGCAGTGGAAGAAAACCAGGAAAGTACTCCTGTCTTCATCCAACAGGAAACCACAGGCGTCCCACGCACAGGTATGACCACCATCTTCTGGATATTAGTCACTGAGTTTTCTGGTAGTACATTAAGCCTCTATTGTCACTTGGCTCTTACTGCTCTAGCTAAATTAGTCTTTGAATGGACTTAGTTCTGGTTTTCATCATCCTTGTGGTTTTTAATTGTAAATGTCACTGGTATTCGAAAGTCAAGTCATACTCACTCAGGAGTTGACACAGTCAAGCCACAATTCTGCATTAATAGGGTTGTAATGTCTGGGGAACAGACTGCAGGCTGGCCATAAGTAAGCTCTTGCATTGTCTGTAGGAAAGAAATCAGTTTCCTAAGTTGTCTTAAGAACATTTTGCTAAGAGGTCCTCTTAAGAGCCTGGTAAATCATTTTTCCTCAGTACTTGGCCTGCAGGTGTTTAAGGCTGTGTGCTTAGATAGGACAACACAAACCCAAATGGTTCACCTGACTATGTCCTCCAGTCCTATCACTATTTCTCATTGCAGTTGGTTGGGATGGGGCATAGCACAGCACTGAAGTACCAAAATAGCAACATGCAATCTAAACTTGAGGCACACACAATTAAAAAAAAAATACTGGTTTGAGGGCTTTTAAAGTATCTAATTGGGCTGAATAGCTAAACCAGAAGAAAGGATAGTGAAAGAACTATGATCTGGTGTGGTAGCAGTGGAATTTGATGGTTCTGCAAGTTGCAAGCACATGTTTTCAAATGAGAATTTACCAGGAATGAACTCAGCTCAGTGATTTTATGGTTTGGCATCTGTGTCTTCCAAAAATGTGCACTGGTTAACCTTGTTGCAGTATCAGTCCTAATCTAAAGAAATTTCATTTGAACATAGGAATTCAAGGGTTCAGTACTGTGGACCAACATGGAGAAAACTGGGTTTTGTCTTTGCAGTAAAGCCAGATCAGCCCCTGTACTTGTTTAATTATAAAAGATGGATTTTAAGTTAATTACAGGCATTCAGAACAAGAGATGTGTTTGAAAACCCTCCATTTTAATTTTAAATGTATGTTCCTGTTTCCAGCCCCTGGAATATTCCCTTCTGCCCCCAAGCTTTCAATTCTGAATATACTTGAAGTTCTGTGGTGTACTACATCTGGTCTTTTAGTTCTTTCTGGGACAGCAAGATACCTTCTAGCACTGAACACATGTGATACTTATAACTATGTGGTGACATTTTGAATTGTAGTCTGTTTGGCTGGGAACGTGTGTATACATGTTTACAGTAAGGCTACCACGATGATTTTAATACTCTTGGGCTAACCATTGTTCATCAAAACTAACTTTTTTCCTCCCACGTAAACCTAAAGCAGCTTCTGCCAATTGCTATGAACTCTCTCTAACACTGTTCTATTGCTCTATTTGCAGATGAAGTTCCTTCACCCAAAGATCTGCAGTTTGTGGAGGTTTCTGATATCAAGATCACCATCATGTGGACCCCACCACAGAGCCAAGTGTCTGGCTATCGAGTAGAGGTGATCCCTGTCAATCGCCCTGGCCACCACGGCCAGAGACTGCCTATCACCAGGAGCTCTTTTGCTGAAGTCGTCGACCTGCTCCCTGGAACAACCTATCTCTTTAAGATCTTTGCTGTGAGCCAGGGAAGGGAGAGCAAACCCTTGACTGGAGAGCAAACCACCAGTAAGTGTCTTTCATCCGTGTTTTTCCAACTTTTGAAGTGCAGATTTCTCTGTTGCTTAGAGAAATGTGTAAACAGAGCTCTTAATGTGTAACAGTTATAGCCCAGGAGGTATCCCATAACTAGGATGACAGGGCTGAGAATTCATTCAGTCAGACAATGATCTTTTCAGCAGATTTATCCTTCTTTGGGGTGTTCCAGTGGGAGTTTAACTCTCGTGGCACTTTAAAACAATTTCATATGGCTGGAATTCAACTTTGTTATTACTGACTGAGAGATGATGAGCCCTGCAGTTCTTTCACAGCAGAGTTCAGCCTGTGGGGTGTGGGTTTTTTTTTGGTGGTTTGTGGTTTTGGTTTTTTTTTGAGGTTACCTTGAAGCAGTTTTCAGCCTGATTTAGGAGCCTTGCTGAGGTTGCTCTGAAAATCCCTCTCTCCTTTCTGACAGCTACATACCTATTTGGCTCCACTGTCAGCAGAGCTCTGCGTGCACATGTAAACACAGGCCTTGTCAGTAAAAAGACTGTGTTCCAGCTCTACCAGGTCAGGCTTGGCTTTCCACAGGCTGTCTCAGCACCCCAGAAATGTCACTGTCATCCCAGTAAGACCTGGGGAACTGCTTTGCAGCAGGTGTTGACAAGAGCCATGGGGAACATATGTATTTCAGGAAGAGCTGTGCAGAATCTCTCAGAACCTGACTGCTAATGACTTAGTGGCAGTGTAGCATGCCATTAATGTGAGGCAAGATGATAAGCAAAGTAGTGTATCAGGTGTTGTGCTTTCCCTTGCAAAAGTGCAGGAAAGAGAGAAGCATATGTAGGCTTTCAGATGGAGGAGGAGTTGAACATGGGTTCAGGTGGTTATCTCTGGTTTTGGTCCAAGAAAAGCAAGTCAGACAGAACCGGGGTTGTGGTTCATTTGAACAGACCTGTTTATTGAGCAATAGAAGAGAGACTTCTATTTATAGAAGTGACTGTGTTTATAAAAGAGTGACTACTGTTTGTAGTGTTCTTTGACTGGGTCTCATTATTCAAAGAACCAAAATTCAGTAGTGTGCATCTTCTGATGTTCTGATACTTGTTGCTGAGAGCAACATTTGAGAATTCAGCCCATCAAAGATGAGAGGGAAGGAAAGGAAATGGTATAATCTGTGAATACAACCATGCTGTTTAAGAAATACTGTTTACTTACATCTGTGAAGTTAGGAGATGTGAATAGGACCTCTCTTACCTCTCCCTTGACTGCTTGGGGAAAATGGGATCCTTGTGCTAGTCTTTGACATAAGTATCTGATTTGAGTGTAGCGTAGAGGATGTTAACATCCTCTTCTTTTTCAAGTCAGGTTTTTGAAAGCAAGGGTATGACTTAGGAGTCTGAACCCTTGGAAGCATTTTGATAAGTGCTTAGTTCCTAATTAAATCTGTAATTTTTTGGTGATTGTTTTCAGGAGCTATGGCTGGTTCTAGAGTTACCTCTGAAAGTCCACGCAGAGGTGTACATCAGTGCAGAGACATTGGATTCAAACAGCACAGGGCTAGTTGCAAGTCCGGAATCATTTTCCATAGGCTATGATCATCCATGTAACTGCCTTCCCTAAACCACATTTCAGAAAGTATTTCACATAAATTGCATCCTGTAATCGAAAGTCCTGGGAAACAGAAATCATTCAGAGTTCCCAAGGAAAACCCTACAGCAGAAGTCTCTTCCCACGGTGTAAATGCAATTCCCTTTTTGGCCTTCCACAAATAAACTCTGTGTGTGTGGCTTTTTAATCTTCCACTTTTTAGGATGGGGAGAGGAAGTGATAAAACGTTAATGTAGTTGTGCAGAAAGAAACTGACTGTAGGCTACAAATCAGAGGAAGATACAGTCCCTGTCAGAGGAGACTTGGAGCACATCCAAGTACCAAGGAGAGAGATAAAGCTGACTGTCAGCCCATGGCTTGGAGGTGGACCTAAGGACAGTCACACTTGTCCACTGTTTTTTTTAGAATGATCTCCTGCATCTTTGCAAGTGGTGGAAGAAGGAAGTCCTTGCTTCCTTTTCCTCCTTTCCTCAAAAAGGGAGAAAATTGTTGGAGACACAACAAAAAGGACAAAACACGTTTCCTGCTAAGTTACTGGGAGAGTGAAGAAAGTCACAAAAATGTTATTTACCCAGGGGGAGGAAAAAGCATTTGACATCAAAAAAGATCACTGATGGAACCTGTCTTCTCTGCTCTTGATTTCAACATGATTGAGACCTAGAAAATGTGGGGAAACTTGCCATGTAGATGTAGACACTAGGTTCTTCACTGCAGCCAGTGCTACTCTGCTTGCTGTAAAGGCAAGTTGCTTGTGTGTCTTCCTCCTCTGAGCCTCATCATGTCTCAACCAAAGGTGACAATATCTGTCATTCACAGGCCTCCAGTGCAGTGCTGAAGAGCTGTGTTGCTTCAGCCTCATATTTGCATAGTTTTCTGGGCTATCAGCTTCAGCAGCTTCCCAGGGGCAGTGACAGGGAGCTGCTACATGAGTCCCATGGGATAAGCATGCTTAGGATTGTTATGTAGTCAGTTCCATGTTGGTGTTATTTTAAAGTAGATCTATGAACTGGTTTTATACAGAAAGGTGCTGACTGTTACTTATTTTTACATTAAAATGACAAAATGAGGGTGTTTTTTTTCTTGGGAAGAGACTTTGAGAGGGCAGGGAGTAGAACTGAGCAAAGATTTGAAAGAATAAATCTTTCTAGTATAAAAGGGCTAAAGATAGGGTTTTGTGTGTGTGCTGACAAGTCTAAACTGAGCTGCATTTTAAAAAATGCTCAGCACTCATGAGAAACTGCTGAGATTCCTGAGTGAGCTTGGGTCCATCTGTCTCTCCTCAGCCACTGGCCAGCCTTCCCATGGAATGGCATGTATGGCAGCCACCCAAATCACTGCAGCTTGCAACACTCAGGTCTGCCTGGCTCAGTGTGTTACTGGATGGCCCCGAGGCATGGATATAGTTATTTCACCTCTATTGCCGGCTCTCTCGTCCATGGTCTTCACCTTCTCTTTTCCTTGCTGTTATACACATGCCCTAAGTGAGAAATAAAACCTTGACAACCTCATTGTACACCCCTGCATGGTAACAGGCATGCTTTGGGGGTAGGAATGAAGTAGAGATACAGCTGGAAAATTGATGCATGTTCTGTTTTTTTTCTTCCTCAGAACTCGATGCTCCTACCAACCTGAGATTTCTCAATACCACCGAGCATTCAGTGCTAGTGTTGTGGACACGGCCCCGTGCTGTGATCACAGGATACCGCCTGACTGCAGGTCCTACAAGAGGAGGTCAACCAAGGACCTACAATGTGGGACCCTCTGCCACCAAGTACCTTCTCAGGAACTTGCAGCCTGGCACTGAGTACACCGTGTACCTTGTGGCAGTTAAAGATGACTTGCAAAGTGCCAGAGAGACTGGAGTCTTCACAACTTGTAAGTGTAACGCTCTGGCCTTTCTTCTGTGCTGAAAGTGGTTATTGTCAATTGGTCTACAGAAATTCCTTTCTGAAGTGGCATCCCAGTAGAAATACTTGGGAAATATTCCATCTTCTTCTGAAAAAAAAGTTATGTGCATCAAATAGCTTTTAGTATAATATGAGTCAGCTTTTTGGTGATTAAACTGGAAAGGGTGAACTTCTGGTACCTCCATTTTTGTTTAACCGAGTGACAAAGAAATTTTATTTTACTTCATCTTTCCATTTATTTGGTTTTGGCATGACAAATCAAGGAAAACAAACAGTTCCTTTCAAATGGGCAAGGAATTATTAGTCTGTTGTTTGTATAAAGCTGAAGGCAGTCATTTCTCAAGCCCAATCTTATCTAGGGCAGCTACACTGCAGTTATAGAAACTGCCACAAACATTACACTTTACCCTTCTTTTATTTCTTCTTTTTTGTATTTCAGTCACTTGTGCTTTTGGCTTATAAGAAATATTAAGGAAACTTTGGGAGCATAGGGAGCTCCGTAAGAACCCACGCGTACTTCTAGAAGGAGCAAATAGATTGGCTGTTTAAATAATGATGTAGTCATACAAACTTACAAAATTCAAAGCCATCCAAGCATCAAACCACATCCTCTTTTCAGAAAATACTATGGTTTCTTTTAGAACAATAAATAAATAAAGATTCTATTCTAAACAAATAAAGGTTCAAACAATTAACCACAGTAGCACTGCTGACATTGACAAGGTACTTTTTTTGCTGACAGACAGCCTTACCTATAAATATTTCTCCATTAGGCTCTGATTTGATATCTTAGATGAATATTGCTTCTAATTGCTCAGATGGACATTCACTCTTACTTAAATGAAACCAGTCTAGCTTTAGACTATAGATGAATAAAACAAACCATTGTTGTTAATAACAAGGTTAATTCATACTGAAGTCTGAAGTCGTTTAGACTGATTCTGGGGCACACAAAGACTTTGGCTTTTATGTGATGTTCCTGACAAATCAGTGAGACCCCAGATTGTTCAGACTGACTTTGAGCTCCTTTTCACTCTACTGATTTCAAGAGTTGAAAATGTTGGTGAGGGATGAGATGGTCCTAGGTGGGATAGCTGGATGACGGACAAGGGTATAGTGTTCTATTGATTGCATGGTGAGTGCAGGAGAAATAAGTGAGGTTTTTTTGAGAAACACTTCAGACACCATGCCAAATTCTTAGAACTGGATGCGTAGAGGACTCATGAGGCCCACTTCAGTATTTTTGTTTTCCTTGGGAACAAAGCACTACCTGTGATGAGACCACTTGCATGCTGTGTCTGTCAAGTGCAGCAGCAGACAGAATTAATCTGTCAGATCTCCCAAATCACTGGATTTTCAGAATTTACATAGTTCAGCACTTACTATGTAACTCTTGTTATTTGGACTACCGTAAGTCAGATTCTGTACCTGTATGGGCCATCAGAGTCATGAGACTTCAACTCTCTCAATTCACTTTACAGATCAACCTACTGGCTCTGTTCCTCCTTTTAACACAGAAGTGACTGAGACTTCTATTGTCATCACCTGGACACCTGCCCCAAGGATTGGTTTCAAGGTAGGAGAAACTAAAGTACTGTGTTTCTTTTTTCTTCTTACTTCATTGTGATAGAAAGGACAGATAGAAGCTGTTTTGTGTGGACTGCAGTGAAAATAGCACAAAGGAAAGAGATACAAAAGACACTGCTTACAGATACCAGGTCTAGGTTACAGAGGTCAGTTCAAGCACATCCTTTGGGCTTCAGGTCAAGTTCTTCAACAGGACATCTGAAACACAAATTACAGGATTAACAGTTGACATTCAGCATAAGGGCCCATAATACTCATGCTAGATAAGCCAAGATGCTGATAGTTGGCTGGGACAGGTGTATTTGAGACTGTGAGTGAAATTTGCTACTTCTCTGCAGCTGGGCGTGCGTCCAAGCCAAGGTGGAGAGGCTCCCCGGGAAGTCATCTCTGATTCTGGCAGCATCGTAATCTCTGGCCTGACCCCTGGAGTGGAGTACACCTACAGCCTCACAGTCCTGATGGATGGCCAGGAGAGAGATACTCCCATCATCAGGAGAGTGACTACACGTAGGACACTTTTGCTTTTCTAAGACTATTCCTTCTCACTTTTGTTTCCTCTGTGCTCCCCAGGCTGTCTTCTGGGAGTCAGTTCTAGTCTCTTCCTCCTGCCGTGGTCTGGAAGGTGTTTTTTTTCCTGATACATAGGTGACAGTAACACTAGCTCATGCAATGCAAGGTTGCAACTTCAGAAGAATATTTTTTAACGAATTCTGAAGTGTAAGGGTAATCTGAGGAGGAGGGATCTGATGGAGCTAGCATGACTCTCAGTACCATAAATGACTCATTTGTCTGAACACTTGCAGCACTGTCTCCTCCAACCAACCTGCGCCTGGAGCCCAATCCTGATACTGGAATCCTGGTAGTCTCCTGGGATAGAAGCACAACTCCAGGTAATGGTGTGAACTCTCGCTACACTCAAATATCTTGCACCAGAACACTAATATTGGCTCCGTGGTACCTTGCAGTTCATTAAGAAAACATGGCAATCTTGCTGTTGAGTAATTTAAAGAAAAATATACATATTTCTAGATATATTCAAGGATATGATTTACAGTTAAGTATAGGTTGCTGTAGGATTCTTCATGATGTCCATCCCATGTAAAATACCATTTTTGGAGTATGAATGCGTTTAAATATTTAATCTGGTTTTGGTATTTGAAGGATTACTTCAAATATACCTAATGGTTAAAAAAAAAAGTCCAAAGCAAGAGTAGGCAAAATGGTAGTGAAGAATGAGTTCATGTTATTGAGAGTAAGCATGGGGCTCAAAGTGGTGATGAACTTTTCTCCCACAATAGCTGATGGGTTATACACAATTGACTTTAGCAAAACAGGGATTGAAAGCTTTTGAAAACCCTGATGTCAGTAGATGTATCTCTTCTTGGCAAGTCATGAGTTTTTCAGTTAAACTCTCAAATGGAACTGAAATAACTCAGAGTGAGACATGGCTGCCTCCTCAGAAGCTCATTTCAGGGTACTTGACAAAGCAGTGTCTTGCCCACTGGGCTCAGGGTGGGAAAATCACTTGTAAAATGTAATGTTATTTGCTTCAGTTGCTTATACTGAGGCCCGATGTAAGTCAATACAGAACGAGATAACTGCATGCTGGTATATCTGCATTTCAGGCATCAGTGGGTACCGAGTGACCACTGTTCCTACCAATGGGCAGCAGGGTTCCACCTTGGAGGAAGTTGTAGGTGCAGATGAGACCACCTGTACCTTTGAAAACCTAAACCCTGGTGTGGAGTACAATGTCAGTGTTTACTCAGTCAAAGATGACCAGGAGAGTGTTCCCATCTCTGAAACCGTCACGCAAGGTAATGAAAGAATGAGCAGCAGTTTTTTAGCCACTCAAAGTCAAATTGTTGAGTCCAACAGTTCCACGTTACAGTACTCCTGTTAGTTTGATGGCAGAGGGTCTATAGTTAATACTCAATCTCAAGAAGCAAAATAGTTGTGTACCAACATGTGACGGAACAGTTTTTATATCCATATACTTCTCTACATGGGCAGCCTACATTGTCTGTCAACATGGTGATCCACTGTATTGTTACACTGAGGTAGAGAGCAAAAGGGATTTAACTTGACCCTGCAGTGCCTCAGCATCTGGAGCACAGATGAAGGAAATAAGTAGATGAAGAAAGGTATGAGTGAGAAGTGAGTGCAGGAGAAATTTTGGCAGCAGCAGTGGCAGGAGATCACTTCAGGACAGTGAAGAGGAAAGCCAAGATTGAAGTCTATCACTAGCACTTCCGGGACACAAAGTGGTGTGGGCCACCTCGCGCTACATGAAGCTACCTTCATAGCCACAGCAGCAAAACTAATGTACATCTCCCCACATGGTTTAATTTCATTTTCCTTTGCAAGGGCTTTGTTTGTTTGTTTATGTTTCTGCTCAGCCCTGAAATTATGCCAGCTACTATGTGTGTGCTTGCTCGTGTAACACTGCTTTAAAATTTCCATGCTTCACTGAAGTGCTGTGTGCTCCCTGGAGGTGAACTAATTCTGTGATACTGTGTAATTAAGGCAGTAATAGCTTTAGCCCTTTACTGTCTGCTGCTGAGGGAAAGCTAAGAATGTATGTCTCTGGCTTTTAGCACTCCTTAGAGGTGATATGGAACAGGCATTCCATGTGGATAAACAATGATTTTACAGAAAACGGGCAATTTTTTTGCACCACTTGTGTAAAGTATGTCCTTCCTGGAAAGACATTAAAATAGAAGGTAACCACTATTATGAAAGCCAGTCTTTTGCATATTACTGTCCCATAATCATATTTAAACTAACTTGTAATGATCCAACAGAATGAATATCCAGTCTTCCATCTTTGACTTGCCTACTGGTGTCTGATCCTCAGCGAGGAAGAGCATCCAGTTGCTCCCACTGATTTTGGGATTGCCATGCTAAAGTTACATGGCTAAACCTTGCAGCTTGAATCAATATCAATCTGTTGACTTCAGCAACTGAGACTTTAGCCATTGTCCATGAATGATACATCTAAGAATCTCCACTCCCTGCCCAACTCTGTTCTTAACATGCAGGGAAAAAATAGCTTTACTAACAGGATTGATATCTTTAGGGGAAACAGGCACATCTGTGCTTGTTTGCCCTACAGAAATGTCAGCAATATCTGGAAAGAGGATCCTTATTCGGTGGCTTAATGCCAAGATTGTGAACAATTTAGCCAACAAATTGATTTGGCCTCTTAGCTGCATCATATGTTGGACATTACCTCTGAATGTGGGGATGTTGTCACTCTTAGAATTCTTACCTTCTAAAGGTAATTTTTAACCAGTTGTCATCTTTCCAAGAAGGTGTTTTTATTCTTCTGTACCATCTGTTTTTAGCACCTAGATTGCAACAGTTAGTGGTAAGTAGAACTCGAGGAATTCTAGGCCAGATCCTCAAGCCTTTACAGGGATTTGAGATTTTTTTTTTTCCAAGTCCACTGTAAGCAGTTTGGATTGTAGATGATCAGCCCTGTAACTTTGTTGTGATTCTCACCAGCTGAGGGTGTGGTCTGATTTAGGTCCCTCAAAGATTGATATTTTTGATTCCAGTGATAAAAGCGAGACTTGCCATTAGAATAAGACAAAAATTCTAGAGGGTCAACCAATTGTTATTTCAGAGGAGTTGTTTTATTTATATGCTAATAGACTTTGATCTCTTGCTTTCTACCTTAAAAAAAAATTGATCTGTTTTTCTTCCTCTTTATTTTCATCAGAAGATGATAGGCCTTTATGGTTCCCCATTGCTTAAAGTAAATTTGCTGTGAGTTAAGTGTCTGCTGTAGCACATTTTGAAGTGTTTAAAGTGGAAGTGTATTGTCTCAGGAGATGGGAATTTAAGCCTCTGCTTCCCTGGGGAGGCAGCTGGAGAGTTCACTGAAGGGTACAACATAAAAGGGGAAAAACCCCTCAAACACCAAAGCCCCTCCTTTTCCCCCAAACCCAGAGAAAAATTCTGCATATCACCGCAATTGCTTCCAAAGTTCTGTCAATGTTAAGAGTGATGAACACTGCTTTTTTCTCCCTTGTCTGTCTTTTGCCTCTGTGTCTTTGCCTTTCCCATGTGCTCTTTAACTTGTTAGAGGTGCCCCAACTCACTGACCTAAGCTTTGTTGACATAACTGACTCAAGCATCGGCCTGAGGTGGACCCCGTTAAATGCCTCCACCATTATTGGGTACCGCATCACTGTAGTTGCGGCAGGAGAAAGTGTCCCTATTTTTGAAGATTTTGTGGACTCCTCAGTAGGATACTACACAGTCACAGGCTTGGAGCCGGGCATTGATTACGACATCAGTGTAATCACACTCATTAATGGCGGAGAGAGCGCCCCTACCACCCTGACACAGCAAACGGGTGAATTTTGAAAACTTCTGTCTTTTGTGACATGGACCGTGTTTCATGCTGTCACTGGCTGTCAGGATGATGGGGCTTTGTTGAAAGAGGAATTGAGCTGCTCACTGAGGGGAAGCCAGGCAGACCCAGCTGTAAAAGGCTATGCAGTGCTTAGTTTTCTGACCTGAGGCATTTCCATACTGCGAAGGGCTGCAGACTTGCCAGGCCTGTTCGCCTTCTGCTATTCAGATTTGCAGGATCCAGTTGGAATCAAGAGCCTGAAACATGATCTGTATATTCACCAGACTTGTAAACTCTGTTTTCCTAAAATAAGAGCCAGAGGGAGGAGCAGTTCAGCAGACACCCCTCCAGCCTTGGTAGCTGTTTGAGCTTCCAGCAGTCTGTTGCAGTGGTGGCCTCTCTCTTTCCACGATGCCCCAAAGGATGCAAGTGAAACAGCACTCCTGAGTACATGCCACTGACAGCCATGCCACACTGTCAAGGGTCTCTGTAGTGCATGAGCAAGTGGTGAGCTGAAAACTGGTTCTTGCATGAAGTCCTGTTGTGTTTGAGGCTGTAAATCCTTCAACAAAAGTAGAAGTAGAATCATAGGAAATTAGTGATATACCTCCTCCTCTCCTGTGTGTGCATGTATGAATTCTAGATGAGATTACTTTTCCATCTGTAGGCTGCTGTATGGCAACTTTAATCCTCTCTTGGCTCCCCATCTGTGATACAAAATCCAGCTGCAAGGAGCACATTACTGAAACTTGCTACCTTGTTTTCAAATTAAGCCCACAGCCTATATTTAAAGCATTGGGAATTGCCAAGATGTTAAGGAAGCCTGACAGTAGTGCAGACATATTTTTCTCTTAACTATAGTAGAACCTGAATGTAGTTTAGAAGTCTGTTTGCATGGGTCTGACATAGTCAGTTATGCATGAGATACTTTCTCTGGTGATTACCTGAGCGAACATCTTGATCCACTTTCATCAGTCAGAGAACTGAAATAATTTGTCCTTTGCTATGTAGCTGTGCCTCCTCCCACTGATCTCCGCTTCACTAATGTGGGGCCTGATACTATGAGAGTGACTTGGACTGCACCAACCTCCATCGTGCTGAGCAGTTTCTTGGTGCGCTACTCACCTGTGAAGAAGGAGGAGGATGTTGCAGAGCTGACAATTTCACCCTCAGACAACATGGTGGTGTTAACAAGTAAGTGGGTTACCTGCAGAAGTTAAACAAATATAAGTGGCCCCTTATACATGACAGAAGGCAAAAAGAAAATTGCTCTCTTTATGTACAACTGGCCAAATTCTCAGCTGATCTAAGCTGATGTCAGAATAGCCTCCTGCAAACTCACATTAAATGGGCTTGAGCCACTTGCTTTCCCAAGTTAAAGCCAAACCACAGGAAAGTTTTTCTCATCAATCCAAGGACAGTGATGAATACAGACTATGGGGCAATTGCTTTGGTTTACAAGCCTGGTTAGGTATTAAGACTAAATACATATTATTGACGTGGTTTGCCAAAAGCATCAAGGACTTGCAGTGCAGAGCTTTAGGGAGAGGACTAAAATGTGCAAAAGGTCATTACTCCCTTGGCTTTGTATGCTCAAGACCTGAAAATAAATACTCTTTGGAACCTTACAGGACATGGCAACAAAATGTGGGCATTTTCAGAAGCTGACAGTAATTTTTGCTGGTGCAAAGGTTGTTTTATGTTTGAAGTTCTCTCTTTTCATCCATCCTAAAATCAGGTTGGTTGAGTGAGAGACAATACTCAGTTTCAGAATAAGACACCAGATCTGGAGCTCATCTGAGTTGGAATAGCTTTGTTGGAAATTCTTGTTCCTCCAGTTTAGTTAAAAGCTAAAGCTTTAGCCTGGTGTATAATAGAGGTACTAGATAACTAGGAGGAACTTTGTAGAAAACTGACTGTTAGCCAGTTTCCACAAACTGAGGAAATGACAGGGGATACCATGCTCCTTCAGGCTAAAACATTACAAGCAGCCATAGTACCACAAAAAAACTGATTTAAATTTTTTACTGTCCTGGAGACTTAGATCTTCCATCAAGCAAAACTTGATTGCTTCCCTTAAGGAACACAATTAAAATTGTGTAGGTTGAGTTACTTCTAGCTATTAGTAAAGAAATATGTTTAAATTCCTGTACTTAAACTCCACAGATCTGCTCCCTGGTACTGAATATCTAGTGAGAGTCTACAGTGTTTCTGAGCAACATGAGAGTGCGCCTTTGTCTGGAATCCAGAAAACAGGTACTTCAATTCACCCTGAGATGTGTGCCATTAGTACCACTTCTTAAGTAGTCATTACTATGACTCTTGCTCTTTCTTGTGTATTGCTACTGCATTGCTGGGTCATCAGCTAGATATCAAAGAGCAATTCAGTGCATATCTTGGGAAACACTAGGAAATTTTGTTTCATTATGTCTGAGAGACAGAATTTCATAGGTCCTGGTGTGAGTGTGCTGATAGCATCTGCCTGAAGACAAGCCTAGGCAGAGACTATAGTACCTGTTACGGAGTCTTTCTTGTTTCATGGCTGTGTAACTGGTCTTTGCTGGTCACGTGCCTTGTTTTAAGCTGCATTGTCTGTGTGTGCCATGTGCTTTCCCTGTAGCTGTGTTCCACTGCCTGTTTAGCACACTTTGATCCCGATCACGTGTTTGTGTAGTTCTGTGGCTGAATAGCATTTGGCTTAGGATCTGGCTGAGCTTAAGAAAACATGGCAGTGGTGATGGTGACCAGTAGTTCAGCTAAGCTCAGTCTCTTATCTCCTTGAAATACCCAGGTCTCGATTCCCCCACTGGCCTTGACTTCTCGGATATAACCGCCAATTCTTTCACTGTCCACTGGATGGCTCCTCGTGCCGCCATTACAGGCTACAAAATCCGGCATCACCCAGAGCAGGGTGTTGGCAGGCCCAAGGAGGACCGTGTGCCCCCGTCACGGAATTCCATCACCCTTACCAACCTGCTTCCTGGAACGGAATATGTGGTCAGTGTCATTGCCATCAGTGGCAGAGAGGAGAGCATACCCTTGGTTGGCCAACAAACAACAGGTAAGCCTTGAGAGAGTGCTGGCTAAAAGTTACTGGTGAGGATTTTGGGTGTCCTCTGACAGAGCAGTTACTGTTAAAACAGATCTGCCTTACCAGACAGTGAAACTCTTCTCCTGAGGAAGTGCCTGTGGTACTGAGGTAAGGCCTCATTTAGAAACAAGTGGGAGGACCCATGCTACTTTCAGATCAAGTCAGATGTCATTAGGGCCAGCAGAACTTTTTTCATTAAATCTAGTCAAATGACAGATGCTTTTTAACCAGGTACATCTCTTGCAGAGGTGTGTGCATTGGGCTAGGACCAATGAATAGCAAAGGAGCTTGGTGTGATAAGTGAAACTTGTATCTGGTGTAAGTAAACTGTGTTTAAATACTCGGTTTTCTGTTCTTCTAGTGTCTGATGTTCCAAGGGACCTAGAAGTCACCCCCACCAGCCCAACCAGCCTTGTAATTTCCTGGGATGCTCCTGCAGTAACAGTCAGATACTACCGGATCACTTATGGTGAAACAGGTGAGGGCAGGCTGCTGTGGCCAGTCACAGACCAGAAACTTTATTCTGAGGCCATTGGTAAGCTGCAGAAAGCAGTAAAGGCAATCTTGACTGTGGCAGGCAAACTCTCAGATCTCAGAGTCTTGCAGTGTATTTAAAGAATACTTTCAAAACAGAGCAAATAATCTTTTGTCTACCAAACAGAAAGAGCTTCTGGAGCACTCCAGTCATTTTAGATGTGGTTCTGTGCATGTTTCATCCTTTTCATTGGATTGGTCTCATTCTACTGAAATCAACAGGATCATCTCTTTAACTTCATGCACACAGGATTGTTGTGGGGTTTGTATTGATTTAAAATGTATAATGTAATGAAATTTCTTTTTTTACCTCATCGCCTTTAGGTGGAAGCAGCCCTGTTCAGGAGTTCACAGTGCCTGGCACCATGTCCACTGCTACCATCACTGGCCTCAAACCTGGTGTAGACTACACTATCACCGTGTATGCTGTAACTGGCCGTGGAGACAGCCCTGCCAGCAGCAAGCCTGTCACTGTCACCTACAAAACAGGTGAGGCCTCTTTAAATAAAACCCCAAAAAATCTATAAAAGCGCCCTATGACTTAGCGTTGGCTTATCCCCATAAATTTGTCACTGATCCCTGATTTCTTTTAGAAGTCATGGGCTCTAAGCCTGCAATTTTCAGTGGAGCTGTGTATCCTGGTGACCCAGCATTATAATGACACAACACAGAAGGGGATCGTAGGCTTGGACTTTTGGAGGAGGGCGTCCCTGTGGAGTCCAGATGGGGATAGAAGCAATATTTGACTGCTTATTGCAGAGTGGAAATCCTATTGGCATCATATTTTGTGGGGTTACTTCTGAGTTAGAATCATAGAATGGTAAGGTTGGAAGGGACCTCAGGGATCATCTAGTTCCAGCCCCCTGCCATAGGCAGGGACACCTCCCACTAGTACAGCTCACTCAAAGCCGCGTCCAACCTGGCCTTGAACACCTCCAGGGAGGGAGCAGCCACAACCTCCCTGGGCAACCTGTGCCAGTGCCTCACCACCCTCACTGGAAAGAACTTCCTCCTAACATTTAGTCTAAATCTCCCCTCTGCCAGTTTAAACCCATTGCCCCTTGTCCTGTCATTGCAAGACCTTGTAAATAGTTCCTCCCCAGCCTTCCTGTAGGCCCCCTTCAGATACTGGCAGGCTACTACAAGGTCTCCTCGAAGCCTTCTCTTCTCCAGGCTGCAGAGCCCCAACTCTCTCAGTCTGTCCTCATAGCAGAGCTGCTCCAGCCCTCTGATCATCTTCATGGCCCTCCTCTGGACCCGCTCCAACACTTCCATGTCATTCCTGTGCTGGGGGCTCCAGAACTGCACACAGTACTCCAGGTGGGGTCTGACGAGAGCAGAGTAAAGGGTCAGAATCCCCTCCCTTGCCCTGCTGGCCACACTTCTCTTGATGCAGTCCAGGACTCAGTTGGCTGTGGTTAACTCTGGTTAACTCCTCCTACTACTGTAGCTCCAGATAAAGGCATTTAGCAGCCTTTAAAACAACAGATTGTCAACTAAGTTTGATGGGAGGTCAGTCACCTACACATTATGGTTAAGGTTTTTTTGCTCAAGGCTAGCGTGAGGGACTGATAAGTAGCAGCAGGTGTTTTCTCTTCTAAGAAGCACAGCCTAGAGAAGAAAGAGCAGAATAAAATTCATCTAGAAGACAACAGTGAAAGGAGGATTTCCTGTACCAACACACTCAAAAAAACTATTTTTGTTGCCCAGAAATAGACACACCATCCCAAATGCAAGTTACCGATGTCCAGGACAACAGTATCAGCATCAGATGGCTCCCTTCAGCATCTCCAGTCACAGGCTACCGTGTGACAGCTGTCCCCAAGAAGGGCCATGGGCCAACAAAAACAAAAAATGTCCCTGCAGGTAAGAGTATATGAAATCTTTCACCAGATCTGTTAAGAATGCAAAATGTGCCCACTAGAATCAATGCTATCAGGCGCTAGGTACATGGTTGAAGTCAAACATTCTCCTGTATGTAGTTTTTTTTGCCATCCTTCTGACTTCAGTGGGGTCTCATCCAGGAGAAGCTAGGGCAAAGTTTTGTCTTGAAGGCTTCACTTATTTTGACACCACTGTGCTTCAGAGGCTTGTTCTTGGCAACCTCAGTGTCTCTGAAAGGCACCTGGATTTTAAAGAAATGCCAGTGGATTTTACACCATTCAGCAAAACTTCCTCTGAAATCCTTCTGAAGGTCACAGAGCATGACCCTTGGTCATAGCATGGAATCAGTCATGTTAGCTGCAGGCTGGACCTCATTACCACAGCCTGCCAAGTCATCTCTTGTTGTTCTCGGAAATACAATGTGTTTTGTGGGATCTGCAGAGATTAGCACTCTGGGATGCTTGTGAGGCAGTTGGGTTAATGGTTAGTTGTATATCCCCCCTAAATGATGAAAGCTGGTTTTCTTTTGCCTTAGTTTTAACACCATGTTAACCTACCCTTTCAGCTGTGGGGCCTTCAAGCAGGTAAAAATTGCAGATGCCTTGCTGTGCACTCCCGTTGAAGCATGGTGCAAACAAAAGGCAAGCCTGATAATGGCAATCTCATCTTGTTATAATGATGTTTATTCATGGTATGGCTTACTCAGGCCCTTCACTCAATGCTACTAAGAGGGCAGTTCCCTGAAGCTTTGCAGCTGCAGGTGGACTAATGTTTTTCTTTCCTACCAGATCAAACAGAAGTGACGATTGAAGGTCTGCAGCCCACAGTTGAGTATATGGTCAGTGTCTATGCTCAGAATCAGAATGGAGAGAGCCTCCCCTTGGTTGAGACAGCTGTCACCAGTATGTATTTCATTTCATGGTAACAGAATGAATGTTATCTATTGATATCTGAACCTACCATGCAGCATCACATCCCCAGTGAAAGCAAGTGGCAGGTGCCTAGTCTCCAGGAGAACGCAAGGTGATAAATACCACGCAGCTAAGTCTCAGAAGCTGGCAAGAATAAAGTCTCTCTCCCTCAAACGCTGGCAAAATGCAATTCCCCACTGCCTTGAAATGCTGTGCTTCTGATTTTCTTTCACTAAAGCCACAAAATCTTTTGGGGTTTTGTTTGCCTTCAGCCAATCAGTGGAAAAAAATGTGCAAATGCTTTCTGGAGCTAGGTGGCAAAGGTGGTTACTGATAAGGGTCTGAACTGAGCTTGGGAGCACTCTCCATGCTGACAGTGAAGGAAAACGCATGGGTTACATCAAGAGCTTGGGATGAAGCACTGCAAAAGAGAGGACAACTCAACCCTGAAGTTACTATATAGAATCATAGAATGATCTGTGTTGGAAAGGACCTCTGAAGGTCACCTAGTCCAACCCTCTCTACAGTAAGCAGGGGCATCCTCAACTACATCAGGTTGTACCAGCCTGTACAAGGTTGATGGACTGCTCTGGGCACAGAGGAGGGACCAAGAGGGAACACGTAACTGAGGGATCTCTCTGATGTTGAGTGCCTTTTCAGGGATACCTCTGGGATAAGGATTTGCATGCCTGTTACTTCCTTGCTCAGGCTTGTATTCAAAATACAGCTGAACCTCAGAAGAAGTTAGACAATTGTCCTAAAGGTACCAGAAGCTTCTCTGAAGCTTTGCAGAGATGGGAAAAGTCCACATCAGTTTCAAGCCAACAGATTCCTGGGTAAAAATCACCTTTGCCAACTAGATAACGTGGAAACTTCAAGACTAATATAACATAGCACATAATCTTATAGAAAAAGCATAATTTGAATCCAGTCTAAAAGTTATGTGCTAGGTCCTCTCATTTTGTGCAACAAATGGGTAGCCGCACTAGACTTCCATGGATCAAGGCTCTCTAACCTTGCTGTCTGGTGCTGAGTTCCCATGTTGCTAGGAAAATACCATGAACTGATATAATTTGAAAATTTGCCTAGCACCCAGTTGCACCTGTGGACATTCCCTGTGCACTCTATACAAAGCTGAAAAGATTTTTCTAACTGATTTTACAATACAAAATACTGAGCAATTTGTTTTCTTGATAAGTGTGTTAATTGGATGTTAATTTATGAAAGAAAATAGTGGGATTGATTCTCCTTGGACTGAAACTTTGCACAGCAGCTTACAGTAGTGAAAAGTGCAACATGAATCCAAACTTAGTTAGGTGGAAACCAGCACAGAAAACCAGTTGCTGCTTCTGGTGGTAGAAATGGGTCTTAAAATACCTGTTTCTTCTTCTCTTGACCACATTACAGTAGCTTAATACTTCTAGAGTTACATGAAAGATGCTTCAGTGCTAAAGGGGCTCAAATATAAATCAAGATTGGTGTCCTGGCTGCTTTGAATGTGGCAATGCAGGTACTTTTTGGTTTCAAGAAGGCTAAGATTGCCTTTCTGCTGTTTGGCGCCCACAAGCTCCCAGCCTTACTTTGCAGAGATATAAGCATGTGTACAAGGTGCAGCACAGAGGAGAATCAAGCACCCCCTCACCCACGCAAAACTGAGAACTGCTTTGCATGTAATAGAAGTGCTTTTTATTTTCCTCACCCACAACCTGCTTTTTATCACATAACCTCTTACCGTTAATTTGCCTAACAGACATTGACCGCCCTAAAGGACTAACATTCACTGAGGTGGATGTTGATTCCATCAAAATTGCTTGGGAAAGCCCGCAGGGGCAAGTCACCAGGTACAAGGTGACCTACTCAAGCCCTGAGGATGGAATCCATGAGCTATTGCCGGCCCCAGGTGGCGAAGAAGACACTGCTGAGCTGCATGGCCTCAGGCCAGGTTCTGAGTACACTATCAATATCGTTGCCATATACGATGACATGGAGAGCCTGCCCCTCACTGGGACCCAGTGCACAGGTACACCTTTAACTACACCACCCAGCAGGCCATGGCAGCAGTGGCTTCTGCCCTGCTGGGTGAAGTGTGTTCCCGTCCTGGTACCAAACTGGCACCAATCTGATACTCCGTGCTGGGGAATCCCCAAGGGCAGCCAAGGGTTGCAATTGCTCTTGAGAGCTAACTGCCAGCAGAGTCACCCTACCTACACACTAGCAAAGGCAGGGAATGTAGGAAAGACTGGAACTGAAGAAGCAGATTCTGGGATGTTGTTACCTTTGTAGCCTTCTCTCAGTCCTTAAGTGGATCATTAATGTGTGTTCCTTAGTGATGGAGCCTAATTCATGGTGAACTCTCATCCTAAAATACTTGTCTTTAGGATATGGGGCACCTGCAAGCAGGCAGTTACCAATGGCAGAGAGGTTAGAGCAGCTATCAACCCCCAGGGTCCTTGCTGCTGGATAAGGCAAAAAGATCAGCATGATCGGCTAGAGCACTTAACCCTCAGGCCTCATAGGGCCTCTAGGTCTTTCACCATCATTGCTTTAAGGACTGTAGCATATGTGCATGCCCACACCCTGTGTTCACATCACCTCTGAAGAGAACACAATGTTTAAGAGAATTCCTATGTGCCAGCCTGATCCAAGTCCATATAGAATACATTTTAAACTCCTTTGTGAAAAAGAAAAAGGAAGATAATTGCTTGAGATAAAATTACTTCCAGCAACAAGGAATCCATTGCAAAGCTTCCAGCATTACCACATGTGTCTTTATTACAAAGGTGCTACCTCTGTAATAAAGGTCTGTTGTTCCTTTGTGGATGAAAAGTTGGTGCTGTAATTCCAGGGGCATAATGAAGACAGTGGTTCCTAGTGTACAGATTGCTATACTGACCTGAAGCCAAGCGCTGTAATGATTGAAGCAGCTGGCTAACTACCTGCCAGAAATGCAAATACAGTAATTCTTAAAACCCACTCACTGTGGTTTACCCTTTTGTGGGCTGTTCAGAAGCATATTTGAGGTCATTTAAGACTTCCATTGACTCTCATGGGCTTTAGACAGAGCTCTGAGCAAAGCAAAAAGAGAGAGTTATCTTGTATTTCCACACTATAAAATTAGAAGGCTTCACAGCAGCACGCTGTGAAGTGGGCGCTATGGTAAGGTGTATATATATTTTTTTCTCCTGTTTACAGCCCAAGGAGTGCCAACAGTAAGGCAAAAAAGTGCTTCTATGGACACCCCTTTTTAATGCAAACATTTTAAAAGATATCAGAAGTGTTAACTCATGAACAGACTCTTGTGCGATGAGCCTTATGGCCACCATGGCTCTGCTTTTCCATTGCCTTGCTCTCTGTGTTGCAGTTTATGTTTTTGTAAATGGCTGTAAAATGCTTCACCTCTGCATTTGCAGTATTTTATATCCTCTTTGCAATTCCTGAGTCTGCTTCCTACTTAACTTTAGTGAACCGCCCATCATATTTTAGAAATCAACAGAGATAGGCAAGGGAAGCAGGACTAAACTGTTAGCTGTGTGATGAAAAGCAGAGACAGGTAGAAGAATTAAACCAAACTGGCCTACTAAAGATTCAAGCACCTCTCAAGGCCTTTCCTTTGTATCACAACAAGTGGCATTATTCACCTAACTTCAGGGTTGAAACATTGAGATCTCCTTACTTCTGCTGAAAAGTGTTATTGTAGATTTAAGTATCTCCTCCTGGATACCTTGTGCCCTTCCACAGTGCTTTATGCCTGTGTTTGCAGAAGCCGCACCATCTTGCCCCTATACTTCAGTCCTAAACTTGTCTCATGTTCTGGGGAGAATATTGTTTTAACCAAGGCTGTCTTCTCCAAACTAACTGTCTGCCAATCTGGATATTTGCAGCAATTCCACCTCCAACAAACCTGAAGTTCACTCAGGTAACTCCCACCAGTCTTACCATCAACTGGAATGCACCAAACGTTCGCCTCACTGGCTACAGGGTCAGAGTGAACCCCAAAGAAAAGACTGGTCCTATGAAAGAAATCAACCTTTCTCCGGACAGCACATCCGCCGTCGTGTCTGGATTAATGGTAACTCTGGGGTTTTAGTGTAATGCAAGCTGTTGTGGGAAGGACATATTAGGATAACTTCCAAGTAATTTCAAATTCCTTTGTGTGCAACCTCAGCTGGAGTAGATCACGACAGCTCCTAAAAGTCTGACTCTCTTTGAAGTCTGACTAGCTGTCAGCTCTAACTACTCTTTACCATAGTTTTTAAAAGGCAAGGAATTGTCCTGCTGAATCTGCGATCTTTCCCTTACCTCACTTAGCACAGAGAGATTGGATACCTTAATCAAATGCAAATTATCAGGTTCACAATCAACAGTAACCCAGTAAAATGCTGTTACTCATCTTTCACAAAAGAGGTCAGATAAAGTGACCTAATGCAGCGGTTGTCAAGCTGTGATATGAAAGCTCTGGCAGTCTGTTGCCTATTTTGAAGACGTGCAAAATGTAAGTAAAAAAATGCAAGTCTTTTTTGAGTAGGCTTAATTTTGCTATATAACTTATCTTCTCCACTGGAGACAGTTCAGGAGTTCCTGAACTGGAAAAGGCTGAAAATCACTGCTTTTATTGTTCCTGCTATCTGTAAAAGCTACTGATAAGTTTTTAAGGAGTTTAATGAATCATTTTCAAAAATGACCCTTAAAAAACCATTCTAATCTAAGTGGACTCCTGATCTGATGTAGACAAGGACAAAAGACCGTACTGTAATCTCTGCCATTCTCTTTTCTTCACAGCAAGAATGCTTTATCATTACAAATGGCATCCATTAGGCCCAGGAAAAACAGGATGTAAATTAGGCTTTTCTGAAGAATCAACTTTGAAGCACAGATGCTTCTTCCAAGATTTCCTCTGCTCTTGGATGTATGCATGTGCACTACTAGCATTATCAACAGTGCTGTTTGTCAAGGGCCATGTCTACTCTTTTATTACAGCTGGAAATAATTCTAATTATCTCATCAATCCTTCACTGATCTGACTTATTTAAAGTTTTGTACTTCATTAACTAATGATTAAGAAATGTAGCACCACCAAACACTGCATGAGGGCAGGAATGTTTCTGCTGTGCCAGGTCCTTTTTGTAACATGGTGTAACTTTGTCCCTTTTAGGTAGCAACCAAGTATGAAGTGAGTGTGTATGCCCTGAAGGATTCTCTGACCAGCCGACCAGCCCAGGGAGTGGTCACCACTCTTGAAAGTAAGTGGTGATCCTCTAGATTTGACTTGGCTGGGTTCAGAGGCTGAGATCCTACTGTGTTAAAAGTAGGACTCTACACAAAGCTCCAGGAAAGGCCATCACAAACACTTTAAAATTCACAATCCTCAAAGTGCTAACAGGATATCTTTTCCTCCTGATGCAGATGTTAGCCCCCCTCGCAGGGCCCGTGTGACGGATGCCACCGAGACAACCATTACTATTACCTGGAGAACCAAGACTGAGACCATCACTGGCTTCCAAGTTGATGCAGTCCCAGCAGGTGGCCAGAACCCCATTCAAAGGACCATCAGCCCTGATGTCAGGAGTTACATTATCACTGGTAAGTGAGGTGCTTCTGCAGGTGCAGGAGCTTCCAGAATCTTATCAGAAGGTACACTGGGTGTCTTGTAGCTTAGTTTCCTGTAGAAACTGAGAAGTACTGTGGGGTCATCCTCGGCACAAGAAAGTCATGCACCTGTTGGAGCAGGTCCACAAAAAAGGTTAGAAGGCTGGAATACCTCTGCCCTGAGGACAGGCCGAGAAGGTTGGGGTTGTACAGCTTGGAGAAGAGAAGACTGCGAGGTCACCGTATTGCAGCCTTCCAGTACTTAGAGGGAGCCTATAAAAAAGATGAGGACAATCTTTTCATCAGGGCCTGTTTCAACAGGACATGGGGTGATTGTTTTAAACTAAAATAGAGGAGGTTTAGACTAGATACACAAAGGCATTTTTCATAATGAGAGTGATGGAACACCGACCAGCTTGCCCTGGAAAAGTTTAGGGTCTGATTGGATGAGGTTCTGAGCAACCCGATCTAGTTGCAGGTGTTCCTGCTTACTGCAGAGGTGTTGGGCTAGATGACCTTTAAAGGTCCCTTCTGATGCAATCCATTCTATGGTTCTAACAAAAGATAGGAAAAAAATGAGAGTCATAAAGACTAGTTTCCAGGAGTAGTTTTAGCTTTTGTTAGATTTTCTAATGCCTGTTTCATATGGCTTCCTCAATTACCTAACATTTGTGTTTCAATTTCATTTCAGGCTTGCAGCCTGGTACTGACTACAAGATCTACCTTTATACTCTGAACGAGAATGCTCGCAGTTCCCCAGTAGTGATCGATGCCTCCACTGGTAATGATCTCGTCTGACTTTTCTGCTCATATTGACACATAGTCATCATATAGTTGGTCAGAATTTGTCTGTATCTGATCACTTACAGCAGTACGTTTTACTCCTGAGTTTGAGAAACAGTGCCAGGTGAAGCAGCTCAGGTGAATGATGTGCTTACCTTTACTGCATTTGACTTGTCTCCTTTTCTTTTCACCAGCTATTGATGCTCCTTCTAACCTGCGCTTCCTTACAACGACAAGCAACTCCCTCCTGCTTACCTGGCAGCCTCCCCGGGCCAAGATCACTGGCTACATCATCAGATACGAGAAACCTGGTTCACCTGCTAAGGAGGTTCTGCCTCGCCCTCGGCCTGGCACCACTGAGGCTACTATTACTGGTACCTGTTTTTATTTTGTTTGGCAGTTTCTCACTTGAAATACTTAAATTTGAAGAGAAAGGGTGAAGGCCTAATTATCAAATGTGTCAGCTAAGAGAAGGACAAAGTTTTTGTTCCTCTGATGACCAACATGGGGTTTATAAGCACACCTGTCCTACAAAGACAATGCACTTCACTGATCAGATCAGCTATCTGAACAATTCACAGATGTTTTTCTACTGCCAGCAGAACAGCCATCCATTCAAGGGAAAAAGCCTTGACATTTTTAAGATTCATAATGGTACATGTCTGTAGTGTCCATGATTCCAGCTGACATAGTCAGGTTCCACACTTGCTCTGAGGAGCAGGAGACTGGGCTCTGTACTGTCCAGGAAACCTCAAATTGAAAATATGTATGCCCATGTCTACCTCTCACTCTGTCTTAGACTATACACATAGGCATAAAAGAATAGCAGCCCTTAAGTTTAAGATTGCTTTGTCCTCTCTCCCTCCCTAGGTTTGGAACCAGGAACTGAATACATCATTTATGTCATTGCTGTGAAGAACAATCAAAAGAGTGAACCGCTGGTTGGCAGAAAAAGGACAGGTAAAACAAAACCTTTGGATTCTTGTGGGCCAATAGGGGATGATGTTTTCCACTGGGGAATACAATCTCTGGACTGAAATAATAACATTATTTAAAATACCCTGTTCACATAATTCAGCCACACCTTTTTTACGAGTCTCATACATTTTGTAAGGAGGCTTTCACATGTAGGATGCAGGAGGTAAGACTGAATTTACATTAATCGCATTGAGCTGCATTTGAATGCTATAAACAGAACATGTTCGGTGCTTGATCCTTACCTGGCTGCCCAACTGGTAATTAAATTACGGTTAACACTCACATTTCCATCTAGCACATGATGATGTTATTTGTTGCCCATTACATTTCTTACTTTGCACTCTCTGCTGTATGAGATTGAAATAACTGTAGCAAGCAAAATCCAGCAAAATGAGTTGTATATCCAGATGTGACCAAAGTGTTGATTTCTTACTGCATACCACTGGTTTTTCTGAAACTGATAACTTGTGAATATCTCTTGTAATCATTTCTTCCTCTCAGTATGGGCGGTGGTGGCTTCTTTGGGTTGCAGTGTTCCAAACTGTTGCTTGGCTGTATTTACATTTCATACCGACACACTTCTTATGCCTATGATACATACGTTCATATAGTACAGAAATTACCTTCACAATGAGGTCATAAGAAGTGGGTTGCATCTTGGGATGATTGCCAGTCTGTATATGCTTGGAGCAGTGTACAGCTCCACTCCAGCTGTTTAATTTAATTTACTGTTGCTAATTTGGCCTGCTTTGCTTTATGGCTTCTAACCTTTCTTTGACCAGATGATCTTCCCACGCTGATTACCAGACCGCACCCCAACCAACCCGACATTCTCGATGTACCTTCCATTGACGAGGAGACTCCTTACCTCCCAAACAATAGGTACGATAATGGAAACGGTATCCAACTTCCAGGCACCTCTGGGCACCCGCAGACGATAGGACACCAGGGTCAGCAAGTCTTCTTTGAGGAGCAAGGCTACAGACGGCCTGTACCCACGACAGCAACTCCCCTTAGGCCTGGGTCAAGACGGCAGCCACCAAACGTCGATGAAGCGATTGAAATCCCTGGGTACCAAGTGCCTATTGTAGTGGAACCTTCATACCCTCACTCTCGTGTGCCCAGGCGCAATTACACCACAGGGCAAGAAGCTCTTTCTCAGACAACCATCTCCTGGAGGCCATTACTGGAGAGCTCTGAATACATCATCTCATGTCAGCCTGTGAGCCAGGATGAAGATACTCTGCAGGTATCTGAACTGTCTCAGAACAGAAACAGTGTTAGCCTCACTTGTGGCAGGAGGTGTTTTTTTGGGAGTCCAGTCCCTTTGCTGTTTGAAGGGAATGGCAGCTGGGGTTGGCTTAAAGAGTCTTACTTACATGTGGCTGAGAGCAGGATGAATACCTCCCTCTCCTTCACGGAAAAAACTGCTATCACAGAAAGCCCTTAAAATGCTGTCAATGTCAACATTTCATCAGAGAAGGTTCTGCTGTGGAGATACGGGTGGTTGCAAAGACTGAGGCACTGCTTCTCCAAGCCAAAGACTCCCTTAACCCTTCTCCTTTGTCTCCCTTGGTTTCTGTTTTCCTTAAACTGTGGTAATAGCACATCCTTCACAAACCATAGTTCAGAGTAGTCAAGTTTTAACTTGTTGTTTGAAGTTCTCAATATCTAAGGGGGCTAGGATGACCCCATTACAGTACAGAGCACAGGAGTTGACCAAAACACCCTGTTCCTCTGAGTAGGATAAAACCTTAAGGAGTAATTGCTCTTTCTTTTCTGGTAATTTGGCATTGCTTCTTGTTGCAGTTCAGGGTTCCTGGAACTTCCTCCAGTGCCACACTCACTGGTCTTACAAGAGGAGCCACCTACAACATTATAGTGGAAGCCCTAAAAGATCACCACAGACAAAAGGTGCTGGAGGAGGTGGTCACAGTTGGCAATACTGGTAAGCATGACTAGACAGGTTCTGATCTGTTGTCAAATCATGAAGAATGTGCTTTGAGGCTCCAAACAGACTTCTAGGGTTAGTGACGAAGAAAGCAAGAGATCTGGTATTTGCTGCTTCGAAAGGAAGTCGGGGATTATGCTGGTGTTGCAGATTCCTGCCCGGGGCAAGTATCTGCTGTCACAGTAAAACATAGTGCTTATGGGAATATGCTGGTGGCCAGCCTAACTGTTCTGTCCGTCATTTCCCACTGCTGCTGTCTTGGTCCAGCAGTTCTGCTGGATAACCAACCCAAAGGTCTGACTGAAGGGCAGGCTGCCCGCAGAGATGCTGATTAAGCACAAATAGGTAACACTCAGAAGCGATGTGACCAGCCATAAATGCTTGTGGTCAGAGGCCACAGCTGGAAACCCAGAGCCCACACACACCCTGTGGATCCTGGGCTTTGCTTTTGCCAGCACCAGGAGTCTGGTTAACAACTCTTTCCTTCCATCTCCTCCTGTGTGTGTTTTTGAGGTCAAAAAGATGAGGACGGGATGGGAGCAGAGCAAATGAAACACTGAGATTTTACTTTGTCCACCCATTAAGTATGTCCATGCAGCATCCCACTTCCTCTGGAAATAAGCCAGTTTCCCCTTTCCACACCCTACCTGCCTTATGTCTGTCATACACACTGAACTGGTGGCTGTAAAACACCCACCTTCTAATCAGGGCACACACTTAAGGTGGAAATCTATTACAACAGTATGGTCTGGTCTCCTTCCATCCCTCCATAATGAGATAAAGCCTGAAGCACCCCCAAAAAGTGCAGATGCAGCTATGAACCTCCTGCTGTGCTCCAGCATTGCACAGCACCTTTCCCTTCAAAACAGGCTTAACTCAGGTGGTTCTGTCCAGCAGCAAATGCAAAAACTCACACTTGCTTGAAACTTGGCAAATCAAAATGAAAATAGCCTTCATGTCAGGTTTTTTTAGCATTCAGCTGCTCTGACACATGCAAATGGAAAATATATCACAGGGAGTCTGGACTGTTGACAGAACCATCAAGTATGTGCCTGTGGGGCAGCTCCATTACTGCCAGGATATTGTAAGAAATAAAAAAAACCCCATGTGTTCAGTGAAAGTCATTCTGTCTTTCACTAGTTCCTCTCACTGTGTATGATGCCTTCTCTTTTTGTTCCAGTGTCTGAAGGACTAAACCAGCCAGCTGACGACACCTGCTTTGATACTTATACTGGCTCCTTCTATTCCATTGGCGAGGAATGGGAGCGCCTATCTGAAACCGGCTTTAAACTCTGGTGCCAGTGTTTAGGCTTTGGCAGTGGTCATTTCAGATGTGATTCTTCTAGTGAGTAGCTTGCTTCTCACCATCCCTGTCTCCAAGCTCCATGTTTGAGAGAAACAGCCTGATCCAAACACAATGCGAATGAATGAAGGCTCTTTGGTTTGTTAAACCAAAGCAGTGTTTTTCATCATCACAACTGATGGAAAACTTTGGTTACTTCTGAGCTGTGCAGCTTACCTGATGTTGCTATTCAGTTACCTCTGAGCTGAGCAACTTACCTGGCGTTGACTGTATTGGCAACAATCGATAAATGTATTGACACCTGAGGACTCTTCTCACCACAGTTAAATGTTTGGGCTTTTTTCCTACTGTTGTCAGCTGTAAAAGCAAGATAGGCAAGATGCCTAAGTGACAGTATCCAAGTAGCCACTTACAAAGACATCTTTGAGTGTTAAATTGTGGTTGAATTTTCATCTTCTAATTACATACATTTTGCACTAGGCTAGACAGAACTTGTGTGGATTTCAGTGAGTATCACAGCAAGTACTGAGGCTGTTTTGCATTGCATACAGCATAGCATCTTGTGGAATCAGTTTCCTAATTTTGTCAGCTGCTTTTTGAAACTGTCAAGCAGACAACACCTCTGCTGGGGCACTAAATTTCATTCTTTGTAGGACTGTGGTTTACATGGAAGAATATCAAACGGCATATAAGGGAATGGAACAAATGTCTGCAATTGAGTGGTTTAACACAGCACATCCAGCTAATTTAAATGGTGCTTTTAAATTGTGAATTAAGCTGATCAAAGATGGTGTTTCTGCAGTTTGCATAGACTTGCAGGAGCAGCTTCAGGGAAGACACTTGTTTTACAGGATTAATATTTATATTTCATCATTTGATACACATGGCTTGCCCATTGTGTTTTGCAGTCTCTGTGATACAGTTTTACTGGGTATTTGCTCAAAAGAGAGTATTTACAGTATTTTTCATTTCCTTCCTGTCTTATGTGTATTAAATTCCTTTTCATTCCTTGTACTCTATTAGCTAACCCTCCTTTCCCCCTCCCTATTCTGTCATATCCCACTTATTCTTTTTCTAAGAGCCTCCAGTCATCTCCCAGAGCACTAACAGACCTCAGCAGTTAAAATCTGCATTTTCAGTTAAACCCATTTTCAGCAGGAACCCATTTCCTCCTTGGGGCTTACATGAGCCAAAAAGATTCTTTCTCCTGCTCTTCTGTTGGCTTCTGGGACAACACCAAGCTGTTCACGTCACTGCAGTCCTGGGGATAACCTTCAGCTTCTCTTCTTCCTCTGCCTTCTCTAGAGTGGTGCCATGATAATGGCGTAAACTACAAGATTGGGGAGAAGTGGGACCGTCAAGGGGAGAATGGCCAGATGATGAGCTGCACCTGCCTTGGAAATGGAAAAGGAGAATTCAAGTGTGAACCTCGTAAGTCTCCTGATGTTAGATTAATTAAGCTCCCATTCAGGAAATTTTGGCACCTCAGTGCTGTTTCCATTGCATCTGGTCCTGCCATGGGGGCAAGCAAAGCATGTAGGTTTTGGAGGGTGAATCAATAAGAGAGTGAATCGGTTCTCAGAACTGAAGGCATAAAACACATTCCCAAGTTTGAAAATAGACCTCCTTCTTAGTAGCTAAGATCACAGCAGACTCAGCAGCCATCTGCCTTTGGCCCTGGAGCCATACAAGAGGAACATGTCACTGCTCTCAGTGGTGTAGATCACACTAATCAGTGACACAGTACTTTTCTGCAGGGCCTATCGCCTGAAGATCCTCTCAGCTTCACAGTCTGAATTAAACAGCATGGCTCTTGTTAGACAAAGTACCCTCATGTTGAAGTTTAAAGTTCGAGTATATGGGAGATATGCAACCAACTGATGCTGCCCCTGCCAGTGAGTGAGGCTCCAGTCAAAGCGGGAGAGCACACTGGCCTGGAGCTCTGTACTGCACTGAGTGCAAGGCATGCAACTGATCTGTGCCTGTTCCTCCACAGATGAGACCACATGCTACGATGATGGGAAAATGTACCAGGTCGGAGAGCAGTGGCAGAAGGAGTACTTTGGGGCCATCTGCTCCTGCACTTGTTATGGAGGACAGCAGGTAAGCAGGAGGGCCTTGGTGTGCTGAGCACAGGGAATGAAGAGACAAGGCTGTGCTGGAGTGCAGTTCTAAAGACCTCTAAAGTCTAGCCAAAACAGGCCCATATATGAAAAAAAATTAGGAGAGCTGGAGGAGTCCTTGCATTGGGGCCTGTGTGGCATAAAATAGGAGCAACCTCACTGATTTTGGGGGAGCTGTGCCCACATGTACGAGTAGTGGCAGCTCCTTAGCCACCCACATCAGCATCACCTGACCGGTGTCCCCATGTTCTTTTTGTCTAGGGCTGGCGTTGTGACAACTGCCGCAGACCTAGCGTAGAGGTGGCCCCTGAAGGTTCTGCTGGCCATACCTACACGCAGTACACACAGAGGTACCACCAGGCTACAAACACTGTGAGTACACTTTCCTTCTCTGTCCTCCCTTACTGTGAATGATCTATGGCACAGATACATGGGCTCTATACAAGGCTTGAGGGATAAAGGCTATGTGTAGCTTCCTGCTTGGTCAGAAATGCATGGTAGTCACCGACCCAGCAAACCATTCTGCACGTCCCAGAACGTATGCTTGAGATCACACTGTCACACCCACATCAGTGCAACCTCTCCGTTCGTAGTGCTGGGATGCATCTGCATGCTCTGGCTGAGGCAGTAGTGTAGTGCATGTAGCGATGTCCTGGTTTTCACTGCTGTAAATTGGCTGTGTGCTTTGTGCTGAGAAAGCTAAATGGCTACACAGCCTTGCAGCATTTCTCAGCTCAAACTATACTACAGCAGTATCTGTCCTCACAGGACAGAGCGCTAACTGATTTCCTTCCCTCCTGACAGAACGTCAACTGCCCCATTGAGTGTTTCATGCCCCTAGATGTACAGGCAGACACACAACATCCACGGGGAAAGTAACATCCAGCAAGACTTCTTGCGGCAATGGCAACAGACAAACCAAAGTATAAACACTTACCTGCCACGATTACCATCCAAACTGGAGTGATGCTAGCAAAACCGCATCTTTGGAGAATGGCCCTCTGCTCTGGAGCCATTTTCCCAGCTTAAGCTCAACTCACAGCTTCTCCAAGCGCCATTCTTGGAGTGTTTCAGACTTTTCTGATGATTGATAGTGATTGTCATGTTTTTGCTCAAAATGTTGAACATCAGTCAATATTTTCAAATTTGAAAAAGGGAGGAGAGATGCTAAATCACAAATTGGTGGGGGATCAAAACATTAAGGGGGAGGGAGGGTGTAGAAATTCAAGGTTCCATGCTACACAAAGAACATTTGAGTACAACATTACTGAGGTTTAGTGATAGGAAAGTCCACCAAACACTTCTGCTTTCACATAAGCGTGCAGCCAGCAATAAGATAGGAACAGCAAATCCAATCACTGTGATATTTAAAATATGCACAGTCCTAATTCTTTCTCAATGATCCTAGTATTTTTCTAGCTGTATCTTTATATCTCATACTGTTATTTATCAGTTTTCTTCCCCTGACCTTTTGAGTGTTTTTATATGGGAATAAAATGAAATGAGGACACTTAGTATGCAGTTGACAAAGAGGAATTTGGTGTAATTATGATTGGTGATTATTTTTATACTGTAAGTGCCAAAGCTTTACTACTGTGGAAATGAGAAAATCAACTCTTTTAATAAAAAGATTTACAAACCAGGCATCTACTTTAAGTGATTCTCTTTGCTACCACGGAATCTAGGATGAAGATTATTATTCTGAGCTGGAGTAACATTGCCTTGAAACAAGATGGAGCAAACATCTCAATGAAGCGTGAAGTAAACCTCAAGAGACTTTGTAGAGCAGTCTGTTAATTAAAAGGCTTCCAGCTGCACCCCTGCCCCAGTAGAGCGCAGACACTGAGTATGTATGCTATGCTGCAGGAGGCACAGGCTTGCTTTGTGCAAAGTGCTGGAGGAGAGAAAGGGAGGAGGGAAAATATTCCCTGCTTTGGACATGAACCGAGGTAGAGATGGTTCTTGATCCAGACACTGAAACACCTAGAATCAAGTATGCCGTTGGTGTTTAAGTCACCATCTATACCCATGACATAGATGTGTCCAAAGCTTAGCTATACTTTGACCCAGTGACTCCCCTGACAGGTCTAAATGGATGCTGAGACTCCAAAACCCTGCTCCATACCCTCCCCTGAGGCAGACCACCCCTCTGCTACACAGGATAACTTACCCGTGACTATCTAAAGGGATTAGAGCAAGGTTGTCATAAATTCAAATAAAGCCCAGAACTGAGGCTGTTTAGGGACTAGTGAGCATACCCTTGGGCACTGCTGTAGCATCGTTAAAGCCCTTCCCTTACCTCTGCAGAAAGTCTCTAAGTGCAGTGGAACAGACTACACCAGGGTCTGTGTCCATGGGTTACAGACAAAGACTGCTTTCAAATCTATGTGCTTTTGCCTGGTGGGGTGGAGAGGGAGGGAAATTAAATTTTCCCCAAAATCTTGCCGTCAGTAGGGGGAGCTCACAATAAGGCCTCTAAGCTTGTGCTGCCCACGCTGCTAAAGCCTATACAACATTTGCAGATGCAGAACAGGAAACGTCCTGTTGCCATTCTTCTGGCTGCCTTCTCCTCTTAGCTGCACAAGCACTGTACTGCTCCAGTCAATGGGCTTCTCTGGATTGAATAAAGCAGAGCATGAAAAGTTTGGCTTCTTGACATAAGAAACACACATGGCAGCTGCTGTCACAGAGTGCTATCTGTAGAGCAACCAAAATATTTGCAAATAGTATGATGATTGCAGCAGAAATCAGTTCCGTCCCACCACTGTTCAGGAGCCAAGTGAGTATCTAAAATGCACAAGAACAACATGACAGAGACACAAAAGAAAGCTTTCCTGATAAACTACATTTCTGTTACTTTGACCTTCCCAAATGAAGGTTAGATGTTGTTGAAACAGTCGCAAAGATCCCTCCTTAATCACCTCGCTGCTAAATAATTCAGGGATACACAGCAACTACCCCTCTGAGTGGGAGTCATAGTCCATCTAATCTCAGTCTGATGTCACATCGCTTGTAATGGCAGCAACTGCCTTCCCTCCTCCCCACAGTAAGGACTGCAAGATAAAATGATTAAAGTAGTGCTACTACCTTCTCCCTGCAGAGCTCTTGTCCTTGCCTGAAAGCATGAGGGTTTACACTGCTGACAATCTCTGTTTAACATTCATCCGTGTAGTGCTGGGTATTTTGTTATTCTGCTGAAGCTTTTGTTTTCAGTTATGTTTGAAAGCCACTAGCAGAGCACAACACTCAGGCAGTGAAGACTTCTGTGATCCAAAGCTTTTTAGAAACATGTAGGAACAAAAGGAACCAATGTTTTTGAAGGTTCCTATGCTTTACCCCAGCTTGTAGTATACCAAGTGGCAACAGAACAGCAGCTGGACCTTAAAACACAAGGTTGCTTTTACACCCATGGTCAACTTGAGCTCAAAGATGCTGTCCAATCTAAGTTACCTTCAAGGCAGGGGCAGCTGCCCAGGCAAGGGTTAAAGAAGCATCAGTCATCAGCTGTGAGCTTTCAGATGCCTTTGGACTCCCAAAGTGCTTATGGCCAGGCCAAGCTCCAGTGGCATTTAAATCCTTAGCTGTTCTTTTCCAGAAGAGGAGCTATGTATCCTAAGAGTTTGTCTTTTCAGCTAACTCCGAGCTTGGTTCGAGCACAGGAACAACGAGAGACGACTATTTTCCTTTCATTACTTGCTGAAATGAAGAAATAAAAAAAATCCTTTGCTACTGCCAGCAAAGGCTGGGAATGATTCCTCCCTGCCCTCTCTTTACTTTCACAGTTTTGGAAGCTCTTTTTCTGCCAGGGGCAGTGTGCTATATGGTAGCAGTGCACAACAGAGCCCACCAGCATCCTGCTCCTTACAAAACAGCAGCTATGGGGAGCAGACCTATCCCTCCACCCCATGAGAAGAGAAATACCCTTCCCCATGGGGAGCAGATAGCAAGTAGAGCTACACCATCTGCCTTCAATCTTTGATATCTGCAAGGAATAAACTCATTCATTCAGCTAGCAGGAAATAAGCACACCTCATGAGGAACCATAGACCAACACAGCCCTTACAAAGAGCCACTCATCTGGCTTGCTGCACTGGGGGAAGGCTTACAGCTCAGCCTAGTTGTCAGCAGAGAGTTGCTACCAGCAAGACTGGGTGCCCCATACAGGGCATCTCTCAGCAGCTTAAAAATAGCACACATGACCTCTCAGTTGGAGTCTTTACTTCCAGTCTTTTACCCAGGACTCCATACCTAAAAGAAGAGCCAGGCAAGTGCTGGGCTTCACATAACTGCCTGTTTCCTTCAAGAGGAAGGCTTAGAGATAGTTTAAATTGTTGCCACAGCCTGGGTGACAAGCCACCCCAATGGCATTCCTATGAGGTCACCTCACACCTGGAACTAGACCAGAGCTTTTGATCAGCTTTTAGTCAGACAAGTGAGATAGAATAGTCAAGAACACTTATTTGGGACACAGGACACTGGGGTACAATTTCTCAATCCTATACAACTTCTGTATGTCCTTTACCATAAGGACAGAAGGCAGTAAAAGCATCCCTCCATGGGTGCTGTGAAGTGGTGTGTTCACAGAGAACTGTGAGCTGCTCAGCGTAAGTAACACAGCAGATAGGCCTCAGATTGCTGCCATCTTAGTTGGACATTTATTAGCATCTCATGCAAAGATCTCGGCTAGAGATTACTACCTATTCCATCACTAGATCAAACAGTCCCTCAAGGACAACAAACAAAGGGGAAAGTGATAAGCACAGGACAAAAGAGTGAGATGCTTATTACTAGGCTCTGTTTCAGCTGATGCATTAGAAGATGCAAGTAAAGAACAGGCCAAGAGCTTTCTGAGAGAATCACAGCATGGTGTGTACCAGCTACAGTCAAAGCAGCATGACAGAAAAGACATGTAAGAAGAACAGTGGAAAAGTCCAAAACCCAACTTGTGAAGTACAGGCTAATGAAAACAGGGAGGACTCCAAGCACTATCTGCAGGGTGCATCAGCAGAGAAAGCAGCCAGGGCTTAGGTTAGCAGAGTCAACAGGCAAGCCATTTTTCTTTTGGACTACCATCTGAATCTTAGTCCTAGAAGCAGACACTTGGCAGTAGCACACTGCCGAGATCAGAAAATAATATAACCCACTGCAGAGACCAGACAAGGGAGGAGACTGCTCCCTTTCAGGCCAGTCTGTGCTAGGCACACAGCCCCTCGGCCATGCCTACGAGACAAGGATGGCAAGAGTAGCACACATACATGGAGTAGATGGAACAACATCATCAAGAAACAAAAAGGTGTCTGGCTTACTGTATCTTAAAAGACTCATATCCTCCAGGAAGTATCTTTGCTCTGTTGGTACCAATCTGGATCAAACAGGCAGTCAGGTAAAAAAAAAATACTTCCCCAGTCACAGCAAGTCTGCAGCAGAGCCAGAAACACAATCTTAATTTCCCCTCTTTCTTGTCCTTCTCCTGCCTCTGTGCCCCTGCTACTGCTTGAGCAAAAGGAACACATGCAGACTTTCTGCTCTGTACCAGCTGAGATCAGAGCCACGACAGAAGTGTTTATTACAAAACTGAAGATTGTTCCTTGCCAAAACCAAACAGATTTTACAAAATGGAACCAAAAAACCCCACAACAGTCTTTGAAATATTCAGAGCTACTGCCAGCAAAATCGTGTCTGGGCTGTTACTTTATTCATCTCACTGTGCTCCAGATTTTCACTTTGTTTTTCTAATCAGAGTTCAAATCTGCTTAATGCAAATTGTGCACAATGGAGAGGGGAAGTGGCTGCAGGCAAGATGCTTCCCAGATGCCTGCCTGTGAACTGTGGATGGAACTCCCCGGTATGAGAACAAGCATGTCAAACTCTTTTACCTTGGAGAAAGCACTCTGACACTGCTGAGGAGCCCAAAGCACATCTCTAGAGCACCCAGTCAGAGACTGCCTTGCACAAAAGAACTACTCCACTCACAAGGGGGAAGAGGATAATTTACTAGAAGTCCCTGAAGAAAACTACCTGCTGACTCCAAAAAACACAACCAAACACGCACCGCCCAAATCAACCAACCAACCAATCAAAAAACCAACACCCCAAATACTCAAAAAACTAACCAACCAACAAAAAACCACAACATCCACCCAAACGAAAACCAGCTCAGTTTACACCACAGACCTTTATCAGTTCATTAAGAAGTTAAACATAAGCCAGGCTTTCCTATCATTCCATAGGTCTTCTAATGAATTGAAGTCTGGATCATAAAATTTACTGCTGAAAGAAACCTTTCTCCTTGTGAAGGTTTGGGAGTTCCCCCACCCCCCAC
>VWZE01013201.1:1991-16140 GCA_013396675.1 Eubucco bourcierii
AAGGGACAGAATCCCCTCCCTTGCCCTGCTGGCCACGCTTCTCTTGATGCAGCCTAGGACTCGGTTGGCTGTCTGGGCTGCATGTGCACACTGCAGACTCATGTTGAGCTTTTCATCAACCCAGACTCCAAGGTCCTTTTCCTCAGGGCTGCTCTCCAGCCATTCGCCACCCAGCCTGGAGTTGTGCTTGTCATTGTGCCTACCCAGGTGCAGGACCTTACACTTGGTCTTGTTGAATTTCATGAGGTTGGCCTGGGCCCACCTCTCCAACCTGTCCAGGTCCCTCTGGATGGCATCCCTGCCCTCTAGCAAGTCAACTGTGCCACACAGCTTAGTGTCATCTGCAAACTTGCTGAAGGTGCACTCCATTCCTCTGTCCATGTCACTGACACTACCATTTCCTATGGTACCTAGCAGCTAGTGAAGATAGCATGATTTTAATCTCATTGAATAGTCAATTTTCAGGGAATTACACATCAGTTGTGGTGTTTTGTGTCTCCACTTCTCTGTGAGATGTTAGTAAGGAATGACTACATGAAAATAAATATACAAAGAAGACAACTGAGCTCAGATGTGAGGCAACATGAGAAAACTCATATCCTCAAGAGTTTAGACACCTGTTCAAGAATGGAGACAGAGTAAATATGGACAGAATGTTAGACACAGAACAAACTCAGAAAGAAATACTCAGTTGCCTGACTCTCAGTGCACACTGCTTTCATGTGTAGCACTTAAATCTTACCTTCAGAAAATAAGCCTCCATTAGTTTGCATTCAGAATCTGTGTAACTTAAACTTTATTTGAAAGAGTCCAAACAGATAAGGTTAACTCTTCAGGTCTTGCTAACCTACAGTCAAAGTTAGATCGTGGCTCAGATTTCAGAACCATAGAGATCACAGAATTGTTTCATCTGCAAGAGACCTTTAAGATCACGGAGTCCAACCATTATGTAACTATACAAGTTCTGGTGATAAACCATGTCCAAGATCAAAGAATTCTTTTTCAGATTGTCACACAGGAAGAAAGCAGTTGCAAGTCTCTTCCATCGTTCTGTCAGCCACAGGACCTCTCTGATCTTTGAAGACACACACTCAGTCATATGCCTTGGTTATATCCTGTGAAACTCTAAATAAAGAATGGGAATGGCTAACTGTCATTTGATAACTAACTGGAGTAGGTCTCACTTACAGAGAACAGGCGAGGTATGTGAGGATTCCAGGAAATCCAATGTCACTCCAATCTTCAAAAATGACAAGAAGGAGGAACTAGGAAACTACAGGATAGTAAACCTCAGATCCATGACTGGAAAGGTGATGGAGGTCATCTCTACATGCAAAGTCAAGATTATTAGGGTTTGTCTCCATGGATTTGCAAAGAAGAAATAATTCTTGACCAATCCGATTGACTTCTGTGATGATGCAAGCAACTGGCTAAAGGAAGGGGGAGCAGTCCATCTCGACTTTGGCAAAGCTTTTGACACTGTATCCCATTGAACCCTCATAGATAAGCTTAGGAAGTGTGGGACAAATGAGTAGAAAATGAGGAGGTGAGCTGAGAATTGTCCGAATCATGAAATCACAGAATTTTTGTGGCTGGAAGAGACTTCTAAGATCATTGACACCATCACCATGAACTATCAACCTAACACAAACCACAGCAAATAAATCATGTCCCAAAGTGGCATGCTCACATGTCTCTTGAACACCTCCATGGATGTTGACTCTACCACCTCATCAAGCAGTCTGTTCCAATGTATGACCACTCCTTCAGGAAAGAAATCTTTCCTAATATCCAGTCTAAACTTCCTCGGGCACAACTTCAAGCCATTTCTTCTTATTCTGTCACTTTATATTATGGAGAAGAGATGAAAATCCACCTCGCTACAACTGCCTTTCAAGTAGTTGTAGAGTGCAATGAGGTCTCCCCTCAGCTTCATCTTCTCCAGATCAAACAATTACAGTTTCCTCCACTGATCTTCGTAAGATTTATGCTCTACAGCCCACACCAGTTTCCCTGTTCTTCTCTGGACATGCTAAAGCAACTTAACATTCTTGTAGTGAGAGGTCCCAAAATACTGAACACATTATTCAAGGTGTAGCCTCACCAGTGATAAGTACAGCTCTCAAGCTATGCCAGGGGAAGTTTAGGCTGGCAGTGAGGAGAAAGTTCTTCACTGAGAGAGTCATTGGCTACTGGAATGGGCTGCACAGGGAGGTAGTGGAGTCACCATCCCTGGAGGTGTTCAAGGCAGGTTTGGACGTGGCCCTTGGTGCCATGGTCTAGTCTTGAGGTCTGTGGTGACGGGTTGGACTTGATGATCTTTGAGGTCTCTTCCAACCCTGGTGATACTGTGATACTGTGATACTACAGGGTGCACGATCACTTCCTAACTCCTGCTGACCACACTATTCCTAATACATGGCAGGATGTTGTTGGCTTTCTGTCATGATCTGGTCCTCCTGTTACAACCCTGGTTAGCAAGAGATGGGTGGTAGCCATGCCAAGGTTCAAACTGCAGACATGGTTCCCAGTTTCTTGGTGATGGGGAGAGAGCAGGGCTGTGCCACATGGTCTTCCCTAGGCTGCAGGCAGTGTGAATCAGAGCAGTACTAGGTGGCTTGCCTCCAGGCTGCAGGAAGTAAGAGGAGTGGATGAGAAGAGCTGTGCCACCTGTCTTTTCTCTGGGATGAAGGCAGCACGGGGTGGGGAGAGCCTAGTGGAGAGGCTGGGCAGTGGTACAAGCTGCCTCTGGGCATGCAGGCAACAATGGGAAGGCAGGACTGTGTCAGGTGGCTGCTATTGCCTGCCGAGGTTGGGGCCTGAGAGGAGCAGTGGGGACCGCATGGCTTTCTCCAACCCACTGCCCTTTTTCTGGAAGTCCCTCAGTGTTTCTCTCTCCCAATCCTGAGAGGCAGGCACAGGGCAGGGAAGCACCTGCAGGGCTGTGCAAAGTGTCATGTGCATGCCCGCCCTTAAATAGCAGTGTTTGAGAAAATGCCAATACTTGGGGCCTCACACCTTGGCCACCTGAGCACACTGGTGGTTCATGGTCAGATGCCTATAAACCAACACCACCAGGTCCTTTTCTGCCAGGCAACTGCCTCCAGCCTGCAGTATTACATGGGGTTGTTTTGATCTAAGTGCCTTGCACTTGGCTTTGTTGGTCCATCAATCCAGCTTGGCCAAATCCCTCTCTGGAGCCTTCATGCTCTTAAGCAGATAAATGCTGCCACCTGATTCTCTGTTATAAGCAAACTTAGTGAGGGTGTGCTATATTGCCTGAATTAGAATCAGTGATAAATATATTAAAGAGAACTAGCCCCAGCACTGAGCCCTGGGGAACAGCACTTGTGACCAACCGGATTTAACTCCATTCACCACCGTTCTCTGAACCTGGACATCCTGTCAATTTGTATCCTAGTGAAGCATCAACACATTCAAGCAATGAGCAACTAGTTGCCATGAACAACTCCAGAAGGATGCTGTGGGAAACCATGACAAAGGCTTTACTGAAGTCCAGATAAACATCATTTATAGTCTTTCCTTCATCCACTTAGCAGGTCACTACTTTGTAGAAGAATAGGTTTGTAAAACAGGACCTGCTCTTCATGAACCCATGATGACTGTTCCTGATAATCTGGTTGCCCTACAAGTGCTGCATAATGACCCTCAGGGTGATCTCCTTCATGGCCTTTCCTGGCCTTTTCCTCACCCTTGACCACTATGTTCCCTTCTGAATCCAACAAATTTATTTCTAGTTAATCTTTGTCCCTCCTAATTTCCCCCACGTCATAGCCTAATATCGATCTTGTAGTTCTCCCAAATAGCATGCCCCTTATTCCAACAGCCAGAAACACTTTTTTTTTTTTTTTTTTTTTTTTTTTTTTTTTTTTTTTTTTTTTTTTTTTTTTTTTTCCTAAGCTGAACTAAATATCACTATTTATCCAATCCGGCCTTCTTCCCCACAGATGCAACTTCTGGCACATGGAGATGGCCTGCTGCTGCAACTTTAAGACTTTCTTATTGAAGAATGTCCTGCCCTCTTGGACTCTTTGGATCTTCTGGACTGGTTCCCAATGGGTTTTGTCAATCAGTCTCTTAAACAAGCCAAAGTCTGCCTTCTGGAAGCCCGAGGTGGCAATTCTATTGACCCCTTTCTTCTCAATCAAGAACTCGTGGCTACTGTACCCAAGGTGGACCTTAGTCAGTACATCACAAGTCCCTGGCTGTTTGCAAACAGGAAGTCCACTGGAGACCCTTCTGTAGTCGACTCTGTCACCACCTGTGTCAGTAAGATCACCTCCTGATGTTGTAGAAACCTCTGGGACTGCTCCTTCTTTGCTGTGCTATATTTCCAGCAGATGTTGGAGAAGTTTAAGTACCTCATGAGAACAAGGGCCTGTGAAGGTGAGACTTATCTCAGGTGCTAAGTAATATTTTATCTGTCTTTTCATCCTGGTTGGACAGTCCATAACAGACTCACACAAAGACATCTGCCTTGTTGGCCTTACCTGTAAACACTCAGCCCTGTCATGACCATCATTAATTTCAAGACAGTCACAATTCTCCTTCCCATACAGGGGCACCCCACTGCCTCTCCTTCCTTGTCTGACCTTCTGAATAGTTTGTAGCCATTAATAGTGCCACTTCAGTTGTGTAAGACATACCACCACACTTTTGTGATGCATCTATATCATAGTTTTTCCAATGCACATTGACTTCCAGCTCCTCTTGTTTGTTTCCCATGCGTGAATGATAAAGCACAGAAAGTTGTGGTCAGCAGTATGGGATCCAATTGAATGCCTGTGGCTAGTGGCGTTCTTCAAGGATGCATACTTTGTGCAGTCTTGTTCAACATGTTCAGCAACCACCCAGCTGAAGGGATGGAGCTCATGATGATGCTACAAAACTGAAAGGCAGGCTGCGCTTACAATCAACAAGACCTGGATAGGCTGGATAGTTGAGCAGAGGTAAACCTCATGAAGTTAGATAAGGTCAGGTGTAGAGCTTTGAAACAGAGGAGGAATAACTCCAGGCATCAGTACAGCTTAGGAGTTGACCTACTGGAAAGCAGCTCAACAAAGAAAGACCTTGGAGTGTTGCAGGATAACAAATTCAGCATGAGGCAACAGACTACTCTTGTGAACAAGAAGGACAACTGTCCTGGGGTAGCCTTAGAGAAGTGTGACCAGCAGGTTGAGGGAACTTCTCCTGCCCTTCTACACTGCCCTATCAAGGCCATCTTTGTTGTATTGTGTCCAGATATAGGCTCCCCAGTACAAAAGAGGCAGGGAACTACTGAAGAGAGTTCATCAGAGGGCTATAAAGAAGATTATCAGATGGGAACACTGTTCATATGAGGAGAGACTGAGAAGATTGAGAAGGAATCTTGTAAACGTTCATGAATATCTAAAGGGTGGGTGTCATGGGGAAGGGGCAGGAGTTTAGTAGTTTAGGGAAAGGTGTCCAGTGATCAGACAGTGGATAATTGCCACAAACCAGAACTGGTCATGCCTAAACATACAAAAACTTCGTATCTTAGAGGGTAATGGAGCACTGGAACAGGCTGCCCTGAGTGGTTGTGAAATCTTCTCTAGAGACTTTCAAAATCCACCTGGATGAATTCCTGTGCAACCTGCAGACATGCTTTAACAGTAGGGTTGGACCTTTGAGGTCCCTCCCAACCTGTACCATTCTGTGCTTCTGGGATTCTTTAACTAAACAGGCTAGTTTGCAGAGAATTATGTATTTCTGCAGGGTGTTTCTTGCACGTTGTAAAGGATATATATGCATTTTTGGTTTTAAATAGTTTCTCAGCTGATCTGTGAAGAAAAGAATCCTGAAAGTCTTCTCCTCACCAATGAGCCCTTCTCTCTTTATGTTATTAGAGTCCCTTGTTCACAGTTCATCTAGAAGAGAGTAGGCTGCTCGGCCTCACTTCATAGCTCTTAGGTTGCAGATGAATACTATTCATGAGATGCTCTACAGTACAAATCAAGGGACCCTTGGGGTGCTGTATAAATTTAGCAAGGAATAATCCATTCTCAGTGTTGCATGCAACAGCNAGAAAATATTGGAGGAAGGCAGAAATGGAGTGGGACTGAAGAGTGGCATTATAGAAACACCAAATACTCTTATCCTCAGTGCTGTCAGGGTGCCTGAGTACTACTCAGCCCACGCAGGAACTGGGAAGTTCCCTTTATGGAAGTGGAATGGAGACACTGCAGGGCTGTGAGTAGGATCTATTCACCTCAACTGGAGATATGTCCATGTGAACAATGTGGTTGTCCTAGGTTTTCTTTAGAAATTATGGTGAAACTTGAGAGTTCATCGGATGCATGGACCTCATTCCAGAATTTTTTATTTCTCACGTTTTCTGTTAGGTTTAGGGGAAACAGGGTAGTTAATTGTCTAAAGAAGATAAATTTAAACAGTATGAGGCACTACCTCAAGTTAAAAAGAAAAATTATGATTACACACAAATTATGCCACAGTTTAATGATCTCTGGAGTAGACTTTTAATTTTATTTTTTTTTTTATTAAGGAGATTTCCCTCCTCTTAACTTCCTCTTCTGTATTTTAACAGAGAGTAATGAAACTGAGTAATATAACTAGATCCTTAGACACAGCAAGGTAACTAGAAAAGCACCTTGTGTACAGGAATATTGAAACAGTTTAAAACAAGTAGAGCACTTATACAGACATTTGTCTTATACAGACATTTGTCTCAAGATATTGGAATCAGTTGATTTTCACTGAGAAATGTTTAAGAAACACTGCTGCTTCTACTGTGTGTGGCTCAGTAAACAGTTCTTATATGTTGAATTTGTCTGGAATATGTAGTACTAGCAGAGAGGCTCTTCCAACCTGTCGCTACAACCAAAAGAATCTTTTGACAGCCCACACACAAGTGTGAGACAGAAAACCTCCAATTCCTTGTTCTTTCACTAATGATTAGTGCAAAACTTACAATGTGTACACAGGTAGAAAAACTGACCAGTGACTAAGAATGTGTACCACTAATTACTCAAAAATATTCTAAAATGAGGAGATTTGTGTGTATCATTATTTTTAGAGTATTGAGCAGTCTATATTCATACTTGTTCAACTGTCTTTACTTGGAATGAATTTTGGTAGTTTAATGAGAGTGTTACCTCATGATATTCCCATGAGTTTTGAAATTTACCTAGGTGTGTAAGCTCTAAGCTTTATTTTCCTTGTGTGTTGCCATTATTTTTTTTTTCCTGTTCTGACAGAGCAGATATGGAGAATAAATTAAACAAATAAATTAAAAGTTCACCTAGCATCTCAAAAATCTTGCAACTCTTTGGATCTGTAATACAGGAAAACCATAGATAAACAGTGAAAAAAAAAAAAAAAAGTAAATAGAGTTTTTGCTTTTTTTGTGTGGTCATTAAGTTTTTGCATTAATAATCCAGCCAGGGAAAATCTCCATTCTTTATTTGCACTAGTAATAGAAGACAAGGAAAAGGTTGAAGTGCTTAATGGGTTCCTTGCCACAGTCTTTAATTAAAAGATTGCATATCCTCAGGGTAACTGGACTCCCGAATTGTTAGACAGGGATGGGGAGTAGATTGCTCCTACAACCCAGGAGGAAGTAGTTAAGGACCTGCTGTGCCACTTAGATCCTAACGTGTCAGTCAGTCCAGATAGGATTCATCCTAGGGTACTTAGGCAGCACAAGAGCTGGCTAAGCCACTCTGCATCATTTATCACTGGGTCGACTAATTGAAGAGGTCCCAGATGACTGGAGGTTGGCCAGTGTGACACCCATCCACAAGAAAGGCTGAAAGGAGGATCCAGAGAACTATAGGCATTTTAGCTTGACCTCAGTACCTGACAAGGATATGGAGCAGGTCATACTGTTGAATATTGGTGGCTCCAAGATGCTGAATTGGAAGATAATGGTTTGTAATACATTATAGGAATGGGTGTGGTAAAAGTCTGCAGAAAAGATTCTATTGTTCTGCAGTCTCTGGTGTCTGTATAACTTAAACAATGAGGTTTCTTATGCAGACTGTATGGTTTTAACCTGAAGTTATTACCACCATTTGATATAACATATTGTTTAATCCCTCTAACTTCAACAGGAATCATTCAAAGTAATGAAGGGAGGAAAAACTGAGTGCAGAGAAAGAGAATTCTGTTAAGAATTAGTATAAGTGTATGCTGCAGTATCTCATGATAAGGCAGAAAGCGCTGCTCAGCCATTTGTGCTGGGAAGGTAGGATGTTATGTGACAGTTCTTGAGGATCTGTAAGCACACCTACCTGGCTAGGAGATGAGAAGCGTAGGAGTGAGTTGCCTCTAGGCTTTGCTCCTCTGTCAAGTGGTATTTGAATTCCTGCCCAATGATGTCTCTTTTGAAGCCATTTATTTTCCTTCAGCCATGACCGCTGCTGACGTCATTGAAGCACTAGGGTCTTTTCCCCGTGGTGGATCCATCTCCATGGTGAATCTCTCATCACCACCAGTCAGAGCCACATCAGAGCTGAGCACACCTCTCACCTCTTATACCCTGCCTCTGGGATTAAACCACCTTTGGGATCTTGAAGTGTTTTTCAGGACTCAGATGAGATCTCAAGGATCACAGCTAGGTAAACTCTTGGAGTAGACTGTTTACATGTAATACCCACGGGCTTTCCTAAAGCAGTGTAGGGACAAAAATAAAAGTCAGTTGCCTTAGTCAAAACTGTATGTCTGGTACTCTATGAGAAGCATTACTCCTCTGTCTTTCCTTGGGATCATTGCCACATCATCTTGGTTTATTTCTTTGTATTTCAAAAGTATGACAGATTGTAATTTTTGATGGTCTGCTTACCTAGAAGGAAGCCTCCATTTTATATATTCCTAACCTGTCAAGTACTTTGTCACAATCCAGATGCTATACTGCAAAGAACAGCTTATTTCCTCTTTTAGCTGAGCCTGAAAGATATTTTGTTTTTGTCCAAAACATTAGCTTTAATACATCAATACCTCTAATGAGATTTATATCTGCATCCAAAATTCACCTGTGATGGCCTTACAGCTTTTCTGTCAGGCACTGGAAGCCTTGTGTTCTTGACTGTTTGAAATTCAAGCTCATAAAGAGTGTTTCTATTCATTATCTGGATGAATTAAATGTTCCCTTGCAGACTAACTGTATATAACGAGGAAAATGTTTTTGGGTTTTGTTTTGTTTTCCTGAAGACAGATGAAACAAGCAACAGCAAGTAGCTGGGTACCATACATACTGTTTCACTCTTGCTGTTCCTATTGGTGGTTTCAGAGTGGAAAAAAGACCAGCATTATTTTTCACGTGAATTAAGATGATTTTGCTCAGTTGATCCACTGATCTTAAACTGCAGTGCAGAGAAATCCTTGTAATCAAGAGCTCTCTATTTCCTAGTGGACTTATATGCACATAAAACTTGTGTACAAGAAGATTATGTTAATTTTGTGACCACTAAATCTGAGCCTGTCTGCCTTCTATGCTGTCTTGAACAGAACAAAATATTTCTTTGGGTAGCAAATCTCATGGAGTTTTTTTTTTTTTTTTTTTTTTTTTAAATTAGTAAAAAGGAAATATGCAATTCCATGCTGGTTTCCCATCTTTCTTCTTGTCATTACCTTTCCTTCTACTTCTGTAACTATAATTTCAAGGGGGCGGGTGGGAAACAAAAACCAAAAACCCAACCCAACCAACCAAAAAAACCAAAACTTGAAGCGCAAGCACAGGTTCATCTTCATTTCATTTTGGTGGTTATTATTATTACCACTAGTACTACTTTGCTTGTATTTTTGTTGTTGTTTGTTTAGTTGCTTTTTATTTGGTTTTGTTTTGTTTTGGTTTGGTTTTGTATATATCTTAGAGAACTTCATAAAACAGGGAAATGGTCTTTTGCTGGTTTTCCTAAGGCACTGAAGCACGTAGCAAAATTGATTTGCCAACAGTTAATACTGAAGTTAGTGGTGTGGCTGGAAATAAACCATAAGACAGATAAGAAATGGTTCAACAGTCAATATGGTAGGAGATTTGTCGAATGTTTGGAAAAGTGTCCCATTTTATATTTGGAATAGTTCTTTAGGACAGAAATCTGTTTCAGACAAGAAGGAGGAATACAGGGTAACAGGTAAAGGGAAAGTGTCATATTAACAGGTAGGAACAGAGAATAATCTGGATCTAAAGGAAAGGCAAAAGTGACAGGAGCAATTAAGTCAGATATAAAAAAAAATTCTGAGAAACACCACTCTAGATGATGTTAACTCTTATTGGAAAGTAGAACTCAGTCTCAGTTACTGGAGAATGGAGGAAAATATTTACACGTGACTCCTTAACCCATAGACATTAACCTCATAGACAACATTTTTAATGAAGTTGAAGTCAGGATTTTCTCTAACCTTATTTCAGTCCCTAAATCTGTCATTCCTTTTCCAATCCCAGACATATTTAGCCAAAAACAAACAAACAAACAAAACCCCAACAAAAACAACCTACAAACAGAAAAAACACAAACAAAAAAAATTAAAAGGGAGACGCAAAAGAAAAACCTCTTCATACTGCCAACTTCATTGATATCAGTCATGAATGTTTACAAGGATTACAGCACAGTAATGAGTTTTTTTTTTATTAATAGTACATTTTTTAATAAATGCTATCAGTGCTTCCAGTTGTGATAAGTGAAGCTATATTGTTAATGACAAAATACCTCACCTTTCCCCCCTCTCCTACTGATACTTTATTCCTCTCTGAATTGCTCAGCTGAAGGTTAGAGAGGAATTAGAGCTAATTCTGAAGCTGTTGCCTGAGATCTAAAGTCATTGTATGTGACCGACATCTCCCAGTTGATCCCAGGTCTGAACTCCTGCCTTACTGGGGCTCTCTGTGTTATGGCATTGGCCACTTGCACTGAAATGTGGCAAAGATGCCAAATGAAAAACAGTGAAATGCTTCCTTTTGTGGCAGTGACTGATAGCAGCTGAGAAGAAGAAAATGTAGAAATAATAGTCTTGTTTCAGAGACAAAGAGTGCTGTGAAGGGACAGGAAGATCAGAGGATAAGACTGAGACAAAACGACTTCAGCTTTCTATTCTGCCTTCCTCTGTGATGTTGGCCAAAACATTTATTTTTTCAGTACCTCTAATACAAGGCTAACAGCACTTCCCCATCTCACATGAAGGATCGGAAGGGAAAGGCAATGGGGATCCAATCATTCAATGAATGTCAGGTCATTACTTAATGTGATGGAGATGTAATGTTGTGAAACTTTGTTGCTCTGGAGCTATTTCAGAGGAAATTAGACAGTGGTAACATCAGACTGCATTGCTCATCTCCTCTTTGGTGCTGCTAGGTCTGTGTCCTGTGCTTCTCTAGACACAGCTGCACCTTTGTTTAAACTTTAACTTCTCCTATCAGTACACCTTTTTCGAAAAGAGAGAGGTTTAATTTCATTGAAGTTTCATAAAGAAACAAAGAAAGAGCAGGATCACATTACAGGCTTGCTTAGTCTCTGACAGCACAGTCAGTATTGAACAAGGCTCTCTGGTGTCTCAGTGTGTGACTGTATCCCTTCTCCTAGCATAATCTATAATCTGTACTTATATAATCTGTCACTCTTTTTCTGATATCTTTTTGGTACAGGAACATTTCTGTTCAAGGTTCCAAAGCCAGAGGTATTGCAGTGTTTTCTGGGAACTTTATTGAGCATTTTCATCTAACCTGGGGCTATGGTCTGCCTAAACACAGCTCAGCTCCACAATCCCAGCAAAATTGTTTCACAGAATGGTAAAATGCGATAAGTAGCAAAGTTGGGATGGATTTATGAGAATAAATAAGAAAGATCTTGGCTTCTACATATAGTGGATGATGATTAGAAGAAGAATGAAACCTTCTGGGAAAGAATCTTCATGGGTATCAAGTGGAGATACCACCCATACTTATTTCAGTTGAGCAGTTCATATCCCCATTAATAAACATCCTTTTTTTTTTCTTTTTTTAAAAAAAGTAATATAAAAACCTGGCCTGAATTTTTTTTTTTAATATTCCAATTCTTAAATATTTTAATTTTTGTTTGTTTGTTTATTTGTTTGTTTGTTTGTTTAAATTTAGAACAAAAAGTTTCATACAAAAAAAAAAAAATATTTGCAGGGAGAAATCACAGAATCGTAGAATGCCAGGGGCTGGAAGCGACCTTGGAAGCTCATCCAGTCGAATTTGCCTGTCAGAGCAGGATCAACTATACCAGAGCACACAGTTGGGTTTTGAATATTTCCAGAGAGGAAGACTCCACAACTCCCCTGGGCAGCCTGTTCCAGTGTTCTGTCACACTCACAGTGAAAAAAATCCTTCCTCATGTTTAAATGAAACTTCCTATGCCTCAGCTTCCACCCACTGCCCCTTGTCCTGTCATTGGGCACCACTGAGAAGAGCCTGGCTCCATCTTTCTGGCATTTACCCTTTACATATTTATAAACATTGATGAGGTCACCTCTCAGTATCTTCTTCAAGCTAAAGAGCCCCAGCTCCCTCAGTGTCTCTTACAAAGAGAGATGTTCCATTCCCTTAATGATCTTTGTATTTCTGCACTGGACTCTCTCAAGCATGTCTATGTCCTTCTTGAGCTGGCAGGCCCATAACTGGACACAGTACTCCAGATGTGGCCTCCCCAGGGCAGAGCAGAAGGGCAGGAGAACCTCCCTCAACCTACTAAACACAGCCCTTTTAATGCACCCCAAAATAGCATTGGCCCTCCTGGCCAGTAGAGCACACTACTTGGCTCATGGTCAACATCCCATCAACTAGGACTCCCAAATCCTTTTCCCCTTCACTGTCTTCAGTAGTCAGTACCAAAACTATACTGACACCTGAGGTTGTTCTTTCCCATGTGCAAGACTCTGTACTCGCCCTTGTTGAATCTCGTTAAATTTCTTCCTACCCAACTCTGCAGCCTGTCCAAGTCTCACTGAATGTCAGCACAGCCTTCTGGTGTGTCAACCACTCCACTCAGTTTGGTGTCATCAGTAAACTTGCTGACAGTGCACTCTGTGTCCTCAGCCAGGTCACTGATGAATATATTGGACTGGTTGCAGTACTGACCCCTGAGGGACTCTATTAGTTACAGACCTCCAACTAGACTCCATCCCATTGACCACAACTCTGTGACTTCTTTCCTTCAACCAGTTCCCAATCCACCTTACTATCTGATCATCCAGACCACAGTGCCTCAGTTTAGCCAGAAGGATGCTTTGGGAGACAAATGCTTTACTGAAATCAAGATAAACTATATCCACTACTCTACCATCACCTGTCCACCTGGTTATGTCCTTGAAAAGGCTATCAGGTTGGTCAAACATTACTTCACCTTGGTAAAACTACGTTGACTGCTCCTAATGATCCCCTTGTCCTTGATCAAAAGGGACTTCAAGGCACTGGGAATAGTAGTTGAGGGATCAGAGGCACAAGTAATATTCTCATCAGTACCCATAGTTACAGGTTGGAATGCTGTGAGGAACAGGAAACCATGTCTGATTAACAAGTGCCTCAGAGGCTGGTGCCACCGACAAAATTTTTCTCTTCTTTGATCTTGGAGAACTTTATATGGCCCCAGGTCTGCTAGTGACAGATAGGGTACATCTGTCTCAGAGTGGGAGAAAGATTCTGGCACATGAGCTGGCAGGGCTTGTTGAAAGGGCTTTAAACTAGGCTGGAAGGGGGATGGGGTCAAATATAACAATACTAGAGACAATCTGAAGGAGGCTAAGGGTGTTAGACAGAGATAGGAGTAAAATCAGCAACCACAAGTGTATGTACACTAATGCACACAATATGGGTAATAAACAAGAGGAGCTGGAAACCTTGGTACAAGAGGAAAGCTATGTTGTTGTTGCCATCACAGAAATATGGAGGAATCGTCCACACAACTGGAACACTGTAATCAACAGTTACAGACTCTTCAGGAGAGACAGGTGAGGGAGAAGGGGTGGAGGAGTGGCCCTATATATTAGGGATGATCTGGATTTCATGGAAGTAGAGNCAAGAGGAAAGCTATGTTGTTGTTGCCATCACAGAAATATGGAGGAATCGTCCACACAACTGGAACACTGTAATCAACAGTTACAGACTCTTCAGGAGAGACAGGTGAGGGAGAAG
>VWZE01013204.1:5371-15434 GCA_013396675.1 Eubucco bourcierii
GAGGCCTTGAGTAACCTGTACTAGTGGGAGATGTCCCTGCCTATGGTCCCTTCCAACCTTACCATTCTATGATTCTATGATTTCAAAGTAGTTCAGGAAGAATTTGGAAGCAATTCAGATGGAATTTGAAAGAATTTTACACTAAAATAATTTACATGTAATGGTTTAACAATACATACCTGAAATTAGTGATAATTTAGACATGGAAGTTCATGGTAGTATTTAATCAGTCCTGTGACTAATTGTCTGAGTCAATAGAGGCTGTCACTACCATTGTTCTTATTTTGTATACGTAATTGTTGAGTTCAAAGATGTAAAATACAATTTTTACTTTGTATTTTTTGTTTTGAAATATAGACCTTAGTCTGTGATTGTGGCAGTACTCACCATGGAAACAGTAGCTTATCTAGGATTGACATTACTGTTAATTTCAGACTCTCAGGACAAGCTTACTCTGTTCCTAACCCAGAGCGTGGGGTAGGAATCTGATGTATCTTCCAGCATGCATATGAGACTTATGTAATTTGTCTAATTTTGGTTTTCTGGGTTTTTTTGGTTGGTTGGTTGGTTGGCTTTGGTTTGTTTTTTTCTTTTTTTTTCTTTCCAGTGTAACTGTCTCTCTGTGTCTTGACCGGAGTTTCTCAAAAAAACCTTAGGTCAGATATCATTGATGTAAATTAGACTACATAATAATTTTTACTACTTTGAAGCCAGTACAAATTTAAAAAGTAATGCTATTCCTACAGGATAGAATGCCAGCACTGCTGCACTGCATTCACTACAGTTTTCTTCAGTGTGTGTACAGTGTTTCCTTAGGTCACCATCTTTCCACAGTGCAAGCAGAAAGCATTCAATAGTTCTGCTAGTTCCTCTCAGTTTAAAAATTTAACAAGTGAAATGCTTCTCTGGAGGTGTGAATTGGCAAGTGCTTTGTGAACAGACAGACTATTCCATGTTACATGTGTATCTCTTTACGGAGTTGTATTTGTTTCGCTTGAGTGCCCATCTGTCTGCATTATTTTATATTTTTCTGTTTGAATAAATAACAGTTCAAATATCCTAATTAAATTTTCTGTTTCACATCAAGGAAGTGATATTTTTCATAAGATATAAATATACGCTTTGGATTATGGTGTTAAAACTCTGCTTTAAACTGTGTTGTTTTGTCATTAAAATGGTTTTCTTTCACCTCCTTCCCTGAGGAGATACAATATGTTTTCTTCATACGTGTCCTAGTGAACAATAAAAAATATACTACATGTCGGTTACACAATATTAGTTTAATAATACCTGGAGAATTGTAGATGCAGATAATCAAATTACTCCACTTACTTACAGATCTCTAACTAAGAATGGTAATCCAAAGATGGAACAATGAGTTGTATAACTCTGTAACAACAATTTTATAACGATGTGTTGCAGATTTGTGTGAGCAAATCTGTCTGCTTTGTTATGTAGAGCTGCCCAAGCTACCTTCAGATGATCTTGTATGTAAATCCTGGTCTGTCCAGCCACATCAGCAATACTCTGATTTTACTCTGATGAGAGCCAAGTCTGCCTTTTCCTCTACACATCAAATGTGGCTAAGGTGGGAAAATTGTACAGAAAAAAAAAGGGGTTTATATAACTTTTAAAACTTTTAAAACTTTTTTTTTTAAGTTTGAAACAGAATAAAATGTACCTCAGCTGTATGAATATAAGGAAGTATCTGAAAAAATATCCAAATTATGATATTACTGATCTGCAGAGAAAGTATTTAAAATCCTCTACTTCAGCATACACTAAAATCTTAATATGTAATCTATCACTTGTTGAAATATGTGGATCACAGCCATGTAATGCCCAATCAAATTAATTGCTGAAGATACTCAGAGAAAAACAAGTATTTATATATAGGGACCTTGGGGGGTTTATTGCTGTTTCAGTTTCTTTAGGTTGTTACTTGAACAGTAACATAATTTTCATAACTGGATTAATTCCCATTTCTGACTATTCACTCTGTAAAGAGAGATTTCATGCATACTCATCATACTGGGACTTAGGAGGCATATAAACCACGCATGGTTGAAGTAGGGATTTTCCTGCCAATCCTTGCAGGCATCTCCCTCTTGCTTAATTTCCTGGGAAAGACTAGACCTGCAAGTAGAAAGCAGCGTTAAGTCCATCCTATCTGTGGGAAAATAAAGTGTTAGATTTCTTCTCAAAAGTAAACAGCCAATGCTTTCCAGGCATTAGTGCTTTAGAGTCAGCTTGAAATGTGTGAAATCCTACAGCATATAAACATTTTACCGTTCAAAGTATGAAATATTTCACCTTGAATAATTCAGAAAGTGTTTAAAACCTTCCAACACTTTGATTCATTAATGTGAGTGATTATATACTATAGATTGAAGAATCCTATGAATTCAGAAGAATTTTTCATAGAACCATAGAATGATAAGGTTGGAAGGGACCTCAAGGATCATCTAGTTCCAACCCCCTGCCATAGGCAGGGACACCTCCCACTAGTACAGGTTACTCAAGGCCTCATCCAATCTGGCCTTGAACACATCCAGGGAGGGAGCATCCACAACCTCCCTGGGCAACCTGTTCCAGTGCCTCACCACCCTCACTGGAAAGAACTTCCTCCTAACATCTAGTCTAAATCTCCCCTCTGCCAGTTTAAGCCCATTGCCCCTTGTCCTGTCATTGCAGGACCTTGTAAATAATCCTTCCCCAGCCTTCCTGTAGGCCCCCTTCAGATACTGGAAGGCTACTAGCAGGTCCCCTCGAAGCCTTCTCTTCTCCAGGCTGAAGAGCCCCAACTCCCTCAGCCTGTCCTCATAGGAGAGCTGCTCCAGCCCTCTGATCATCTTTGTGGCCCTCCTCTGGACCCGCTCCAACACTTCCATGTCCTTCCTGTGCTGAGGGTTCCAGAACTGCACACAGTACTCCAGGTGGGGTCTGACGAGAGCAGAGTAAAGGGGCAGAATCACCTCCCTTGCCCTGCTGGCCACGCTTCTCTTGATGCAGCCTAGGACTCGGTTGGCTGTCTGGGCTGCATGTGCACACTGCAGGCTCATGTTGAGCTTTTCATCAACCCAGACTCCAAGGTCCTTTTCCTCAGGGCTGCTCTCCAGCCATTCACCACCCAGCCTGTATTTGTGCTTGGGATTGTGCCTACCCAGGTGCAGGACCTTACACTTGGCCTTATTGAATTTCATCAGGTTGGCCTGGGCCCAACTCTCCAGCCTGTCCAGGTCCCTCTGGATGGCATCCCTGCCCTCTAGCAAGTCGACTGTGCCACACAGCTTGGTGTCATCTGCAAACTTGCTGAGGGTGCACTCCATTCCTCTGTCCATGTCACTGACAAAGATGTTAAACAGCACTGGTCCCAGCACTGACCCCTGAGGGACACCACTTGTCACTGGTCTCCAGGTGGACATTGTGCCGTTGATCGCCACTCTCTGGGTTCGACCATCCAGCCAATTCCTTATCCAGCGAGTGGTCCATCCATCAAGTCCATGCTTTTCCAGTTTGGTGACCAGGATGTCATGTGGGACAGAGTCAAATGCTTTACTCAGGTCCAGGTAGATGACATCAGCTGCCTTTCCCTTGTCCACTGTCGCTGTGACTTCATCATAGAAAGCCACTAAATTTGTCAGGCAAGATCTGCCCTTGGTGAAGCCATGCTGGTTCCCACCAATCACCTCTGCTTTGTTTTCCATTTGCCTTAGCAGGACTTTCAGCAGGATCTGCTCCATGATCTTGCCAGGCACAGAGGTGAGGCTGACTGGTCTGTAGTTTCCAGGGTCATTCTTTTTACCCTTCTTGAAGATGGGTGTTATGTTTGCCCTTCTCCAGTCAGCAGGAACTTCACCAGTCTGCCATGACTTTTCAAATATGATGCACAGTGGTTTGGCAACTTCATCTGCCAGTTCCCTCAGGACCCGTGGGTGGATCTCATCAGGCCCCATGGACTTGTGCACATTCAGGTTTCTTAGGAGCTCATAAACATCATCTTCTACTATAGTAGGCAGATTTGCCTGCTCCCAGACCTCACTTTTACCCTCTGCAACTTGGACATTGTGGTTGGAGCCCTTGCTGTTGAAGACTGAGGCAAAGAAGTCATTGAGCACCTCAGCCTTGTCCATATCCTTTGTCAGCAGCTCTCAATTTTCCTTCTGTAAGGGTCCCACATTTTTTCCTCCATGACAAGTGACAGGACAAATAAATGGCCTCAGGTTCCACCAGGTGAGGTTTAGGTTGACTGTTAGAAGAAATGTCTTCACTGAAAGGATTATAAAACTGTGGAATGGGCTTCTTAGGGACATGGTTAAATCATGACCACCGGAGGTGGTGATTTAAAAGATACATAGATTTGATGCTAAGGAATATGGCTTTGTACCAGACTTGGTAAAGTTAGCTGGACTTGATGATCCTAAATTTTTTTATCAGCCATACTGATTGTATGATACTAAACTCATGAGACATTGAAATTACTAGAAATTTGATGATATACAAATTGAGAGAAAAGAAGTGTTCTTTGAACTCTGGGGCTGTGAACTCTGAATGAAACACAAAGACAAAAATGCTCCCAAGGAGCTGCCTAAGTTAAGACAGCCAGCACCAAGCATCAAGACTACCTCTACTAAGAAAAAGAGAAGCGTTATTGTTGCTGGTGATTCCCTTCTGAGAAGGACATAGAGTCTCATTTGCTTACCTTGCCTGTCCCAGAGGGAAGTCTGCTCTGCTGCCTCACTGGTGCCTAGATTAGGGATGTTAAAAGGAAACTCATACCTGCTAAATTCCCCTGATTATTACCTGCTATTGGTCATGCAAACTAGCAGCAATGACATCAAAAAGGGAAGACCAGAAACAATCAAAAGGAACTTTAGAACACTAGGGCAGATGCTTCCAGGTGCACAAACAGTGCACAGATAGTGTTTCACTCAATCCCTGCAGTAGCAAGGAGAAATATTGAGAGGTTCAGAAAAACACATCTGATAAACACTTGCTCAAAGGTTGGTGCCAGAGATTCAGTTTTTGTTTCTTCTATAATGGGAATGTCTACCCAATACCTGGCCTGCTGAGGTCAGGTGGGGTTCAGAAGACAGCGAGGGGTGAAGAAGATGTTGGATCGTAAACTAGAAGGGCTCACTGAGAGTGTTTTAAACTAGATAAGAAGGCAGAAGGGGGCAAACCCATCCTGACTAAAGATGGCCCTAGAAATTGTGTAACAACACAGTGGGCAAAACCACTAGCCCAATCAAAGACTACTGTACTTCATTAGGGGCTTCAAGTACTTCATCAGAAGCCCACTACAAATGCCTTTATGCTAATGCATGTAGCATGAGCAAGAAACAGAAGGACATGGAGATGATGGCATGCCTGCAGTGCTACAGTCTAACTGGCATGGTGGAAACATGGTGAAATGAATCCTGTGATTGGTGTGTTGCACTAGAAGGTTATAAGCACTTCAGGAAGGACAGGTAGGGAAGACAAGGAGAAGGTGTTGCCTTCTCCATCAGTGACGAGCTAGAGTGGATTGAGCTCGACCTGGTGAGCAATGAAGCATGGACCCGTGGTGGTTTTGGAGTTTCCCCCTTCTCGGATGATTGGCCAGACTAACTCAACTGACTGGAAATTAAGGAATGAAGCTACATTGACAGCAAGACAAAATTTACAAGCATATATACACGTTATAGACAGATATTTACCACTATATACAATTATATACAAGTTAAAGTAATACAGGACTACAAAAACCCTCCAAAACAGCAGAACCACCCAGGAGGGATATGAATTAGCTCTCTTCCTTTTTCTAACCCACTCCCTTATATCAGAAGGCTTACATGTGGGGGTGAGATTGACAGATAACAAGTTAGAAAGAAATGGTTAGGTTGAGTTATGCAGATTCAGGTGGAAATAGTTAATGCAGCAGCAGAGCCAGAGACACTGACTTTGTTTGTTTCTTGTTTTTATATCTCTCAGAAGAAGCTGTGAGTGATATAGACATTGCAATCATTTTCTTTTCACAACCAATGATCTAATGTCTCTCATTAAAATATTCACTTGGTTATGTATCTGGTTAGATTAAAGAGGTGTTGATGTATAAAATTTAAAAAGAAGATTATGCATATATAATTAGTACTTTCCTAAACATTCCAAGTCACTTTATGCAGATATTTATGCTACAAGAGACAAAACAAAATGAACCAGACCAAACAAATAAAACAGAAATAAACCAAAACCCAAGAAACCAAAAAAAACCCAAAACCAAACAACCACCAGACAATCTGTATCAAGGATTAAGTAATAATTTTTTCCGTCTACCGATGATTGCTTTTATATTTATTATTTTTTTTTTGTTTGTTTAACAGTGACCCATATCACATATAAAGGATAGAAAATATGAAAGTATAAGAATTTCACTCATATATCTATGAAGCCTATCTTGAATGCTGGTCTAAAGTTGTGGGTGGACATATGGAGAAGGTAGCAGATCTCCCTGTGGGATGGATCCAGCCTGCAAATCAGGGCCTCATCTCCCCTGAGAAGGGAATCGCCTACTACTCTCATCTTTCTTTTTTTCTTGTTTGCCCTAGTCCTAAGTCATTGGATTGCCTGACAAGTCCTGGGTAACTGCATGGATAGGCATTCTTTTCCATCTTCATTCGTTTGGCTCTCTGATTCAAGGGTCTCATATCTGTTGTGTGCAGGCACCTGGGAAGACTGGGAAGGCTGGGGGGCTTGGGATGGGACTCAAACGTCTCTCCTGCCTTGACAGAGAGGGACCTGCTGCCGTTCCTCCCCATCACTTTTGTCACTTTCTTTTTCCAGGTGACAAAAGGACATGGAATCCCTTGCTTCTTGTGCTACCCACACCTGCTACCCTTCCCTCAAGGACTCCCTGACTCTTCATCAGGGTAGACAGAGACTGTTGATAGCAGTATCAGCTTCCCTGATGTTATGTTATGATTATTAATTTCTTTATGAATATTATTTTTATTATTAATATTCAAAAATCCCTGAGATTCTTTGGGTGTTCGGTAGACAGGAAATAATTGCACTAAGGATATTTATTAACACAGAATTAAACAGTTTAAACAATCAGAACTCGGAAAAATAGGAATGCAAAACCAGGAAAAATTCTATGATATAGAGGCTTAGCATCAGCTCTAACATATGTACTCACGATGCCTTGACCCCTGAGTAAGTTTCCTGTACAAGAATGCTTCCAAAACTCACGATAATGATCCTGCAGTAAAATACAAAATATTCCACATAGAGGGAAGGAGAGAAGAACTGAGTTGCTGCTGAGCCACCAGTGTAAGCTGCAAACACGTGGCCACAATGATTCCCAGTTAATGAGCGGCTAAGGGGGTACTGCTCCCTGAGGAGGTCAGTACAGGGAGGTCAGTGCAGAAAGACGGTCAGTAGAAAGCCATGGTTTCTAAATGACCCCCCCCATTACATAGATACTTTTGAAAATGAAACTGACCAATAGGCACTAGCATCATTATCCTGCCCAAAGAATTCAAAGCTTTGTGCCTTATGTGACCACCCAGGCACTTTGAGTAGCAGCATTAGACATGTGGTGCTAAGCTCCTAGCCTCAAGACTGCCCTTGATCAATCTACTATGACTCCCAGACCTGCAACAGGAGGAGAGGCACGAGGGTTAAGCTGGCCTGACAGGATTTATGCCCTACCAGGACACTGCTCTAACAAGGGGATTGGACTAGATGATCTTTCAAGGTCCCTTCCAATCCCTAACATTCTGTGTTACTGTGTAAATAATGTTACTTATGCTACATAGGAAGAGGGACTATATATCTGTTTGTCCATATAGATATACCTACCTGTCCAAATAGCGTGAGGAATATAGTATCGGAAGGAACATAGATGGCAAAATGTTACTGCTATTATTCCCCGAAATTGAGACTCTTCTGCCAATTTAATGCAACACTTTAGAAAGAGGAAAGGATACTTGTCTGTATCTACTACTTTTCATTCACATGATGGAAAAGCAAGGCAACTCTTTACCCATCTGGGAAGAAGTTAAGCTATAGTCTAACTGTCCTTCTGTTAATAGCATTTCCTAAAAGCCTGCAGAAAAGTTCAGCAGTATTAGGATAAGACTAAAGCAAAATTCATCCCTGCAGTTGCAGAACAGCTCACCTTGGAAGCTTATTAAAAAAAAAAAATAAAAAATAAAAGCAGTAGAGAAGTTATTTTTCAAACCACACTTATTGTACCGCTCAAAACTGAATTAGGAATAGGCTCTAGCCAGCCTGATCTAGGATAGGGTATCCCTGGCATGGCAGGGAGGTTGAAACTTAGGTGATCCTTCTGGTCCCTTCCAAGCCTGACTGATTCCATGATTCTATGATTCTAGGAAGACAGTTGGTCTGCCCACAACAAAGGCTGTGACAGCACCATTTGTAAATAATTCTGCAACCCACAAATAGGTGCTACAGTTCCAAGTGGATGGGACCTGACACATCCAGTGTCATTCAAGAATACTTAATATGTAGCTCAAATTGCAAATGCTACTCTGTCTTGATAGGTCACTGCAACCACAGAAACAGGTGTTAGCAGAAAAATGCACAAATAGAAATGCAGAAGACCTGGAAGACATTAAATAACTCTGCTTTAGTGGGAGGCTAAAGATTTCTACAGTGTGCTCTCAAGCACAGAATTATCAGTGTTATTTCAGAACACAAAGAGATCAGGATGTACATCACCTGTACTCTGACATTGCATAGAGTATACGATGGAGCATTGCTTCTTCCTGACAGATCTCACCAGTTTGTGAGTGACAGTCAGGTAAACAAAACATTTAGTGTCGTATTCTATGTCACTGGGCCAATTGCAGTTATAATGAGTTCCGCAGTAGTGTTGTATTCCTGGAGCAATGCCTTGCTTTACAGTCAAGATACTCCCCCAGCAACACTCCACTTCCAGCCATCAAAGTGGATTGACAGGTCAAAGGCAACTGTAAGTTCCTGTAATCACTGCTGGAAGAGCAGTGCACTCTCTTCAATGGCAGGGTATTCAGGCCAATAAAGTATGACTTAGTTTTATTAAACAATGTATCTATGACTAACCCAGTTATTTCATCAATGACAATCATTTCTTTTCTTGAAATTCATCTCCTCTGATGCGAGATAGCCATTAGGTTCCCATTATGGTCCTAGTATCCTCAGAATGACTTTTTCTATTGCAAGGATTAAGGAGTTTAGTTCAGGTATTTAGATATATCGGCTTTATGTGATGTTGCCATTACCAGACAATTTTTCCTAATTGTCTTCTAGCTTGTCATAGAAATATAATAGTTCTTCTACTCATCAGCTGCAAAGAATGAACTTTCAAGTCTTTGAAGTGGTTTGACCCTGGTCAGCAGCAAGACACCATGCAGTTACTTGTTCACTCCTCTCTCTTTCTTAGAAACAGAGAGAAACAGGAAGAGTAAAAGTGAGAAAGCTCAAGGATCAAGATCAAGGCAGTTTAATAAGTGAAGAGGATGGAAAATTCCAAAATTATTATGCAAAGACAATCACCTACTACTTTCCCCATTTATACCAAAGACCAGACAATCTCTAAGCAATGGCTGCCTTCCCCTCAGTTTTCACTTCTGAACACAATTTCACATGGAAAGGAATAGGCATTTTTATTAGTCTGGGTCAATTATGGAGTGGTCTTGGTTTTTTTTTTTTTCTTTTTGCCTACTTCCATCCAGTCCCTAAGGAAATGAAGAACAGGAAAAAGAAAATCTTAACACTATGCACGCAATGCATAGTGTCCCACATGACATCCTGGTCACCAAACTGGAAAAACATGGACTTGATGGGTGGACCACTTGCTGGATAAGGAATTGGTTGGATGGTTGCACCCAGAGAGTGGTAATCAATGGCACAATGTCCACCTGGAGACCAGTGACAAGTGGTGTCCCTCAGGGGTCAGTGCTGGCACCAGTGCTGTTTAACATCTTTGTCAGTGGCATAGACAGAGGAATGGAGTGCAACCTCAGCAAGTTTGCAGATGACACCAAGCTGTGTGGCACAGTCGACTTGCTAGAGG
>VWZE01013229.1:0-13060 GCA_013396675.1 Eubucco bourcierii
TTCCTTCCTTCTGAATTCCTTCCTTCCTTCCTTCCTTTCCTTCCTTCCTTTTTTCCCCCCAGGATTGTGCAGAGATAGCAAAGGAAAGGTTCTGCAGCAACAGCCAGTGCTCAGCCTTGCACAAAACATATGTAATTCTTTCCCTCTACTATTCACATACAGTAATTCCCCAACTCCCACATCATCATGAGAGGAATGACTGCAAGAGATTCCAGCAGTCTAGTAGCCAACAGAGGGACCAATGGTGATAGGGGAAATGCAAGCTGAAAAGACAGAATAGCCAAGAGCAAGCTGTGAAATATATTACTGGAATTCAGACAAGAGAAATGTCTGTTCTGGCACCACTACAACCAAACAACAATAACAGGATATGACCCACACTGTACTTGGGGAATTAGCCAAGCAGCGTTTGCACTCAGCCTTCTCACAAGGCTATGAGGTAAGGCCACATCGTGGTGGTTCACAACCTCCTGTAAGTGATTATGTTATGAAATACAAATTAGCAGGCAGAGAGGGAGGAAAAGGAAAGAAACAGAAACTTTGTCAAGGATGTTCCATCCATTCCTCTTATGCCTTAATAAAGCTCCTCACCCACACACTTGGACATTCCTCACCTATTTTATTTCTGTAGAGCCTACTGTGTTGTTTAGCCATCAAGGTTCATTGAAGCTTGGAGAGGGACAGACTCAAACATCTGGAATTTTGAGCAGCTGTTTTGCAACACTTGTTTGAAGAGGAGGGAACACTGGTTTTGTCTACGTCTGCATTGTCATGTCAGGTGCTGGCCTTTTTTAGCCCCTTTTTCTTCTCTGTTAACTGAAAATATGTACCTCTGTCTTTCTATTGTTCAAGTATACATTTATGGACACATACAGAGAAAATATGTGGAGTTTTTAAGAATCATCTCTGAAAGACTCAACATCAACTCTTTGGGGCAAAAGGTGTACATTAGAAAATTAATATTAACTTTTCTTTTCTTTTGCTTTTTTTCCCCAGTAGGAAAATTAGTTGCCAGACCAGTCTTCATTAATCCTAAACTTATGCTATTAGTTTATTTTACAGGCACTTGATCACAGAACCCAGTTTTAAGGTGGTGTTCCATTTTTCACAGGTAGTCTAAAACATTATTTGGCACAGACAGTCAGCACAAGATTTTAACCTAGAAGTAAATCCAAGATACTGATGTATTGTACTTTTAAACCATAATATGGACCAGATGACACAAAGGAAAATATATGGTAGAAATTCTACTGTAAGGTAAATATTTTTCAATATATCTTTCTAATAAATTTCAGTTGCATCTTTAGGCTTCCCTTTGCTCATACACACACACACACATATATATATATATCTATCTTTTGGGAGGGTTACACATTTAGCAAGGATGATTCATTTGTCTCTGTCTCTGTTTTAACTTTTTCTCCTAAGAATCACAGCTTTTGGAAGCTCTTGTAATGCCACACATTTTCCAGAGTCTATGGATGGAGAGTGTCAGGAGGTTTAGTCTTCCATGAAATAGGCATCAAGAGCAGAAAAAGAATTATGTCCTTTATAGTTTAGAAAATTATTTTCTTAATGTGGAAGCACTGAAGATACTTGGTCCATATTTACATGGCTGCTTCTGCTCCTCTGGCATTATTTAGGCCAGAGAAGCAGAAACCTAATCAACTCTCCTCCACACAATCTTTCTCTCTTAAGTTGATTAAGACCATCACCAAATACTTCCAATCCAAATGCATGCAGTAAGCACTGATAAAGAGAGCACACTGCCTTGAAGTAGGTCTGCTGACCTTACTCCCATTCCAGGAAAATCATAACGTTTGATGCAGTACAGACTTCACACACAAGGCAGACTGAAGTATTTCCCTTACACTTTACTAACTTTTCTCCTTCTTTACACTTTATTTCACTGAAACTGCGATTTGCATCAGAAAAGATCAACTGATATCCAGAGATTAATCACAGAAGTAGCTCCTTATCCACTTACATTCTCATACACAGCAGACTGGCTTTGACCCAATAAACCCATAAAGTCAGAAATGCATTTATTCATAGAACCACAGTATCATAGAACTGTTTTGGTTGAAAAAGACCTTGAAGATCACCCTTGAAGTTCAACCATTAACCTAACACCACGATGGTCATTAAACCATGTCCTGAAGTGCTACATTTATGCAGTTTTTTAACACCTCCAGGGCCAGTGAGTCCACCACCTCACTGGGAAACCTGTTCCAAAGCCTGATCACTCTTTTACTTCCACTGGTGCGAATTGAGGCCATTTCTTCTCATCCTATCACTTGTTATTAGAGAGAAGAGACCAACACCCACCTCACTACAACCTGCTTTCAGATAGTTGCAGAGAACAAGAAGTTTTCCCTCAGCATCCACTTCTCCAGAGTAAACAATCCCAGTTTTCTCAGCCACTCCCCCCAAGACTTGCTCACCGGAACCTTCACCAGCTGTATTGCCCTTCTCTAGATATGCTCCAGCAATTCAGTGTCTTTCTTGTAGGGAATGCCACAAAACTAAACACAGTACTCATGGCATCATCAGTGCTGAGGACATGGGCACAATCATTTCCTTATTCCTGCTCTACCACACTATTCCTGATACAGGCCAGAATGCTGATGTTCTTCTTTGCCGCCTGAACACACTGATGGCATATGTTGAGCCACCTGTCAACCAGCAGGTTTTCTGTTAGGAAGCTTTCCAGCCACTCTGTCCCAAGCCTGTAACATTGCATGGGATCGTTGTGACCCAAGTGCTCAACCTGGCGCTTGGCCATGTTGAACTTCATACAACTGACCTTGACCCACCAATCCATCCTGCCCAGGTTCAGATCAATTCATGCATCAGACTTCAAAAGATGAAATGATGTCTGTGTAAGGACAGTTAAGAGCAATATTCACTTAATTTTAAACTGTTCTTAATGTTTACCTATATCTCTTGTTGACTGGCACATGTTATGGCAATGTGGACTCTCCACACTCAAATGGAAGAGCAGGCTGGTTGCAGTGCCCTCTGCTTTACTGTAAAAAGGCTCTGGTTCTTCCTCTGACACTCCCTGTGAAGTTAAGCTTCTCTTAAGAAAAAAAAATCTGCACTTTGAGGGTTATGGAGCATCAGAACAGGCTGTCCAGGGAGGCAGTGGAAGGTATAACCCCATTGGAGTGAGGTATTTAAAACCTGGGGTTAATATTTCAAGTAAATATATTACCATTTTCTGCTTTATGAATCAGTCACTGTCCAAAACACGAATATGACTACACTTGGTTAATATTTAAGTACAAGGAGAAATCGTATTGCAGTTCCCCTCAAAATACTTTTTCCCTAAATTAAGAGTTGAATATTTCAGGGAAAGAAAAAAAAAAAAAAAAAAAAAAAAAAAGAAAAAAAATACTTCTGCCATTAGTAATTGCGTAAAAAGGTTTTGGTGTTCACATCATCTTACGTGACTGACAAAGATTACAAACTAACAGAACTTGTACATGAAGGAAAACAAAGTGTTATATTACCATGTGAACTCACTCCTATTTAGGTTTCCAGAAGCCAGTCTTACAAGGTGAACAAACTTTCTGTTATCCTTTGTTCTCCTCATTTCCCCATACACTACACTACTTGCTCTTTTCAACAACTTTGTCTCAGTTTTCCTGTTCTCCTGGGTTTATCCTCTAGGATACTTGAGGCTGTGTCCTTTCTCTGCATTTTCTTAGTCACAACATGCATGCACATTTGCAACCTTTCCCCACTGCAGTGTGGAATGCTCTGCTTTCAAGCACTAGAATAAGGCTAACGGTTTTTATGTTGCTAGTATCAGGCATGGTAAGTAGCTAAAACTTTAACATTAGGAAATTGAAGACAACAGAGGTGAAGTAACTTGATGAAAGCCACCTATAGAGCGCAAGACAGAGCTGTGAGTCCAGAGGTCCCTCTTTTCTTGGCACTAATTGTGCAACGAGCTATTCAAAGTAATTAATTTTTCAAAAGCCTCAAACTCAGTGAGACTACTTGTGTGTGGAAACCAAAGTATGTACCTGAATAGGATCACTGTCTTAAAAAATATGTTTCTTTCAATGTATGTACTTGGCTTGATTGGAACAGATTTAGGAGTGAATGGAATGGTGTGCAAACAGAGGGTGATATAATGGCTTGAAACATTTAAGAAAATATGGCATTTAAAACAGATCAGTGTAAACCAGCAAAAGCTGAGGAGGCTCAGAAGCCATTCAGGCACAAATTTCATCCTGTTCTAAAAGACAGACAAACGTTTCCTCGTTATAATTTTTTTTAACCCTTTTTTAAAATAGTAGACTGAAGTAAGAAATCTGTGGTTTGTAGGCTAGACCAAATATATTTGTATAATTTTTGTTTAGCTTGGTCCTGTCTTGGTTTTCAAAAGAAACAGTAAGAGGGTACGGTGTCTATATTGGACAGGAGCAAACCTTATTCACTACTTATTCAAAAGCGCTTCGTTTTCTCAAAAGTAAAAAACAAACCAAACCAAAACAAAACACACACACACAAACAAAACCAAACTAAAACAAGGTGATATACTGGCAGGAGAAACTTAAAACTTTAGTTTTCACATTCCTCTGAAGTCCCTTCACTGTGCACTCTGCACAACATCCTTTGCAGCACTGGTTGCAGCCTGCACTTTGGCTGACTTGGAGCACCATGCACGCTGCTTTGTCGTCCTCTGCACGTGAGATCAGCTGCAGACCTTCGCTGCTGCCAAATACTTTTTACCTGCCTATCTCATTGGAACATCTCCTCAGTCAGCCACCTTGCAAGTCTGGCTTAAATCAGCTGCCAAGCTCAAACACTCCTTGTCTGCCTTTCTGCTTTCAACCTCTTTCCAAAACAGATGGACAACGGAATTGCCCAAATCTCATTTCCTCTGGAAGCAAAATTAAAAATGAAGCTCTGTTCAGAAAGGCTTGTAGATACCATAACAAGAAATAGGCCAGTCGGTATTTGAGGCAAATCTATTAGCATCTGACAGGGATAAAACTAGTGGAATTTTACATATATTAGCCATTTTCAAACCCTCCCAGGTCATATTCTTATACAGACAGCTTAGTTAATTTAAGGTCTTTTAAAAGGGTTAAATTTTCCAGTCAAATTCTAAAACTATTCTGTATGGAGAGAAAATTGCTAAAGATTTAATCACAAAACAGTGTCAACTTAGTTTTCAGAGGTTCCTCCTGTGTAAGCAAAAGCATAAAGTGAAGTCACAGCCCAACAGATTTTATCCTGTTTAGATTGTACTTTTTTTCCAACAGCATATAACCTAGTGCGTGAAATATGCCTCAGGAAATGTTTTATATTCTCTTTGATTTCATGTTGCAGCACAAACGATATCAGGTGATGCTAGCAGAAATTTTGAAGCAAGCTATCTTTTCTGACAATGGATCTTACTTAACTCAGTGTGGTAGGAGTAGCCAGGGATGAAGTCAGGGAAATCCTTCACTTATACGTACAACCAAGACAAGGATTGGACAACAATTCTCTTTTTAACTTAACCAGAATTCTCCAGCTCTTCCAAACAACACTTCTTAATGCACCATGTTGGGCATGAAGGCTTTAGCATGGGGTTAGGCTGACTAAGCTAGAAATGGGTTCCACAAAGTGGAGCCACTGCCTCATTACATCAGATTGTGATCAGGTGATAGGATCCACTGAAGGGTATTAGCATGAACATCATTATTTCTGATATGCAGGAATCTGGACCATTGTTCTCATAAATGGCACATAAAGATTCCACAGCAATGCACTTGCATTTATATATGCAAGGCCTTTTATAAAGCCAGGGCAATAACATGGCCACTCAAGCAAAAAGGAGAGCTCACTCTGAAGAAAGTATTCAAACCACTCCTAGTATTAGCACTTAAAGCCCATCCTTTCCTTACACCTTGCTGTGCATCTTCTGCATACACAATATTTTATGGAACTGGATTTAGCACAAATTCAGGACAATTGCTCTTCCTTCCTGAAAGCTGGGGGTTTATTAAATCAGCATTTGAAAAATAATCACATCAATTTTATGTAAGCATCACCAAAAACAAGTGTCTCAAACTTTTATTTTTTGAAAAGCACAATTTTTGAAAACTCATAAATAATTTTATATTGTTCACTTCAAAGAAAATAAAGGAAAAGTGTCTTAAATTTAGAGTAGATGGGTTTATTTGACATAGAATGAGCAGTTATTTGACTAGCATATAAATTTCTGCTGTGCTCTTAGAATATGCAGCATTTTAAATAGATTTTGCAGGTGAGGATTTTGGGAAACCAAAGGAGGAGTACATTTTTATGTCACTGTTCTTTTGATCAGCTTTTTTTAAAATTATTTTCCAAGAAGAATGCAACTGTAATGTATACTTGTATGCATATAAAGGTAAACAATCTGCTATTCAGGCATGCAATATCAGCATAAACAAGGGTATTAGTGAGAAATTACTTCAGGAATCATTTATCAAAAAGTTGTGAAGCACAGTGGAGGCTTACTACAGTTACTTATAGCCCAAATGAGTTGACTAAAGCAGTAACAAAATTTTCAGTCTTACCCTTGGTGCACATATGACTGTCCAGCTCAAGCTAGAAAACACAATCCATCTGCAGTCTGTGATGGTTTGAGAGTTACACCCCACCTCTCCCCACCCCCACAATGAAATCACCCAGACTAGACTCAGTCAGTTGAAAGTTAAGGACTGATGTTTAATTTACAGCTTAGTACAATTTACAAGCAGATGTATACACAATATACACAAATATTTACAATTAAATGTAATACAGATACACAAAATCCCTCCCAGAACAATCAGACTGCCAGGAGGCTCCCGACTCAAATCTCCTCCCCACTTCTCTCTCTTTCCCTACCTTCAGCAATAACCAGATTACTCTTAAATATATCTCACATGATAAATCTGGAGAGATCTGAGGTGAGATGTCAAAAACATGATGACAACGTTAGAGGGGAAAAAAAGTTTAGTTTTGTGCAGTCCCTGGAACCTCATGGGATTAGCCAAACTGCAAAAAAAGACAGCAGTGTAACTGAGGACAAGTGAGGAAAATTAAGTTTAACAGGTTCTAATTTAACTAAAAAGGACTTTGTCCACAGCATTCTTCCTACCTGAGGTGCCCATCGAGTGGGTTTAACTTGATTTATCAGGTAGATATACCTGTCTGCCTTTTATTTTTCATATTTACCACTACACTAAGACAAGACTTATTACAGTTCTGATGAGTCTAAAGTCTTCTCTAATCCTGTGTGCTGGTTTGAGGCTAAGTAGAATATTTTAATAGAGAAAATTACACTATAGGCTGTGAAAGGAAAACATCATGATGTCTGCTTCACTCATACGCTTGCTGGAGAATTGTTTGGGAACACTAACCAAAACAATAGATAAGTCAGTCTCTCTCTGTCGCTTGCTGGAACAGGAGCTGCTGGTGGGATCTAGTAGCTTCTGGGCTCTGGTTCCTCTGTTGATTAAACCTCACTAACCACTTTTCTTCTAACCCTCTTGGCCGATCCTCCTAATTTACCTTGCACGTAAGGCAAACCTTGGGGTAAGGTACAGGGTTGGGGAGAAGGTGGAAGGGTGGTTGGGAGCCCCTCCTGGGGTCTCTGATTTCTGGGAGGGGAGTTGTGTTTTTGTATTACCTTTTACTTGTATATTTCTGTAAATATTCTGTATATAGTGTAAATATCTGCTGTACATTGTGCAAAGCTGTAAATATAGCTTCATCATTTAACTTCCAGCCGGCTGAGTACTAGTCTGGGTCATTTTACAAAGTGTGGGGGGGTGGGTAACTCCCAAACCTTCACATCCTGTCATGTACATGAATATAGCTTTTCAGTATGTACAATTCATAGATTCCCTAGATCTTATCCACATACTTCTGAGACTAGAATGCACTATTCATTGTGAAAAACACCAATCACAATGCAAGCTTTAGCTTTTACTATTTTTCCCCTAGTGCCAGTTAGTCTCATTATACAGTAATACGAATTTCCACAACAAAATCCCTTTGAACTCCCAGACCACAAAGTTCAAGCCAATCAGAAAATCTAGTGAAACACCTAGGAATCATTAAATTCTGTGAGCAGTGGTTGAAGCTAGACATTGGCAGTACCTGGCTAACCCTATCAGGTACTGTTAGCCACTCTCCATGTCCGTTGCACAGAAGTATGAGCTGGACAGAGAGAAACTCAACTAAAACTATGAGCAGCTCACATCGATCTTTCCAAAGATGTCCAGTCCCTTGAAGTCCACCATCCCTGTAAGACCCAAGTCTGCTCTGGCAGTTCTTCACAAAGCTTCTCCCTAAACAGTTTGTCATCAGCATAATGTTTCTTCAGCTTTCTGTCTTTTCCTCCTGTATTTTCTGTGAAACAAGGTAACTCCTTGTCCTCTGCTTCCCTATCTTTCAAGGGTTCAACTAATTACTAAATGGACTCCTGCCTCTGCACTCTTGAAGATACATGTAAACTAGTGGGATGTGTTTCCTGCCTACCTCCCTCTATTATAACCATCTTTCTGGAATTGACACAGCTCTCCGCTGTCTCTTAGGTCCTGTTGGCATTTGATTGACATTACTAAGGAAGTGGATATGGAGCTGTGCTTTTAGGGTATCTGCAGTAGTGGTGCTATAGTAGGAACACTGAAAGCAGAAAGAAATTCCCATCACACTTCATTTTAGTGCTGGAACACGTATGATTAAGAGGACTCCTTGGAGTGACAATACACAAACCAAGTGAAAATTTTATCTTTTATTGAATGGACAAGCTTCATCTCCTGTTACCTGTTGAAAGATGCCCACAGCTTCCAACTTTTAAGAGAAATTTAAGAAAATCTCAACCCTAAAGTAAAAAAAAAAACCCAACCTCTAGTAACCTATCAGATGTGGGTGTCTTACTGTCACATGGTGATGCTTTAATGTGATTGATTTGTCTGGCAGTTTCTTTCCCTCCCTGATTGTGGGCTATAGTCTGCGAGGGCCACAAGCACGATTAGAAAGTGATGAGAGTTTCCTGGGTCTTCCCCATGCTCTGATATGAAAGCAGTAAAGCCCTTCTGTTTTACATCTGTACTTTGACAAGGGTGTTTCTCATTTCCTCTGCATTTATTCCCTCCTAATCTTTCCTGAAAATACGTGCCTGCTGCACAAATTAGCTCTTTTCTTTTCTCTTCTTTTCTTTTTTTTTTTTTTAACTGGCATCTTCCTAATGTTTTTGCCCGTGGTTGAATTTTACATGCATAAGGTTTGCTTAAAGAGATGGGTCAGGTGATTTTTCCTTTGATAATATGTCAGTTGTGATCATTCCTCCTGCTACTGTCATTCCCCATCTCCATGTTTGTCTGGAGTGTAGCTGCTCTGCTTGCTAGAATGGTGTCATGTGATGAATGCCATGCTTCACAAACACATCAGCAAATCAGCCTTCCTCAGAGAGGTGCTTAAAAGCAAGAACATCATCCTGTTTATGAAGCTATTTAACACTGCCTCTTTTTTTTCCCCTTAGGTGGGTCATCTTGCCTTGATAGAGTAACAATCATTTATTCATAGAAGTCTTCCACTTGTATCTGAGAATAGGTGAATGTGTGCAAGGGAATTCAGGCCATTTCAACAACGACACAAATCAGACTGGGCAATGGGATAAGGTTCTTGAAGTCTCCTGTAGGGCTGCATTAAGTTCCATCTGAAAATATAAATCTCTCCCAAGCCTGACAGGCCACTGCTTAAAAACTAAAGTTAAACACCACTGATTGACCACTTTCCCTTTTATTAATCAAACTAATTTTACACAATGACTGAAAGTAGAAGATAAAACATTTGTTATGACAGACAAAACTAGTTCTAAATCGCAGAATCGCATTAGTCTTTAAGAAAAGCTGGAGTATTTTTTTTGCTTCCTTTTGCCTTTATCTGTACAATCACCACAGAAGATTTTGTAACTGCAGTCTCTGTAGAAATTACTGACAAAATGTTTAACAAAATGGAAGTGTACTAATTTTATTTTTTTTTTACCTGTGTGTTTACTGTCTTTGTTACACTGCTCTTTTTCTGAGACCTCCACCAATAAAATGTCACTTGTCAGTAATGTACACTGTTAAATGTCACATTAGCATCCCTTGACCTTCTTCTATTTTCAAGATGCTGTTACAGGCAGCCTGCACTGGGATACACACAGGGCAAAAGTGAAAGACCACGTGAGCAATGAAGACATTAAATTGTTCACGGAAGTTCATTTGTGGGTTGGGGGAAAAAAGAAAAAAAAAAAAAAAAAAAAAAAAAAGAAAAAAAAGGAGAAAGAGATCAGGATGATTATAATCCGGATGTAGTAGACAGCTGTATTTCACAGGGGCACACCAAAGGCACTAGTTGCTGACCAGATATCCCAAGTCCTCTGAGATAAATAGAGAACAAAAACATCATTTCATCAAGGAGACATTCCGAGTCATCACTGTCACTTAAAATATTTTCTTCAAAATGTTTTGATCAGAGCTGTTTTCCTTTGTAAAAGGTTTCTTCCAAAAAGTTTGCAGTCACAGAGTCACAGAAAACATATGGTTGAAAGAAACCTGAAAGATTATCCAGTCCTGCCCTCAACCCAGCACTGAAAGGTCAACACTAAATCATGTCCCTCCCTGAGCACCAGGTCCACACACCACTTGAACATCTCCTGGGATAGTGACTAAACCACTGCCCTGGGCATATCATTCCGGTGTTTGATAACCCCCTCTGTGAAGAAATATTTCCTAGCATCCAGTCTGAACCTGCCCTGGCATGGTTTGAAACCGTTTACTCTGGTGCTGTCACCTGACTCCAAGGAGAAGAGGCTGGCTCCCTCTGTGACCCAATCTCACTTCAAGTAGTTGTAGAGTCACGGCAGGAGGGAATAACACTGCATTTCTGAATATTTACATGAGCTGTAAGACACAGCTGTGGGAGAGGGAAAGCAAAATACAGGTCCAGTCCCCTCTATCAGGAAGTCCTGTAACATTATGAAAGGATAAAATACCTGATAGAATTAAACCATCTAATTTAATAAAATATTATTAGAGGGAATATTTTAGACTGCCTTAATAGTTGGTTTCTTAAGACTGCTGAAACTCTGTTCTGTGTAATTTCCATAAATAGAAGGAATCTTTATTCCTACACAATCTTATCAATTTCACCATTTTCTCGTTCTGTAGTAAATGAACAATGAAAACAACACAGCAAACCTGCTCAAGGAAAACAGAAGTTTCTAATCACTCCTGCTCCTTGTGCCTCACCATATCACACACAGAGAAAAGTAACTTTCAGAGAAATATGGCATAATAAAGAGTCAGTAAGCAGTTTGAAGATAGTCAAAGGCTAAGATTTTAGAGACAATGCGGTTTCTGGGATGTGGGGCTAAGGAGGAGGCAGAGGAGTGTTTTCCATTACACGTGACATAATCACCAGGAAAAGGTGATATTGGACCAAAATTTCAGAGAATCCAAAGTTCTACTGCTGACTCCCCCAGGTTCTGATAATGCACTGAACTCTGCTTGGGCTGGACTTTATAAACAAACAGAAGCTGTGTGGTGCAGTCTGTGCATTCTGGTCAAAATCTCACATTCAGCACAGGATATTCAGGATAGGGACTGACTGCCACAGACATCCTACCTTAGCACCTCAGGAAGGTATTTCTATCCGGTTTTAGCAACCAGGTTTCCAATTGAAGTGAATATCTCTATGTCCACTTCATCCATTTGATGAAACCAGGCCTGTATTTCAGCCTGGCTCCCAGAGAATCTGCTTTCAAGACAACATGGACTCTGAACAGTGCCATCTGGATCTCCACTGCCACTGCATAAAGACTCAATGGTTTGCCTAGTGAGCTGACAGAATCACCCTAAAGGTTGCATGTCTGGAAACATTTGATCAGAGTCATCCACCAATCAAAGAAAACAAAAAATAAGTAAGAGGGGGAAAAAAAAGAATTAAAATAATATATCTGGAAAAGTGACTGAGTTATCAGGTCTCCATTATGGTCTTATACTTGCTGTTTCTTTCTACATATTTTTTATTCTACTGTTGTAAGCCAACAACAACAAATGTCAATGCTGTCACAACTGGATTTAGGAATATCTCTGTCCATAGACAGAGGGCAAAACCAGAATGAAGCAGCTTCAGCACTTCTCAGACTAGAAAGCTCTGTTCTAGGAATATATTCTCTTTTATGATACATTATTTCAATTATATCTTATGGGGAAAACAAATCAGATTTTGTTCTGTAAAGAGTCAGTTTCTATGTTCCAAAAATTTGGAGCTAAAAATGATCACCATGCATCTTGAGAAACACAGGCTATAGAGTCTTATTTTAGCACAAGGAAAAAATATCTTTAAAAGGTGATATTCACTAAGTAACAGGGGTAAGACTCCACAACCACTTTGCCATAGACAAGTGACATCCTTAATAATGGTCATTGATATCTTGGTGCTTCTGAGTTTGAATTCTAATTGTGCAGGCTCACAAAAGCAAACCAAACAAGCCCATTAGCTGGCTCATCACTGAAAAAAACCAAACCACACAGAAGTATTTTGGTGTATCACTAGAACCTTCAGCCTCAAAGAGGAAGTCACTGGTCTGCCACTGGTTAGAACAAGAGTGGTAATTATGGTATCCTCTTTATTAATCTGTTAAAAATCTGAACAGACTTCTCTATTTCATACTGGGAAACAGAATGAAAAAGTAATATTAAAATGGTAAAGCAACACACACAAACCTTTTTCTTCCTGCACAATACCCTAAGTAATAAAGCACCATCCAGTCAGTTATTGCACCTGGACATCAGACATGAGATCTCCTGACCACCATGGAGTTAACTTTCTACAGAGAAACTATTGAATATCATATTGCATATATTCAGGTACTATTTTAACTGCACATATTTGTACTTCATGATTAGAGCAAATTTCTCTGTGTCAGAGTGAGCCTTTAAAACAAGGGAGGAAAAAAGAAAAAGAAAAAAAAACTCAGAAAATAAAATTGGATTTTTAAACCCCGCAGGAATATAAACTTCAGGCACCA
>VWZE01013266.1:0-57982 GCA_013396675.1 Eubucco bourcierii
CAACCTTGGTGATACTGTGATACTGTGAAATTCAGGCCCTGAAAAATCTCCCAGCAATGGTTTTGTTTTACTTTTTCTGCAGCCCTTTTCTAAATATGCATCATATTTCAGCTAACTGCAAGTACTGCACTTCTACATTTATCCATCTATCCTTGCTTCCCTTTGGTATCTGCCCACACTACAGCTCCCCTAACCTACTTCAGTCAAAATGATCTGGGCTAGCATAAATGGTAAACATTGGGTTGGTCCAGCTGGACCAAGCTAGGAAGGAAAGCCATGGTGCTTTGGCATATTGGAAGGGACGATAGACTCTAACCCTTGTAACTTGGGAAGAGAAGCAGCAAGCAGTTCAAGGCAGGCTGAGACAGTCTCAGCTGCGATCAGAGTAAGTTATGGCTGCAGTCTTGATTCACTGCTGCTGAGTCTCTACAACTCATCCTTCTGGTTTATGTTTGCCTTATCCCAGCAAATGTATGCCAGTTCAGATAATGTAGTGCCCTGAGAATATCAAAGCCATTAAACACTATAAAGCTGGGACAAACAGTTTAACCCACCGCAGTAAAATTTTTGCTGCCAAGTAAGGTCAGCAGCTGAGAACAGGTTAGGCCTTAACAGCTCAAGGCTTTCAAGTGCCACAGAAATGCCATTTCCACCCTTCTGTAATGAAAGGGCAAAGCCCTTGCTCAGGGGGTGCTTTAATCTTGAGTAACCCATAGGTTACTTGCACTTCTACACATTCCTTGTCTCGCTCCAGAAAAGCTTCCTGCTCAACTATGGGAACTTGAGCTCACATATCTGGAATGACTCTGTAGGATTGATCTGGGCTACTTGCTAGAGACTTTGCAAAAGGGAGAAACACTCAGTCTGTGGTACTTAATATCCAAATTGAGGACTACTGAATTATCTTTTTATGCCTTGTCTAAAATAGAGGTCTGGCTTTGAATTTGCTTAAACTATCTTCAGAAGTATGGGAAGTTTAAACAAAATTCTGCATTTACCAGGGAGGTCTTGTTCTAGAGCTTGTGCAGTATTCCTGCATAAGTGAAAGATATTAAAAACAGCAGGACAGTTTACGTTTCTCCTTGTAGGTAAGAGTCTTAATGCTTTTATTAGTGAAGATGTGCAGTGTGCACATGCAGCCTAGAAAGCCAACCGAGTCCTAGGCTGCATCAAGAGAAGCGTGGCCAGTAGGGCAAGAGAGGGGATTCTGCCTCTTTACTCTGCTCCTGTCAGACCCCACCCGGAGTACTGTGTGCAGTTCTGGAGCCCTCAGCACAGGAAGGACATGGAAGTGTTGGGGTGGGTCCAGAGGAGGGCCACAAAGATGATCAGAGGGCTGGAGCAGCTCTCCTATGAGGACAGGCTGAGAGAGTTGGAGCTCTTCAGCCTGGAGAAGAGAAGGCTTTGAGGGGACCTGATAGTAGCCTTCCAGTATCTGAAGGGGGCCTACAGGAAGGCTGGGGAAGGATTATTTACAAGGTCCTGCAACGACAGGACAAGGGGCAATGGATTTAAACTGGCAGAGGGGAGATTTAGACTGGATGTTAGGAGGAAGTTCTTTCCAGTGAGGGTGGTGAGGCACTGGAACAGGTTGCCCAGGGAGGTCGTGGATGCTCCCTCCCTGGAGGTGTTCAAGGCCAGATTGGATGAGACCTTGAGTGAGCTGTACTAGTGGAGGTGTCCCTGCCTATGGCAGGGGGTTGGAACTAGATGATCCTTGAGGTCTCTTCCAACCTTACCATTCTATGATTCTATGATTCTAAGATGGAATATTTTCTTGGGGAAAAGGAGTTTGAGTCACTGAAAGTATAAACCTAGGGGAAAATAAATCTAAAAATGATGGTTAGGAAATAATGCTTTGGTAGTCTGGGTACAAACCTGGATAATTAGATAGGTCTTGCCTTTGTCTGGGTTCTGTGATGAAGATCACACTTTGTACCAAGAAGAAATGGTGGGGACAGAAGAGCCCCACAAAAATCTGTGGATGTTTTCCATAGGAAAACAAATTCTGTGCAAGATACTACCTATAAACACTGTGCATCTTCCAGACATCCCTGTACCTAGGATGGGGTTTCTGTTGGGTTTCCTTTATCCTGAGACTGGAGTGCAGCATGGGGGAGATTTTCTTCCCCAGTTTGCCCTCCTGTTCTTACCTTTAGACTCTGCTCTTCTCAGAATTGTAAGATGGGAAGTCAGGCTCTACCAGGACCACATCAGTGAACCCACATCACCTGTGCAATGAACAGCCATCATAGTGGACATTCCCCACCTTGCCCTGTGGCATTTCTATTGCAAGGTAAGGTCCTGCTCTGCCATGGAAGAGTTCTAGCAGAAAGTGGCAAAAATGGTAGCTGATCAATAAGGGGAAGAGTAAGTAGCTAGGTCCTGAAATGTCAGAGCAAACCTGCGTGATACTGGATGGAGATTGGAAGACACTAGAGACTTCACACTGCAAATCTCTCCCATGAAATGAGGAGGAATAAGGTCCAGTGTAACTTGTGGATTATACTTTGGTCATTTGAGTGATGGGATAATTTACACAAGCTGCCAACAGATGCTGTACACGTTTCTACCCCAGGCAAAGTACCAGGGGATCTGTGGGACGGCAGTTGGGCTGTGTTCATTGTCTTCCAGGCATCCTTATAGGTAGTAAGACAGCAGATAAATCTCTCCTTGTCAGACTCAGTATACAGGAACCTGAATCACCACTGCCAGAAGGGAAGAGCATTCAGTCACAGCGACCAGAGAGGCTCATGCATTGAGGAGGGAAGACCCTTTCCCTCCAGAAACCTGCATGATTTAAGCCATACCGCTGCATCAAAATGTATTGCCACTTTGAAAGGAAGAGAACACACAACAGTACAAGGTGTAATGTTCATACAATTGGCAGCAAACTTCTAGGAAGAGGCTGATCTTTCAAAACAAGGAGATTTGTAAATTTCAGCTACTGCTGCATAGCCAAGAGCAGGGTTTCATGGAGAAGTCGCATATGTGTATGTACAAAGCAGGATGATCGGTTCGTTCTGCCCCATTTGGCTTTCACTGATGGTGGAGAAGCCATAAAGATGATTAAGTCACAATGGAAACATACTGACCAGGAAGGATGTCTGCTCGGCTGGGAGCCTGAGATATCCCTGATAAGCTTAGCTGGGAGCAGAAATTTGTTCGATAAGCACAGAACAAAGAAACTGCTTCATAAACTGACCCTCCAGGAAAGAAGGCAGTAATGAATGCTCCAGGAACTGTTGTCCTGCACCAAAGACACACAAATAACTTGCTGAGGGAGCTTTTCTGCAAGCTTTTGTGTCAGATCTCAGACCAGACTCTCACCAGGGGCACCCAGCTGAGTATGGACTCTCAGGTTGCAGACTATCCATGAAGAGAGACTTCCCTACCAAAAGCCCCGCTCCCAGGAGCAGTTTGTGTTGCACTAGTAACGCCCTGCAATGGTATCTATCAGATACCTATAAGTAAATAATGATGAGTATACACTAGAATTTCTTTTGTTACAGACTACTACTAGGAGAGCAGGAAATGTTCTTGTGGTGGACTGAGGACCCAGGTTCCCTTAGGACCACTGAGACCAAGCCCTCCGCAAAGAGAGTCCCCGAGGCCGGACTCGGTGGTCCCAGGGTCTTGTCACAGTGTTATTCTATTCCACTTCAGTAGGGCAGCCTGTGAGGCAATGCCTGGCTGGTACTTCTCTCCTCCCTCGCCTCCTGCAGTGGTGTCTCTGCTATCTCATGTCTGCGTGGCACAGGTGGCTCCTATGGGGCAGGGAACTGTGAGAGGTGTCAGGTGGCCTGCTGAGGCCTTGTAGGCCTGAGGTGGGGAGGGCAGTCTTGGCCTTCTCTCAGGACTGCCGAGGGTGGAAGGGATGGAGGATTTTAGAAGGTTTTAGTCTGTAGGGAAATATTCTGTATTAGCTGGATATGTGAGCAAATCCAAGTTATGCTAACTGCAAAATTGTAAGCTGAAGTTTCTCAGCCTGCATTGGAATGCTTATCTGAATGGCCAAGGACACAGGCTACAGAAGCCTGCAGAAAGAAAAACCATGGCCAACGACAAGAAGATCAAAAGCAAAGAAGAGGCGTTCTGGACAGATAGGATGCATCCAACTGTTTGGTCCCTCACAGCTCGCCCCTTAAGGACTCAAACCAATCAGTTAATACCAAAACCTTGTCCCTTAAATGATTTGAACCAATTGCTTTTGTAATGGGCTGGCCTGAACAGTCTGTTAGAAGGGTATAGAAATGCATGTTCATATTCAATAAATTGGCAGTGGCAGTGGCATGGCATTGCTTGGATCACATTGGTCTGTGTGTGGCTCTGTCCAGATCTCCCGTCAATTGGCTATGTTCCAAGACCTCCCCGTACCAGGTATTGCTGCAATATTAGTCCAATAGACTTGGCCTAGTTTGCAGATGCATTCATTCTGCCTGACTGCCTTCTGTACACATGTACCTGTAAATAGAATCTCCCCTGAAACTTCCAGAGTACAGTACTTAATCATTTTTACCTCCTCAAAGGCAGTAAATATTTCTGTCCTCCAGTCCCAGGTAGCTCATGGTCCTAAACTGGGGCAGTTCTCCATGTGCTTGTGTGTTATGGGCTGCAGTGACTAACTCACTTGTGCAGTCTTAACACCTGTGGCTAGGGTAGTTCTCTTGGTAAGAGTCTTCTTCAATGTCACAACCTCTATTCAAATGTGATGTGATGTTGTCCACCATGGGACACACTCTTCTTAGTCCTCTAAATTACCTTCTGGACCTCAAAGTCATTTGCTTCCGACCCCCATCTTTCAGGCATAACCTTTTAACGCTTTCCTTCCTGTAGAAGCACAACTTTCTTTAGCTCCTATTCTTTAAGTTACATTTATTTAAAGCTCAGCTGAAAGAAGATGACTTTAAATACTTTTAAACACTAACTCTTCAAGACAGATTTGTTGCAATAAAACCTTGAAGTATCCATTCACTGCAGCATTCAACATGGGGGTAGAGCAAGTACTGTGGTCACCATGAAGGGAGAGCAGAGCTGCAATTCAGTGTGAAGGCCAAAGCTAAACCTGGCATCAAAACGCAGAGGTTTCAGTTGCAGGGCAAGCACACCTGTGCACAGATAAAACTGACTTTCAGTGACTGTAACATAAGAAAACAAACTGTGCAATGTCATATATGATAACCAGGGCTGCTGGCTGCTTGAAGGGCCCGGCCAAAGTACTTCAGGCTAGGGATCTGGGAGATGGAAAGGCTCAGTGGCAGGGTTCCAGGGACATGGTTTTTGCCCTGCTCAGGAGGTACCTGGACTTAGAGGCATAACAAGATAGAAGAGGGCCAAAATGGACAGCCTGGTAAGAAGCTGTTAGAGGTACCACTTAACACCAGGTAAATGTTGTGTTTTGAAGAGACTCAGATGAACCACACTTGGAAGATTGTCACAGAATCAGAATCACAGAATTAACCAGGTTGGAAAAGACCGCTAGGATCATCAAGTCCAACCTATCACCTAACCCTTCTCATTAACTAAACCATGACACTAAGTGACTCATCCAGTCTCCTTTTAAACACCTTTTAAACACCTCCAGGGATGGTGACTCCACCACCCAATGGGCAATCACTCTTTCCGTGAAGAAATTCTTCCTAACATCCAGTTTAAACCTACCCTGGCAGTTTGGGACTGTGTCCTCTTGTTCTGTCACTGGGTGCCTGTGAGAAGAGACCAACCCCTGCCTAGATACAACCTCCTTTCAGGTAGTAGTAGAGAGCAATGAGGTCGCCCTTGAGCCTCCTCCAGGCTGAACAAACCCAGCTCCCTCAGCCTCTCCTCATAGGGTTTGTGCTCCAGGCCCCGCACCTGCCTCGTTGCCCTTCTCTGGACATGTTCAAGCACCTCAACATCTTTCTTAAACTGGACACAGTACTCAATGTGTGACCTAGTTTTTCCTAATACATAACCTAATTTTCTCCTCCTACTACTACATGTTCTATTACAGACATGAAAAAAAAAATCTTAGTTTCTTCTCCTTTGTTAAAGCCTTTAATGTAGCTGAAGATTTGCATGTTCACCTTCCCTTCATTCTGTGCATCTAGCCTATGCATCCACTCATTTTCCTTTATTCATGTAGCTGGTATTTCTATTCAAATGCAGTACTGCACACTCACACCTTCAGAGTAGTACGCTGGGTTTTTTTTAAGACTTACCATATCTTCAATTTGTCAAGATCAGATTTTAATTCTGGTATTCTTTTTAAGCATGCTTGAAATTCTCCCTCACTTGCTATTTTCCACAAAGCTTCTTATTAGGAATACTGAGTAATACTGGACTAAAAAGATATTCCAGAATCATAGAATCATACAATGGTAAGGTTGGAAGAGACCTCAAGGATCATCTAGTTCCAACCCCCTGCCATAGGCAGGGACACCTCCCACTAGTACAGCTCACTCAAGGCCTCCTCCAACCTGGCCTTCAACACCTCCAGGGAGGGAGCATCCACGACCTCCCTGGGCAACCTGTTCCAGTGCCTCACCACCCTCACTGGAAAGAGCTTCCTCCTAACATCCAGTCTAAATCTCCCCTCTGCCAGTTTAAACCCATTGCCCCTTGTCCTGTCGTTGCAGGACCTTGTAAATAATCCCTCCCCAACCTTCCTGTAGGCTCCCTTCAGATACTGGAAGGCTACTATCAGGTCCCCTCAAAGCCTTCTCTTCTCCAGGCTGAAGAGCTCCAACTCTCTCAGCCTGTCCTCATAGGAGGGCTGCTCCAGCCCTCTGATCATCTTTGTGGCCCTCCCCTGGACCCGCTCCAATGCTTCCATGTCCTTCCTGTGCTGAGGGTTCCAGAACTGTTCACAGTTGAGCTTTTCATCAACCCAGACCCCCAGGTCCTTTTCCTCAGGGCTGCTCTCAGCCATTCCCCAGCCTGGAGTTGTGCTTGGGATTGTGCCTACCCAGGTGCAGGACCTTACACTTGGCCTTATTGAATTTCATGAGGTTGGCCTGGGCCCACCTCTCCAGCCTGTCCAGGTCCCTCTGGATGGATCCCTGCCCTCTAGCAAGTCGACTGTGCCACACAGCTTGGTGTCATCTGCAAACTTGCTGAGGGTGCGCTCAATTCCTCTGTCCATGTCACTGACATGTCCATGTCCTGGCCCTGGATTTGAATACTTGGTACCCATTTCTCTAGAGGTGAAGATTCAGCTCCTTGCCAATTTCCTTACACAGCATTTCTTCATCTGTCTAACGATATTTAGTTTTTTCCAGATAGAGTTTTTCCATTGTTTCCAATAGCAGCTCACCTCAGAAGGGAACATTACTGTAAACAGTGTTCCAGGCAGCAACTAACATTTAAACCAATCCAACTCCAAGCAGGACTCTGTGACCTCCTCTGTGAAACACTGGCAGCTGTCAGCACCCTGTTTACTCCAGCACATTTGCTGCTGCTTCTGGCTGAGCTGTTGGTGCTGCTGATTCCGTACTTAAGGCAGAAGAGGCATTAGGAAACAACTGTTTTGGTATAAGCCTAGATTCACACCAAGAGCCATTCTGGAATGTCCTTGTGTAGTAAATTTCCATTTGTAGGCAAGCCATTAGCATGGGGAGGAGACTTAAACACTTCATTGATGTGGATGGTCTCTGTGGATGGTCTCTGCAGTGTTCTTGCTGCTTGGAATCAGCTTGCTCTGGAAGATTTTATTACGGGGATGAGCACTGACAACCTATTACTGAGAAGAGCCAGGCCTGAAAAAATTGGGAGGTGCTACATATTTACTGTCTGTGTGTCTGCTTCTAACAGCCACAGCAGGAGCTCTGACAGGGTCACAAGCAGGCAGGGCCTCAGCGCCTAGCTTAGATCTCTGAGGAACAGTGAAGCAATGAGGTGGAAGTGAAACAATGGAGCAAATCATCATCTCAGAAGGGGCCCAGGAAACTCTCAAGTGAAATACTCCAGAAACTAGTAATTACAGGAAGATTTCCTGGAAGCAGAGCCCAAAGCCTTGTGCTTGGGGTTAGACTCTGAGGTATTGACTATTTTATCAGCATTTTTGGACCTACATTAATGTGGCCTGTTAAAACCTGTAGTACTCAAAGTAGAATAAAAACATCCCAAAGAAAAGCTATATGTTAAATATAGCCTTTAAATTTCACAACCACTTGTCTTGTCCTATTAATTCCTATAGATTTTCAGCTCACCATCAGTTCTGTAACTGGAAGATGACCGTGGCAGGTGGGGATGGCTGTTACATATGGAGAGCGATTCCTTTAGATATTCCTTCAGTGGAAGGACTGGAAAGAAGCTTTCCTGTAGGAAAGTGACTTGAAGAAAAAGGACAAGGTCAGGGATGTGTCTCCTCCATCTGGGCAGTGACAGGGAACAGCAGAGACTGTCTTCCTTCAGAGATGCCAAAGGACTGCACATACGAGTAGCTTAGTCTACGCTATATTGAGTGGTGCTGGAAACCAATAGCAGGTGGGAAGCTGTGCAGTAGGAATGTGTGTATAGGCTTCTGCAGGACTTTGTTTGTCACTGTGAAGTTTGGTTTAAAGGAAATATTTAAAGAGGAGGGTGGGATCTTGTTCATTTACTTCCAATAGCAAATCCAACTGTGTATTTGACTGGGCGTAGTGCTGCAGTGCTCCAGCACCCTCTGAGTGAAAAAGGGTTCCCCAGTGTTCAGACACAACCTCCTCTACTTAGTGCCAACTGTCCCTTGTCCTATCACTAGACAACACTGAGAAGAACCTAACCCCATCCTCCTGACACCTTTGGATATTGATCAGCAACGATACGATCCCCTCTGTGTTCTCCAGGACAACACCCCAGGTCTCTCAGGCTTTCTTCCTTAGACATGTTCTAGTTCCTTAGTCACCTTTGTAACCTGCCATTGTACTCTCTCCAGTAGTTCCATGTCTCCTCAGTTGGGGAGCCCAGAACTATCCCCTACTCTGTCCTCAGCAGCTCTCTGGCAGCACTTGCACCTCCACTGCAGCAGGCCAGCTTCTCAATGCTTTTAATTTAGGAGGGTGTTCCTATAAGGCAATTCAGTGTTCTAAGCCCATTTGTATTGCCTGCAGAAGTCTACCCAATGATAGCTTGTGCAGGACAGAAGTGATTCAAGACCCTGCCTCTTGCCTCTCCCTGACATCTCCCCAGCATGGTATGTTTCTGTCAGGTGCTGCAGCCTCCCTATGTCCATATTCCTCTTAAATAACTAGTCTGGCTAGGTATTGCTTGTCACAGTGGCATGCTGAGAGCTTTCTCAGGAGTGATTTCTGCTCAGTCCCAACCTGTTCACTCTTTCCTATGTACCCTTTATTCCTTGCTCTCCAGAGAAGATGGCACACCATATGTTTCTTTTAGTGTTAAGCATTCAGGAATCCTAGCAGTGCTGATGCAAGGGAGGGATGGAAAGTGAGAGTGCTTAGTACTGGGTGAGGGCTGCAGTTTGATTTTTCAATTCAGACAAACCCTGCTGCCTCAGATTTGACAGATCACAGCTTCACAAACACAACTTAGACTTCCATCAGATTTCCAACTATTACAACTCGGATTCATATTTCAGGCTGTTTGTCTCAGTGAATGTGGGCTCATTCTGAAGCCTTAGGCCTATGAACTTTGAGAACTCATGTAGGGATCAAGCCAACAGTCCAGCAATGGGATTTTAACTGTGCTTGGTGGGAAGCCATTTGCCCCTTCAAGAGGTTTAACTGTACCCCAGATGCTCAATTTTCCTTAATGACACTTGCAATTCCTGTAGCATTCCAGATGGCCTGGATCAGGCTCATCTGTGTTTCTTGGCTTGGAAATGTGCACTATAAACAACTTAATCAAGAGATTTTTCTTTCTTATTCCTAAACCAGGTTGTCCTTTGGCTGCAAGTCCAGTTCCTGGACTAGCTCACCAGCCAAAGTAGAATTCTGCACATTGTCTCTGCACCAAGCATAATAAATTCTTAATACTCACTTAAAAAACCCAAACCGGATCAATGCACCTGTACTGCTGCCACTCTCCCACAAACAGTTTTCAAAATACCTGGGGAAAAGAAAAAACCAACCCAAAACTTAATTCTTTCAGAATTAAGAGAAACTGTTGGTTCAGACTCTTGTTTTATTGGAAAATTTCTTATTGCTCTCAATACCCAAGTCTGCTCACTTCACAGTGGAACAGCCAACATAGAGACAGTTCAGAGTAAGCTCCCTGCCTGTCCTTTCCATCTTTGGCCAAAAAACATTTAAGCTTCAGAGACAACTTGTCAGCTCTGGAAGCTGTTGTTAGGTTTCTCGATTCCAGCACAGGCTTTTTGCTGGAGGTCCTGGATTTTCCAGTTGACCAGGTTATGTTCTTGCAGACTGTAGTACAGGCAGTCCCCAGCTTTGTCTGCAATTAGTTGTTGCACATGCACACTGATGAGTAGTTCTGCTTGGCTGCACCACCAGTTCCATGTATATTTCCAATGTTAGGGTTTTCACCTGTAGTCACTGTGTTTCTGCCTGACTTTCTGTCACAGTAGGTAGTTACAGTGCAGTTCTCTCTCCTCCTAGCTTCCAGAATGCAAAAAGATTTGAAACAGGTTCTGAATCTTTTTTTCTCCCAGAACATCTAAGCACCTAACTTCAGTTTTCTGTATCAATATCCCCTTTGCTCAGTAGCTCAGGAGCAGAAGCGCAGAGTTGTTTTAGTTGGAAAAGTCCTCTAAGTTGAGTCCAGCCATTGACCTAACACCATTGTGATCATTGAACTGTGTTCTGCAGTGCCATGTGTACATGTTTGTGGTTTGGTTTTTAATACCTCCAGGGACCACCTGCCTGGGCAGCCTGTTCAAGTGTCTGACCACTCTTTAAGTATTTTCCCTAATACCTGGACTAAACCTTCTCTGGCGCCACCTGAGGCCATTTCTTCTCATCCTTTCGCTTGAAGCTAGGGAGAAGTGATTGACCCACACACACCTTACTTCAACCTCCTTGCAGCAAGTTGTAGACAGCAATTATGGTCTCCCTTCAACCTCCTCTTCTTCAAATTAAGCAACCCCAGTTCCCTCAGCTGTTCCTCATAAGACTTGTTCTTTAGATATTTCACCAGCTTTGGCCTTCTCTGGATGTGCTTCAGTCCCTCAATGGCCCTCTTGTAGTGAGGGACCTAAAAGTGAACCCAGTACTTCAACTGTAGCCTCACCAGTGCCAAGTAGAGGGGCATGATCACTTCCCTACTCCTGCTGACCACACCATTGCTGATCCAGGCCAGGATGTTAGTGGTCTTTTTGGCTGCCTGAGCACAAGACTGGCTCAGGTTCAGCTGGCTGTCAACCTGCATCCCCAGGTCTTTCCTCTGCTGGGCAGCTTTTCAGCCACTCTTCTCCAAGCCTGTGGTGTTGCACACAGCTTTTCACAGCTAGTCTCTTTCTCTTTGTCCTTTGCTTTATATACAGATGAGAGGGGAAAAAAGTGACAATGCTAAAGAGATCTTGAGCAGCAACCTGCCACTGTGTGAGCAGAATCAGAGGGACTTCCTACTGGGGAAACAGACTTTTTTCAGAGGTGAGTTGATGTGCTTCAGTGATGGTGACTGGAGTTCTGTTCAGTGGAGTTGTTTCTCAAATTCTAGGTGTGTCAGTCTGTTCGACGAGAGTTGGTGTTCTCTTGGGCTGTTATGAATACAGCAAATACCAGCACCGGGTTTCTACTATGGGTGAATGCAGTGCTCAGTAAAGAGTGTTTCCACCCAAGGCAAATGTGATGCTGTTGAAAGGTAACCATCACTCTTGCTCTTTTTCCACTCCCAGTGTGCTAAACATTAAACCAAGTAACATCTCACATAGTACCTCTCATCTTGACTGATCCTGAGGCTCTGCAGGGTTGGTTTCTGCTGCTGTGGAAGCACAGTCTTTAAAAACATCCAGCAGCATTACAGACAGTAGAGGGCAGGGAGTGGAACACAAATTCTGAGTCCAAGCTAAGGTAGCAGCTATTTGTTTAATGAACAGATCCTAGTATCAGGCAGAAGCTGACAGCCTCAAACACATCTCCTGGATAACCCAACGTCCCCTGTTCTATCCCACTTTGAAAGGATCCTAAAGAAACCCACACATCAATCAAAAGTTCAGCCTTCACAGCCCATGTTTTCCTTAGCCTGCTGGCAAAGGATTTCCTATTTATTGTATTTGTTTGTTTGTTTGTTTTTTATTTCCTCTGGGAAATAGCATGAACTCCAGTGAAGATGTTGAAATAGGCAGCCATCCTCCAAGGATCAGCCATGCCCTCGTGCTTGCTGTACAAAGACTTTGTGCCTAAACTAAAAAGGCTCTAACCTTGCCCTAGATGCATTGCAATCTGAGGTGGGTAGAGAGCAATGCTGGTGAGAAGAGCAACCTGGTGCTACTGGTAGCAGAAGTGGAGAAGGAAAACCAAAGCTTACAGCCAAAATCTTGAATTGCTGTAGAATGACAGATGCAATAATACTCTAACTCCTGCCTTAGAGGAACTACCATGAAGGAAGTGGTAAGGTTACCTGAACAGGTTTATTCACAGTTGGTTGCTCATTATTGCTGGATTCTTTGTAACTTAGTAAAATTCAGTGCTGGGAGCTACAGAAATGAAGATGCAAAGGTAGGAAATAAAAAATACAGATGAACTGTTGCTAGTGAGATAGAAAGAGAGACATAAAAGCAAGAAGTCCATGTAGCAGTACAAGTTGTAAATGTCAGGTTAGGTCAACAGAGCTAGATAAAGGATGGGAAACAAATTCATGTTCAGATAGGTGAGTAGAGATGTCTTGCCAGGGGTTTGGAGTTGAAATCCTGATCTCTCTTGGTTTGTACAGCTCTACAGGGTCTGTAGCTGAAGGAGTAATACATTCGTAATCAGATTCTTAGGCTGAAAATTGTTAATGTTAATTCTGATTTTGGAGGGGTTTGTTTACATACCAATTCAGATTTCTAGGATCAGTGCAAAAAAGTTCCAGATAGCTGAGTTCTAGCACTTGGTCTGCTTGATCATTCTGCCCCTTGTGCAGTTTTCAGGAATAGGTGTCTGCCACTGAAAGGATTTGTGGTGTTTTTCTAACAATCATTAATGTCTTATTACAACTGAATTCACCATTGAAATATTTCTGATGTGCTTTTCTGAGCCAACAAAATCGAATGCTGCTGTTGCAAGCCTGGAGTCTGTAAATTGTTTTGAAAATAACACCTCTAGTACTTGAGAAAAAGCAGGGCAAGAGGTGATTATGCTGGCTACCAAGAGGGATCCCACAAGACTGAGGAACACATTTCTGGTACTTCGGAAATACGAAAATGTTCCTCTTCCAGCTGAAAAAATCATCACCAGCCAGATGAGCAGCAAAGCAGAGTCTGACAGTCAACAGTTTCTGTGCGTTCTGGTACTCCGGCTCAGCTTCTGCCACATCCAGTGCTGTGGCACTGAAATTTGGAGCACTGCTGCCATCTTCAGGGCCTCAGGTCGATGCTATTCCCATACTGCATTGCTGGGCTTGTGAGAAGCAAAATCATAGAATCATAGAATCAGTCAGGGTTGGAAGGGACCACAAGGATCATCTAGTTCCAACCCCCCTGCCATGGGCAGGGACACCCTACTCTAGATCAGGCTGGGCAGAGCCTCATCCAGCCTGGCCTTAAACACCTCCAGGGATGGGGCCTCAACCACCTCCCTAAGCAACCCAGGAAGTTGTCCATCAGGCAGGTCAGACTCCATAATGATTGCTCTGTGCTGTGCACCATCCTTTCTCATGCCCTGAATGCCCAAACACCTCCAAAACAACGCTTTACGTGGGTTCGAGTGATGACTTTGTATCTGGCCACATAGCAATTTAATTACATTCATAGAATCATAGAATGGTAAGGTTGGAAGGGACCTCAAGGATCATCTAGTTCCAACCCCCTGCCATAGGCAGGGACACCTCCCACTAGTACAGCTCACTCAAGGCCTCATCCAATCTGGCCTTGAACACATCCAGGGAGGGAGCATCCACAACCTCCCTGGGCAACCTGTTCCAGTGCCTCACCACCCTCAGTGGAAAGAACTTCCTCCTAACATCCAGTCTAAANAACTCTCTCAGCCTGTCCTCACAGCAGAGCTGCTCCAGCCCTCTGATCATCTTCATGGCCTCCTCTGGACCCACTCCAACACTTCCATGTCCTTCCTGTGCTGGGGGCTCCAGAACTGCACACAGTACTCCAGGTGGGGTCTGACAAGAGCAGAGTAAAGGGGCAGAATCACCTCCCTTGCCCTGCTGGCCACGCTGCTCTTGATGCATCCTAGGACTCGGTTGCTGTCTGGGCTGCATGTGCACACTGCAGGCTCATGTTGAGCTTTTCATCAACCCAGACTCCAAGGTCCTTTTCCTCAGGGCTGCTCTCCAGCCATTCACCACCCAGCCTGGATTTGTGCTTGGGATTGTTCCTTCCTCTTTAAGGTATGTCCTTCCTGTAAACCCATATCTCTTCCTACAAAACAGACTGCAACTAGCCCAAAATGAGAGCTTGTAGATCTGATCAACCATCACATTGATCCCAGCTGATCGCAGGTGCTGCTCCTTAATGGAAGGTGTGACAGGTGCTTAACATGTAACCATACTGCCTAATGCCAGCCTTGGAGGGTGCTCAAGGACTTGTACCTGAGTTTTCATCTTAAAGCACAGCAGATGATAAAGAAGAATCTGGGTTGAGGCAAGGAGAAAAGTTGGCTGGAACAGACGCAGTAAGGCTGTGTTTGGTGGATGCTTGTAGGCTGCATGGGCTAACCTCCAGTTTGCCTGAAGGGTTGATACTGGCGGTGCATGCAGCTAGATGCAATCCATACTGACTCTAACGAAGCAATGGGGAGTGCTAGGATGAGAGCTGTCATTGTGATGGTGTTAAGGCAGAGGCAATGTGTTAATTGGGGAGAAAAGGAGGGCACTGAGTATTTGATGTTGGAGTTGCATGTAAATCAGTTGTGGAATTAGGTGTAAACCTGTAGGATACTGGAACAGGATGAGCAACTGTGCATGCTGGGAAGGCATAAAGAGCGCTGGGCACAGTACAGACTCAGCAGCACTGGGAGTGCAGAGTAGAGTTTAGAGCGAAAGAAACACTGAGGATTTCAAGTCCTTCAGACTGCAGGACAGCAGAATTTGCTTGTCAGAGTTTTTGTAGGCATCTCTAACAGAAATGAAAAATAACGAGGTTAAACACTTGGTGAGTATGAGTTTCAGACATGACCCCATTATGTCTGAGGTCTGAAGATGAAACAAACAATGGAGACCATCCACTTACATGCAGTTAACAACATTTCTACCTTTGTTCTTAAGCTGTGCAAGTGCTGGTTGTTGGGATCCCATTTTTCCTATCTAGAATAACAAGCACAGAAGACAAATGAACTACTGACTCCATGTAGACTACTCTTTGGTGTCTAACATTGTTTTGCTTCTTACTTGAAGAGTTCAGTTTTGGGTCATGTTCTGCCTTGATATTTCTGACAGGATTCTTCATCCACTGTACGCTCAGTACAAGCTTGCTTTCACGTCAGAGATCGTTATTTAGGCTAGGCAAAATTTATTTTTTTCTTCGCATAGTCAGGATTAGAAGGCAACTCTTACCTCCAAATTTGCATGACTTCATAACTCCTTTGCTTCTCAAAATAGCCTAATTTTATAAACATCAGCAGCTTGTGACTGACAAACTGTAGCCACAAGAATACTTGTGGCTAAAAGCTTTAGGAGTGATTTCCAGCTCTATATCTGTGTGAGATAGTCACTAGGCATTGCAGTTCTGAACCTGCTGACAAAATGTGGCCAGTGCAGTTCTAAGGAACTGAAATAAGCCCAACAGGTGTTACTGTGCCTTCATCATGAAGCTTCCTGAGTGCAGAGCAAGGCCAGACGAGTTTATCTCCATCTGTTACAAGTATGCACAACATTGTTGAAAAAACGTCTGTTTATTGCACAGATGTGTGCCTGCCATTGTGGGCAGACACCTGCCCAGGGAGCCCGCAGCAAGGATGGACATGTTACAACTGCACTCAGAAGTCCAAAAGGAGGCTGGATCTGCAGGGGACTTGTTTTGATCCTTACTCAGCTGTTGTATGAAGATAGATGCTCCTGTTCCCAATCTGGATGAAAGCCACTGAAATGCAGCTTCTGTTTGTCAGCAGGAGTGCTGTTGGGAATAACTACATACTCAGGGCTAGCTCAGGACAAGTAGCAAAGAACCATTCTCAATCAAACAAAATTTATGGCAAATGGAGAACAACCACAACCTGCTTTATCTGTTATCTAAAGTGAGAGGGGATTCTTAGTCCTGAAACCATATTAGTTTTACCTGTCATGCAGAAGGTGTTTGTCTCAAGTCTATAAGACCGTGCTCTCTGCACCAATATCACACATTGATTTGTTTCATTGTCTGAGGGGATAAACTGGTCTTTTCTGAGCAACTACAGTAATACTCAAGGGCTTCTTCAATACCTAAGTGCTTATCTGTGCTGCTAGTGCTTCTGCAAAGGGAAAGAAAATTCTTTTTCTCTTACAGAAACAGTGTTTTGTCTTCTTACCTCTCCACTGTGTATACAGAAAAATCTAACCAAAACTCAAGACATCTGTTTCAACTAGAAGGGAGGAAAAAAAAAAAAAAAAAGAAAGTGCTCTAGAGACCTCAGAAGAGAAAGAGTTCTGGAAGCTGGGAACTAGCTCCACCTGATAGTTCTCTAGGGACCATCTCATGACATCAAGAAGCATGTCTTTATCTGGAGAATCTAAGGCAAAGATGTAAGAAACAGAATGGAGAAGCTGGAGAAAAATAGTTAGCAGGAAAGCCAAGTGAGGGAACATTGGTGTTTGCAGTCCTAGGTACATCTTTTATCTTCTCTCTGGCCTTCTCTCCAAGGGCTTTGTTACCCTTTCTGGAACAGTTATGCAGTTCAGCTTTGTTTTTCAGCCTACAATTCTCTGCAAGCCTTTTTTGCTCTGAGCTATATTAGTGCCTTATGCTGCACACAGCAAAAAAACTCTAGTTAGCAAGGATCTTTCCCCTGGTGTTGGAACCCTGTCACCAAAACCTCTAACATTTGAAATCTCTAACAATAATGGAGAGGTAAGCTAAGAGCAATGGCTGTTGTAGAAGGCTGCAAGAAAGCTATTGGGGTGAGAGCTGTTAACAGGGACGTTTGAACCGAAGTGTTGCACCTTGACTGATGCAGTTGCCCAGAGTTCAGGGCTGTTCTAGGTTGTTTCTCTGGAGCAGTACCTTCCAATAAGAACATACAAAAAACTTTGCTTTTCTGAGGCTAACTGTGAGGAACAGCACTAAAGCATTGGTCACAAACTCAGCGAGGCTTTTCTATGTATTCTTAATGAAAAAAGAAAACTTTGAAGGTGTTTTGTGTTTGTCATAATTGCAGTGAAGTCTTTCATTTATCCTGTGTGAGAGGTGATTGCCACACATGCTGTATGGCCATACCAGTGGCCAACAGATGCCACCCACTTCAGTATGCTCCAGCACAACCACACAGAGGAGGCAGCAGCAAAGTTTGGAAATCCTGGAAATCAGAGAGCTTGGAGAAGCTGGCCAGAGAGTGGCCGATGTCCTGCTGGGTCTGATGGTGTCTGTGACACTGAATGTTTTCTGATCTCCCACTAGTGGGAAGATTTGAGCTACCCTGTTTCCATCAGGTCACAACAGTCATCAGGATCTCTTGAAATAGAGCTGCTGTCTATGTTCCCTTTTGAGGCAATCAGCAGCACAAGAACGTCTGCCACCAGTGCTTGCCACTGTAGGGGCTGCCAAACCAGCTCAAGGGACTTGTGAATGTGCGAGCTAGAGCCACACACACCCAAGTATGCAGAGAGAACTGATTTCTGTAATATTCCTTCCCGTGGGAGGTTTCCCATATTGGGATTGCCATGAGCATGGCTGGAGCACTCTTGTTGCTGCCAATCTGCTGCTGAGATTGCCACCACTCCTGTGGCGCAGCCACTGCCTTCCCCTGGGCTTGGCAAGCACTGTCACTCAGAAGGCAGCAGGCCAATGTTACCACTTTCTCATGACAGCATTCCTTTAAACCTTGGCATCTCCTTGTGTGGTTGCTTGCTATTTAATGAGTTACTCCTAAGCACACAGTTAAACGGAGTCATTGGAAGCTGCGAGCTCTCGCTGCTTCGGCTGTTGCTTTGGCAAGAGCTACTCAGCAGGCTGCTGCCCCTGACAGTGTCTGGAACACGTACTGCTCTCCAAATGTGGCTGAGGCCAGCCTTAAACCACAAGCCTTGTAAGCATAGATCCTGCAGCCAGCCACTGAAGCTTTTTCCAAGAACATGGCTACAGGCAATTAGATGAAGTCTATAAAAAAGTTCATTTTAGCTATATATCAAACATGCAAACACACCTCTTAAATTGCATAAAATGAATTTATACTGAGGTGTCCCTCCATGGGCACTCCTGCTTCAGAGGGCACTGTGCCTGCCTTGTTGGAGAAAAAGAAAATAAAGGGTGGTGGAAATAAGCTGAAGAAGTAACAGCCCCAGGTCTAGTAAGTTATGAGTGAAGCTGGAGGAATGGACATGGACAGAGGAATCAGTGCACCCTCAGCAAGTTTGCAGATGACACCAAGCTGTGTGGCACAGTCGACTTGCTAGAGGGCAGGGATGCCATCCAGAGGGACCTGGACAGGCTGGAGAGGTGGGCCCAGGCCAACCTCATGAAATTCAATAAGGCCAAGTGTAAGGTCCTGCACCTGGGTAGGCACAATCCCAAGCACAAATCCAGGCTGGGTGGTGAATGGCTGGAGAGCAGCCCTGAGGAAAAGGACCTTGGAGTCTGGGTTGATGAAAAGCTCAACATGAGCCTGCAGTGTGCACATGCAGCCCAGACAGCCAACCGAGTCCTAGGCTGCATCAAGAGCAGTGTGGCCAGCAGGGCAAGGGAGGGGATTCTGCCCCTTTACTCTGCTCTTGTCAGACCCCACCTGGAGTACTGTGTGCAGTTCTGGAACCCTCAGCACAGGAAGGACATGGAAGTGTTGGAGCGGGTCCAGAGGAGGGCCACAAAGATGATCAGAGGGCTGGAGCAGCTCTCCTATGAGGACAGGCTGAGGGAGTTGGGGCTCTTCAGCCTGGAGAAGAGAAGGCTTCGAGGGGACCTGATAGTAGCCTTCCAGTATCTGAAGGGGGCCTACAGGAAGGCTGGGGAAGGATTATTTACAAGGTCCTGCAATGACAGGACAAGGGGCAATGGGCTTAAACTGGCAGAGGGGAGATTTAGACTAGATGTTAGGAGGAAGTTCTTTACAGTAAGGGTGGTGAGGCACTGGAACAGGTTGCCCAGGGAGGTTGTGGATGCTCCCTCCCTGGATGTGTTCAAGGCCAGATTGGATGAGGCCTTGAGTAACCTGTACTAGTGGGAGGTGTCCCTGCCTATGGCAGGGGGTTGGAACTAGATGATCCTTGAGGTCCCTTCCAACCTTACTATTCTATGGTTCTATGATTCTATGAAGTGTTGGAGCGGGTCCAGAGGAGGGCCACAAAGATGATCAGAGGGCTGGAGCAGCTCTCCTATGAGGACAGGCTGAGGGAGTTGGGGCTCTTCAGCCTGGAGAAGAGAAGGCTTTGAGGGGACCTGATAGTAGCCTTCCAGTATCTGAAGGGGGCCTACAGGAAGGCTGGGGAAGGATTATTTACAAGGTCCTGCAATGACAGGACAAGGGGCAATGGGCTTAAACTGGCAGAGGGGAGATTTAGACTGGATGTTAGGAGGAAGTTCTTTCCAGTGAGGGTGGTGAGGCACTGGAACAGGTTGCCCAGGGAGGTTGTGGCTGCTCCCTCCCTGGATGTGTTCAAGGCCAGATTGGATGAGACCTTGAGTGAGCTGTGGTAGTGGGAGGTGTCCCTGCCTATGGCAGGGGGTTGGAACTAGATGATCCTTGAGGTCCCTTCCAACCTTACCATTCTATGATTCTATGATTCTATGATTCTATGATTTCATCTCTGCCAGAGAGCTGCGAAGTGACACTTTGCAAACACTGCATCTTGGGACACAGCTGTGTTGGTGAGAGCCCACCCACCCTGGGCACCTGGGCTGGCTCTGCCTGTAGTCAGCTGTGGTACCTTCCAATCTACACTTTGGTAGTTGAGGTAAACTGTCCAGGGACAATGAACAGCTTGAGTATCTACTGCCAATGTTCCTGTATCTGTGTTTTCCTCAGACCTCTCCTACCTCCCACTCTCAGCTGCAATCTCCTGCTACCTTTAACTCCTCCCCTTCCTCATAAATGAACGCTTCTGAACTGTTTGTTCAACTGTCATCCACTTTTTACAACTTTTTAAGGTTCAGGTTTCCCTATTGCTCTACAGAATTTGTCCAAGGTTTTCACTGTGTTCTTTAAAATCTCTAAGCCAAATGAAACATCGTCTCTTTCTGCAAGTCAGCAGGCAGAAGGACCTCAAGATATTAAGTATTCTATTTAAATAATAACATCATTAAAGTTTTGTTCCAGAGTTATGAGAAATAATATAACTCAGTTCAGATAACCACTTGGGCACCCCGATTCTATTTTTTTCAGGTCTTCTGACTATTTACTTTAGGAAGGAAGTTATTACTGAAGAATTTATATTCTATTTTTTTTTGTTGTTGCCATCTATGTAGCTTGTAGTAGCTGTCCAAGAGATAATAAATCTTTCCAGTCTTTGGAGCTTTAAAACCCAATCTCTTTCAGGCAGAAAAGGTTTGCTGTTTTATATTAGGCAAGCCTCCCAAATTTTCAGTTAAAATGATATCACAGATTTGCTCTTAAAGAACACGAGCAAAGTGGTTCCAGCACTGAATTAACTTTGCACTTCCCAGTCAGCTAAAACATCCATGCTTTCCAGTAAAGTCAAATGTTTGTGCAACTTCTGTGTCGAGCTTAATCAGCCTGGGAAGCTTCCCAGTGCGTGGCTGCTAAGAGATACTTGCCTATGACACAAGTCATGGGCAAGCCAATTCCACCCTCCTGCAGCCACAGGAGAAGCAAACCACTCAGCTCTGTTAACCTGTGTTGCCTCTGTTCATCCAGAGGGCTGTGCCATGGGCCTCGTGCTTACTGTGCCACTCTGCCACGTGCCTGGGCTTGCTGTGTGGGTGCTACTGCCCCTGCCTATTGCACACATGACCATTACTGTGCACACCATCAACAAATCCCTGCCCGGCTTGGGGAAAAGAGATGAGAGAGGAGGTTTCATGAATCTGAGGGCTCTGATCAACCACTCTGGAGGGCCAGAGGCCAAGCTGTGCTCATCCATGTACTGCACCACTTGCAGCAAGTCCAGCATACTATGGGAAGCATCTGAGCATCCTGGCAAAATAAGAGCTGGGAGCAGGTGGCAGCTGCCACCCACAATCCCCTGCTCTCTAGCCACTTCCCTAGCAACAACAAAGAAGGAAGAAAAGGAGAGCAAGAGCTGTTCTGGAATTGTTCTGCTGTTTACTGCATGGGATCCAGGCTGAACTGCCTTGGCTGGGCAGGACAACTCTTATGGTCAGGCACCCCAGTCTGACAGAACAGCTCTTCTGTACTTGTCACCTTTGTGTCAGTGTGGAAATCGGTGCTATGTTCTTCCTAGTTAGTTAGAATCAAAGCTATAGGGACAAAATAGATGAGAGCTATGCTAGGACAGCAGATATTTGCAGAGGGAATGGCTCTGCTTTTATGTTCTGCTTTTATTCTCTGATGAGGTGGATATGATTATCAATGTCACTTCCACCTGAGCAGCTGAGGTGGAGCAAGCTTCCAGTAAGCAGAAGACAGCTGGGAAATTATTTTAGTATTGCTAAACTGAAGATAATAAAGGACCTTAGTTGTATTCCAGAGGAATTGCCTATGTCCCATCAAGCCAGGAGACTGAGCAATGACAGTTAAGGAGAAGCACAGTGCTTTTCTGTTTTCACTTTTGGGGTGTTTGTTCCATGCGGAGGGGTGCATGGAATGCCCTGGGGAGATGTTGTGCATGAGGAAGTGACTCAACGTTTTTCCCTCACAGCTCTATTCAGGAACCCACTCGTTCACATCAGTGTTTCTTTCCCAGTCATGGTACTGATCCTGCTTCAGAGCCCTACACTCCCTTGTTTCCTTTTTGCCTGGATCCAGGAGGCTGTGCTCCTTGGTAAGCTGTGCATCTCTTCATCATGCTGTGGCTGCAGAGAACTGCCATATCCTGCAAGCTCAGCCTCACTTCCTCCTTCCTTACCAAGCTCCTCCAGGCACAGCTACATGATGAAATTACTGGCACTGCTATGTCCACAAATAAAACCCAGCACCACCACTGCCTGTCCTGGGACATTAATGTTCTTTTCCCAAAAGGAAACCTTCTCAGCTAAATTTACTCTTAGCTGTCAGTCTTTCATCTGCCCTGAATGGAGACATTTCCAGAGCACTCCAGCTGATATTCCCATGTCCCTGTGCCAGCAGTTTCCAAATTTCAAAAACCAAACCCCTCCAACCTTGTCTTCCTGGCACCATCCAAATGCCTTTCTACAAGCAACACTTCAGATGGTCTTCGTAGCACTGCAACATTTTTTAGTTATTTCTTCTTCCTCAAATTCCTCAAACTTGCCAGATTAAATGTAAACCCCCTCTGTGGCACATCCAAAGTCTCAACAGACTTACTCCTTGGGAAACATGGCTTGTGCCCTTTTTGCTGAGCTGCAACCATGGTACCTCAAGCACAGCTGTGCCTACTGCTCTCCTGGCAGAGGCTTTGCTGACTCACCAGCTGATTCACACAGGCAGAAGCTTTATCTGGCTTCTGAGGAGCATCACCAGCTCTCTGCTGTCCCCCTGCGTGCCCCAGGCTGCACCTATATATAGCTGCTCTCTCTTCACCCCCAGAGCAGTCAGCTCCTTGATAGGCACAGCCTGCAGAGGGTAAACTGAGGCTCTGTTTTGCCCTTTCCTGAACCTGGGTCTGGGGACGGCAGTTAAGGGAGCACCCGAATGGATGAGTTAATGACCTGGAAAGGATTTCTTGCTTCTGTTTTGCTGCCAGCAGCTGCTGATCTGCTCTCTCACTTGGATCACACACACAGCTCCCATGAACCCTCCACAGCTCAGGCCAAGCAGCAATAACTCAGCACAGGCTGTTGTTTAAATAGAATCCACTGGCCATAAAACCTTCTGAAATAGCTGATCTGTGTTCTGGAGAAAGGGACAAGAGTTTACACTGTAAGCTGTGGGGGCAACTGCTGTCTTAGTTCAGCTTTGTCAAATATTGATGTTGGCTGAGGATGTTTTTGTATTACATCAGTCACAGAAAGGAAAGACGCAGCTCTCTGCCAGATGGACAAACCCAAAGGAGCAGGTTTAAAAGCAGAAAATAAGTGGCATATGGATATTTTTTCTATTTTCTTTTCTTTTTCTGATATTGTTTTTCTCTTCTGCTTCTCCCTGTTTGTGTGTTTCTAGAACTTGGAGGTTTTGTCCCATTTCTTTTTATCTTCACTTCTGCTTTGCTTAACTTAATAAACTCCATATCTGTTCAGTCATTGGAAATGTTACTGAAAAATGATGCAACAAATGGTTTAAAATAGACTGAACGAAGGAATGGTAGGTTTAGGAGGTTAACTCTGGCCCTTGACTTCTTACTTGTTTTGATTTTATAGATTAAATTTGTTGAGTGGCTCTGTCTGTGCAGCAGCTGACATCGATTGGTTTCAACAGGGTGACTGGACAGGACGTGCTAATTTGGCTGCCAGCTTTTTCCCTTCTGATCTAGAGTTGTCTCTCAACAGAGACCACTGCATACTAATGTTTAATAGTTGGAGACTTGCCTTCTGGGTGCTAGTTCCTCATGAGGATGTTCCATGAACTTCCCCACACCATTGCACTCTGAATCAAACTCGAAGCCATGGAGAAGCAGATGGGAAAAGCTGTGTGTAAAAGACTGCAGGGTCACAGAATGGCTCATAGTGAAAGTCTTAACACTCAATATCAGGAAAAAGTTCTACCATATTCTTTCTTGACAAATAAAATGAACCACCTGAAGAGCTTCTTGGAAGGGCTATGGATGTCCTCATGCAGAAAAATTCCGTTGTGAGAATACAGCCTGCTCTGGTTGTGTTCTCTCTGAAGACTAAGCAGCTTTGATGTATGTGGCAGACTCATGGCTCACTCAACATGAATGTTCTGCCAAGGGAGATGATGTCTGGTCACACGAGTGATGATGGATTGTGTTTCTCTGTAGTTCTCTTCTCCCACGCTTTTTCCTGCCAAGTTGTCTTTGGTGTCAAAAACTCTCAGAGGTCAGGCTTTTCTAATGTGGCCTGAAGATGATTGGTTTGTGTATTACCAGAGTCAGTTCCTTGGCTGAGAGGAAGGAAAAATGTTTTCCAGGGATAAAAAGTGCTGATAGTGGTTAGTAACAATTCAGGTTTACCCATACTGGGCTGGAGTTAGCTGCTCCTTTTCCCAGGACTACTCTTTTTCAGACATGGTAGCACCCTTGCACTGAGCTTGGCTGTCTCTGGATAAATGCAGATGGGTGTTATCAGCAAAAGCCTGGCAGAGACAGTGCTGTCCAGGAGGAGAATACCCAACAGTTATAGAGAAAAAGTATGTCAGACAGAGAAGTGACCACTGCTGTTGTGAAATAAATAGTAAGACAACCAAAAGAAGTGAATCATGACACTGAGGGTCGGGAGAAGATCTTGACAAGATGCCTCAGTCTCCTCTAGATGCATGAGATACAGGCTGGTTCTTATATAATTTTTTCAGTGACATCCCTCCTATATGGTAGTAAAAGGGAGTGAATATGTTAGCTGAGAACACCAGAAGAAACTTTGTTCACAGATAGAAAATATTAGTGACTTTACAAAAGTGCTGATAGTATTTATTCTCTGATAGGTTTGCTGACACTGTTTCAGATGCGAAGCGATCAATAGCTCCAGGTTACATTCCGCAGAGAGGAAAATTGTTCTCAGTGCCTGAGCATCCTTCTGTATCTCGAGATACTTCAGACTTCAACTCCCAAATGTGCTCTTTCTGTCATGAACATCCTGCACTGAGAGTGCCAACACCAGATTCTTCTCCTTCTTCAGTACTCTGCTCCTTCCCCTTGGCTGCCAAATTCCTTCCTCTGTCTTCCCAATTGGTTCCTCCAACACCTGGAGAACAACTCCAAGACTGCTAATTCCTGATTCCCACTCCAAGCATCTCTGAACTGTGCAGAGACACTGCTAGCCACCACTGCTAGTTTAAGGCCTTCAACCACCCAGGAAGCAGGACGGTTTCTCACTTGAGTGTCCATTGTTCCACCATGTCTTCAGTGGAAAACCTTCCCAGATATCCAAGTGCCACCATCCTGCATTTCCCATCTGTTATCTATAGGAACAGACATTTTTTTTTTTTTCAGATACTACCAATTCAGTTGGAGTTCAAAGCAGATTGAGTTAAAGTTTAGTAAAGATGTTGCTCATGAAAAATTCTGACTGTGACACAGCCTCTCTCTATGATCAATGCTTAGGGAAACCACATTCAAATGCTTTGCACTCCTGCAACTCTTACCCATTTGATTATCCTAAAGAATTTTCTAAACAATCATATGACCCTCACAGCACCTTGTAATGGAAGAAATACATTGTTCACTGTCAGGCTACTGCATGGGCACTGACAAGCTAGAGTCCACGTTATGGAGCATGAATGCCTGCGTACAGCACTTTGAAGCTCTCTTTACTTCAGTCAGTGTTGAGAAGATGTCTGTCACTGGCTTTACAGAAACCAGAAGATGACCAGAAAGCTTGAGAAAATAAACTATTTTATTGAAATGTATAAACAGATAAGGAAAAGCCTGACTTTAAGCAGTACCTTCTCACTTTAGTAGCAGTTGACTCTCTTCTTTAATTACAAAGCACATGGAAGAAATTTAACACCTTGTGGCCCTGAGAGGAAGGGACCCAAGGGGTCTAATACATACATTTCACTGGAATGAAGCCATTTCTGGAGTGGACTGTTGACAACTGCTTCACAGTTCACAGGGACCTTACATGGCAGTGTAAAACACGAGGTGAAGAAGGCTACATTGACTTGAGTCTGCAGGGAGAAGCTGAACAGGAAATAGCTTGAGCTTCCTGAGCAGTGGGGGAAATGCTACTAATACTCCTTTGAACTCAGAAACTGGTCACAAGGTATTCATGGAGTGAAAGCAGTTTCCAAATAAATCCACAAATACATAGAAGAACTTGGTGTGAGAAATTCCTGAGGCTCTTGTGAGCAGAAGAAAGAAGAGCATGCTGACTAAGATATCTGTCAGGAAGGGCTTTCTGTTATAGAATCATAGAATGGTAAGGTTGGAAGGGACCTCAAGGATCATCTAGTTCCAACCCCCTGCCATAGGCAGGGACACCTCCCACTAGTACAGCTCACTCAAGGCCTCATCCAATCTGGCCTTGAACACATCCAGGGAGGGAGCAGCCACAACCTCCCTGGGCAACCTGTTCCAGTGCCTCACCACCCTCACTGGAAAGAACTTCCTCCTAACATCCAGTCTAAATCTCCCCTCTGCCAGTTTAAGCCCATTGCCCCTTGTCCTGTCATTGCAGGACCTTGTAAATAATCCTTCCCCAGCCTTCCTGTAGGCCCCCTTCAGATACCGGAAGGCTACTATCAGGTCCCCTCAAAGCCTTCTCTTCTCCAGGCTGAAGAGCCCCAACTCTCTCAGCCTGTCCTCATAGGAGAGCTGCTCCAGCCCTCTGATCATCTTTGTGGCCCTCCTCTGGACCCGCTCCAACACTTCCATGTCCTTCCTGTGCTGAGGGTTCCAGAACTGCACACAGTACTCCAGGTGGGGTCTGACGAGAGCAGAGTAAAGGGGCAGAATCACCTCCCTTGCTCTGCTGGCCACGCTTCTCTTGATGCAGCCTAGGACTCGGTTGGCTGTCTGGGCTGCATGTGCACACTGCAGGCTCATGTTGAGCTTTTCATCAACCCAGACTCCAAGGTCCTTTTCCTCAGGGCTTCCCTCCAGCCATTCACCACCCAGCCTGGATTTGTGCTTGGGATTGTGCCTACCCAGGTGCAGGACCTTACACTTGGCCTTATTGAATTTCATCAGGTTGGCCTGGGCCCACCTCTCCAGCCTGTCCAGGTCCCTCTGGATGGCATCCCTGCCCTCTAGCAAGTCGACTGTGCCACACAGCTTGGTGTCATCTGCAAACTTGCTGAGGGTGCACTGATTCCTCTGTCCATGTCACTGACAAAGATGTTAAAATGTTAAGATGTTATGGCACAGCTCTTAAAGCAATGTTCTGGGTTTAAGTACAAGAAGCAGCATCTCATGTAATTGGTTCGAACTGAAACATGAGGTGATCTAAAAGTCATTAGAAAAGGCAATCCTAGCTCATTTCCTTTAACTGACTAGCATCTATTAATATCCAAGGATGCTACTGCCCTAAATGCCAGTCTAGTGAGGCAAGAGCTGCACAGCCAGCAAGGAAGAGGCTGATTTCTTCTGTTTTGAACAGAACTTAACTGCTGCTACCAGCTGAGGTAGCTTTCACACAACAGCTAAGACAAGAACCTCTGTGAGATCCACCTGTTGGCCAACCTGAAAGAGGAGCAGCAACAGACCCAGGTACAGGCTTCACATGTAAGCAAGCTCCAGAAGCCTTTTGGTCTTGTACAACAGTTCATTTGTCACTTTGATTGTTTTACCATACTCAGAATAGAAATGATTGTGGAGCTGAAACACACTCTGCTACTTCTGCACCATTTACAACATGTTTTGGAAACAACTTCTCACCAATAAAAGCAGAGTGATAAATTTCCCAAGGGTATTTAGCATAGTTTTTATTCACACAAATCTGATACCAACAGACACAGGAAAATAATGCTATGAGCTGTTGTCTGTCAGCTGACATCTATACATTTCTAAGGGTGAAAAAACTTCGCAGATGTGTGATTGAAATTATGTGTTTTAAAAACAACTAAAAGTTTTCCATATGTTTCTCTGGAATGATGCCAAGGAGGAACCTTGTAGTCAGTGGTATATCTGTCAAAATATTGTGCTATTTGCTGTACTAACAAGTCAGATTTAGTGGCTACTTGTATTTAAAATCAAATACCTGGCTTTTTTTACTGCTGTTGGGTGGTGCAGCAGATGTAACCCATCTGCAAGGTATTGCTTCTGCAAGAGAAAGGATCCATGCCAGCATTCTGGTTGGCAGCTGTTTGAGCTCAGAGGGTATCATATGATTCTGCCACAGGCCTTTGACCAAGCTTTCCCAACAGGGAGAGAGAAAGCTGGAGTTAGGATTTCTACTTCTATTTATAAAACTAAGACCGTGCAGGATCATGTATCCCATGTTCCCTACTAGCCAAAAGCAGTAACAACCACTTCAGCACTTCAGCAGTTTCTGAGGCCAGGATTACCTTCTCTCCTGTCACAAAGGACAGATTAAAATCTCACATGTGAAAGCTGAAGCACAAGATGAAGCAGCCATTGCATCACCCTTGCAGGCAGCACGGAGTTGTACTTTCTGTTCATACATCTTACACAAACTTGCAACAACCTCTGGCTATCTGTTTCTGGGCCCTGAGACTCCTTGCTACCCTGCACTCTACTCATACACTTTGACTGCAGTGCTTCAGCCCTTATCTGTTGCCTTCTGCTCATTGTCTCCAGAACTTGCTTGCCAGTTCTCCTGTGTTGCGTCTCTCCTTACTCTGTGTCTTGTTTACTGTGGGATAACCACTCCACTCATAGCCCATATTCAGGTACAAAACCTCAATTTTAACTTGCAGTATTCTCCAATATTCAAGACTTAAGGACTGATAAAACTTTAGCTATTAATTCAAGCAGCCCCTCCCCTTTTTGTAGCTGTTGTGTATTTATGCTCCTGACACTGCACTCAAAACGCTATTGAATTTGGGTTTCTGCAAGTCAAGACCATCAGTTGCCCCTGTCCATGAGCCTTTATACATTTTTTTTTTCTCCCCTTGGTTAGTAACACTCATATACATGTTCCACAGCTGGATCTACAAAACATCAGTGAAGGATTTATACATGGCAATGAGGAAACAGTTTTGTAACATTTAGAATCTGGGGCTGACCCATAACAAAGATCTCGAAATACTTCCGCAACATCTTCTACCGTAGTAATGTATTTCTGTATGTCTATAGCAATATTTCATTGCCTATTCCCAAAGTGCTTAAGATTCATAATTCATTTTGGCTATACCCAGTGCGTCAGTTCCTGCAAGAACAATTAAAGCAAATGGAAGCTTTAAAATCGACAGAAAAATAAACATGAAATGCCCCATGTGCATCTCCTTTCATGGGTCCCAGTTTAAATGAACTACAAGGGAGGCAATCTGACTGGATGAGGTCATTAAAGCCCCAGAACACAACAGTTAATAGCCAAGTTGCAGTGTAGTGCAGGTCGTGTGAAATAGCTGTGCATTAAAGACAGCAGAAAAGGCTGAGCTCTAGGAGACAGCTGTGTAATAGAAGCAGACAGATTACGCACAGCAGAATATGAAAGCAAGAGCTAGAAATAAAGGAAAAAGCTTTTGCTGTCATCTGGCTTGACAGGAGAGGGTAAAAAGAAATGAGGCTGATATACGTATGAAAGGTCAGCAAGAGAAGAAACCAAGAAAACACAGCAGCAAATCCCTCCTTGACGGCAGTAACACGCGTGGGAGATTGCCCTGAAAGGAGTCGTTAAGGATGAAGTGTGTGTCAGGAACTTCTGCACACAGCACAGCACAGACTTTCTGGAAGGACATAACAAAGACAGACTGACATCCCAGTCTGCAGGAGGTGTGCAATCTGAGGTGCAGGTTGCAAGAAGGGCTTTGGAGTAGTGGCCACAAAAGCAGCTGTACGTCCATTGTCCTTGCAAAGAATTATTAGCTCGAAGTACCTCTTTGGCTTCATGGAAAATGAGTTCTGCAGGAGTGTAACCTTAGAGCAACTCTGCTTCTCTAGGCCCTTTAGGGTTTCTGCAAAGTCTGAAGGTGCAACCTGCTATACTGGAGTAAGAAAGAACCCGCTAACATTGCCTCTGCAGTAAGGGAATACACCTGACAACAAACTGCAGGGAAGGAAAAGAGGAAAGGTGCCTGGTGAAAATGTGTAAAAGCCATTTTTCTAGTGAGTGGTTACAATGCTGAGAAAAGACATGGGAGAAGGCAGCCACAAAGCACCAATGCCTGCAGCATAATGCCTTTTTTCTCTTTGGCACTTGGGAGCAAATTTCCTTGTACCTAAGATCATGGAGATCATTAAGCCAATGTAAGCCAAATGCTGGATCTGTGAGAGAATAGCCAACTTTGTAGCTTGAGGTCCTTTAGTTCTGTTTGGTTTCAGAAAACTCAGTGCTGAGTCTCCCTTGCCACATGTAGAAATAATAAGCAGCAACAGCTGTGAGGAAAGAGAGGAAGAAGTGCCACAAATTTGTGCAGTAACCATCTCTGCTTCTACAGAGAAGATCAGCCTTAAGACAAACTGTAGGGAAACATTCTGTATTAACTGGACATGTGAGCAATCCAAGCTCTGCTAACTGCTCAATTGTAATCTGAAGTTTCACAGCCTACATGAAAAGTTTATCCGAAGCGGCCCCCAGAGGAATGAGAAACAACCAAGTTCAAAGCAAAACCAGGGGAAGAGCAAAAGCAAAACAAGGGGCATTTTGAACAGATAGTGACGAGCTATCCGCTTGGTTCCCTCACAGCTCCTGCCTTAACAACTTACAACAATTAGAGAATTCCACGATAGTTTGCATCTTGGCGACTTGGGCCAGCTGCCTGGGGCAACAGCTTGTCCCTTAATGATTTGGACCACTTAGAATCATAGAATGGTAAGGTTGGAAGGGACCTCAAGGATCATCTAGTTCCAGCCCCCTGCCATAGGCAGGGACACTTCCCACTAGTACAGGTTACTCAAGGCCTCATCCAACCTGGCCTTGAACACCCCCAGGGAGGGAGCAGCCACAACCTCCCTGGGCAACCTGTTCCAGTGCCTCACCACCCTCACTGGAAAGAACTTCCTCCTAACATCCAGTCTAAATCTTCTGTCTGCCAGTTCAAACCCATTGCCCCTTGTCCTGTCATTGGAAGACCTTGTAAATAGTCCCTCCCCTGCCTTCCTGTAGGCCCCCTTTCAGATACTGGAAGGCTACTCTAAGGTCTCGTGGAAGCCTTCTCTTCTCCAGGCTGAAGAGCCCTCTCAGTCTGTCCTCATAGGAGAGCTGCTCCAGCCCTCTGATCATCTTTGTGGCCTTCTCTGGAACTGCTTTGTAATGGGCTGGTCCATTGCTTTGCAATGGGTTGTAATTGCTACAGAGCAATTGCTTTGTAATGGGCTGGCCTGAACAGTCTGTTAGAAAGGTATAGAAATGCATGTTCATATTCAATAAACTGACAGTTGCTTGGATCATATTGGTCTGTGTGTGGCTCTGTCCAGGATCTCCCACTGAAGAAGAAGTCGCCGTTTTGCTACAACAAACCACCTACCAGGTTCCTTATGGCTACTCGCATTGCATACATACACAGAGTACAATTGTTGAAGAGCTCTCTACAACTACCTGAAAGGAGGTTGTAGTGAGGCTGGTCTTGGTCTCTTAGACAAAAGGAAATGGCTTTAAGTTGTGCCAGGGGAAATTTAGGTTGGATATTTGGAAAAATTTCTTCACTGCAAGAATGGTTGACAGTGGAACAGGATGCCCAGGGAGGAGGTGGAGTCCCCATCCCTGGAGGTGTTAGAAAAAGCATGCAGATGTGACACTTGGGGATACGATTTAGTGGGCATGGTGGTACTGGGTTGAAAGTTGGACTTGGGGGTCTTAGAGATATTTTCCAACCTGGAGTTTCTGTGATTCTGATTTCAAATGAGTTCTGTGGATTTCCTTCTAGAAAAACCATGCTAACACATTTTGGCACCATCTCTTTTCCCTCACAGTTCCTCAAAACAGGGTTTCTAAACTTTCGAGACTCCTCTCTGAAGCAGGCATAGACTGCGCAGCACACTCTTATTCCAGGGATGTCAGCATAAGTAACAGCCTTAGCCTAGTAAAGCAAAGCCTTGCAGAAGGCATGGATGATGCTGATGGTACGTTCTTACCATACTGTCACAGCAGAAACCGTGCAGCAGGGATGAAAATGAGGGTGACCCAAATGCAGCATACCTAACATGGTTATTATTTCAAGTCATGCACAAGCAGTATGTGATGGCCTGATAGAAAAGCAAGTCAAAGTATTCAAAGGAAATAGTCCTCCTCCATGTCCCAACAGTGTTGTGCAGAAGTCTTCTGCCTTCTGAGCTGCACACTGTTTGTGCATGTACTTCTGCTGCTGTGCAATAGATGCACAGTTTGGACTGGGTGCACATTACGACTCAGGGGTTCCAAGCAGCACTGTAAATTTGATCTAAACTTTTCCCTTCAGGTACCATTCTAAGGCTACGAGAGGGCATAAGCAGAAGTATGTTTTCATGTTCTTGGCAGACGACGCGGTAGCTTACCTACAGACAAAATGTACAAGTAACAAAAGAAAGGAACAAACAAGCAAACAAACCCCAGTCAACCTCTTTAAAATGTTTGCAAGCCTTTTCCTCACATGTGAGCTCATTCAGGGAGTTTGCCTGTACTGCAGGAGTCATTTGCAGGGGTTATGTTCAGGTTGCCCTGTGCCTCTCAAGAGCAGCCTGTCCCTATCTTAATATATTATTCTCTCTTTCTGGGTGAGGGATGCTGTTCTGTGTGAACTAGAGACTAGAGCCTGTGTGTAAAGAAGATTTCACCCCAGTCTTTCATAAAATAGGAAGGGAAAGCAAACAATTAATCTCTTGACCAGTTTATGAAGCATCAGGAAATACAGAGCAGATTATCTGTGCAACCTTTCCTCCCTCTGCAGCAGTCACTGGCATTCCGGCTGTCCAGATGCTGCAGCATTTAATCAAGGATTCAGTGCACAGCCCATGAGATGTGCCACAGCACTTCAACAAGCAAGATTTATCTCTCCGTGGGGACAGAGGATCTGAGGTGGTGTCAGTCTCTTCTTGTCAGTTATCATTAAGCATACACTCATTTGCATATATAAATATTGATACACAAAGAGAAATCTTCCTGGTGCTTTATCAGGTCTTCCTTTATCATGGTGGATTCTGATTTATTTTTTCTAAAAAAAACTCAGAGAGAACTTTGAATCTCATAAACACAGAAATCATGGCCCAGATTTTGAGATGTTAATTACCTGCAGCTTCTGGGAATACCTGAAAATTGTACAACATCCCTTTCACTTAAAATGTCAGACACAGTCTTAGCACAGACACATGAAAATGAATTACAGATTGTGCAGAACTTTCGTCAGGCTTTGAGGTGTTCCAGGTTTTGGGGGAAAAAAAAAAAAAAAAAAAAAAAAAAAAGAAAAAGAGATTAACCTGTTGGATAATGAGATCAGCAAGGAAGGAAATGTGTAATGGACCTTCAGCACAGGCCAGAGCTACTGCCTGTGGAGCCAGATCAAGGAAAACTTTCTAAGCAGTGTGTGTTGCACGAGTCATTGACTAAGCCAGATGGCTCCCCTCTCACAAAACATTCAGGTGATGTACTAAACTTCCTTCCCCTGCTAACCACTAACCAGGTGAACTTGGGAAAACCAGGTGAACTTGGGAATACCAGGATGTTAACCAGATACTGGGCTTTGTTTGGCTGAGGAAAGGTGTTTCTTTAGGAGCAGCAAGGTAACATCATTCTGGTAAGTTCTAGGGGCTTCCTCTCACTGACTTCTTAGCACACACACACACATCACTACTGGAAAAAATGGTGACAAGATTACCAGAATGATGCCATTTGTTGGTGGGAGTCTCAGTGGAGACATTTCAGGACCAAACAGGCTAGTTTCTTCTGTGCTCCCTTTGAACTAGACTCCTCAGGCTAGGACTGCACAGGCTTCACGACCTGGCAAACACCCGCGCTTGCTGAAAGGACCAGTTTCTCCTGCCAGCTCTTCTTATCACCTAGGTGCAGCATTCATGCAGCTTTGTGCTTAACTAGACCAGAAATGGCTCTAGGCAACATGCAGCAGCTTGTGCCAGCAGCTGGCTCTCCTGCCACTGCTGCCACACCACTCCTGCCAGAGGAGGGTCTTTGCTCAGACGTTTATGCTAGAAAGAAACCCAGGTGATGCAGCATGGTTAAAAGCTGGAGAAGGGTCTAGAGCACAGGCCTGTGAGGAGTGTTCGAAGGAGATGGACTTGTTTAGCATCTACAAAAGAAAGGTCAGGGAATGCTTGATCACTCTTTACAGTTCCTTGAAAGGAGGTTGTACTGAGGTGGAGGTTGGGCTCTGCTCCCAAGTAACAATAGATAGGACAAGAGGAAATGGCCTCAGGTTGCATGAGGAGAGGTTTAGGTTGGACATTAGGAAAAAATTCTCCACTGAAATGATTGTCAAGCTCTGTAACAGGCTGCCCAGAGAAGCAGTTGAGACATCATTCCTGGAGGTACTTAAAAGATGTGCAGTTGTGGTGCTTGGGGACATAGTTTAGTGGTGGACTTGGCAGTATTAGGTTAACAACTGGGCTTGATGTGCCTAAAGGACTTTTCCAAATTAAAGGAGATGTACTGTACCCCCACATCCTCCAGGACACATCCTTACAGGTGGCACAACAGGTGACAAAATAGGTGACTTGGGTAATACAGTATTTAGTGCAAGGGAGAATGAGGTCCCTTTTACTGGTAGCGGCCAGGGAGAATGCAATTGAGCAAAGCATCTTTACATGAGCTGTATTCCTAATGCCTCACATATGATCTTTGCAGGAAACTGGTAGGAGATATCAATTCAAAACAAAATATGTTTAAAATCTCTTATATGATATTAAGGAGTCAGAAATAGATCTCTAATCAGAGTTCAGATGCATAAATATCCCTCTGATAAGGGGTAATTCAAAATTGGAAGAGAAAGAAAATATAATGACTGTTAAGGTTAGAATTAATGGCTATATCCACAACGGGCAGCCACCAGATGCCAGGGACAGGAGTTTGCTTGGGAGTAAAGACTGGATTGAATCATAGAATCATAGAATCATAGAATGGTAAGGTTGGAAGGGACCTCAAGGATCATCTAGTTCCAACCCCCTGCCATAGGCAGGGACACCTCCCACTAGTACAGGTTACTCAAGGCCTCATCCAATCTGGCCTTGAACACATCCAGGGAGGGAGCAGCCACAACCTCCCTGGGCAACCTGTTCCAGTGCCTCACCACCCTCACTGTAAAGAACTTCCTCCTAACATCCAGTCTAAATCTCCCCTCTGCCAGTTTAAACCCATTGCCCCTTGTCCTGTCATTGCAGGACCTTGTAAATAATCCTTCCCCAGCCTTCCTGTAGGCCCCCTTCAGATACTGGAAGGCTACTATCAGGTCCCCTCGAAGCCTTCTCTTCTCCAGGCTGAAGAGCCCCAACTCCCTCAGCCTGTCCTCATAGGAGAGCTGCTCCAGCCCTCTGATCATCTTTGTGGCCCTCCTCTGGACCCGCTCCAACACTTCCATGTCCTTCCTGTGCTGAGGGTTCCAGAACTGCACACAGTACTCCAGGTGGGGTCTGACGAGAGCAGAGTAAAGGGGCAGAATCCCCTCCCTTGCCCTGCTGGCCACGCTTCTCTTGATGCAGCCTAGGACTCGGTTGGCTGTCTGGGCTGCATGTGCACACTGCAGGCTCATGTTGAGCTTTTCATCAACCCAGACTCCAAGGTCCTTTTCCTCAGGGCTGCTCTCCAGCCATTCACCACCCAGCCTGTATTTGTGCTTGGGATTGTGCCTACCCAGGTGCAGGACCTTACACTTGGCCTTATTGAATTTCATCAGGTTGGCCTGGGCCCAACTCTCCAGCCTGTCCAGGTCCCTCTGGATGGCATCCCTGCCCTCTAGCAAGTCGACTGTGCCACACAGCTTGGTGTCATCTGCAAACTTGCTGAGGGTGCACTCCATTCCTCTGTCCATGTCACTGACAAAGATGTTAAACAGCACTGGTCCCAGCACTGACCCCTGAGGGACACCACTTGTCACTGGTCTCCAGGTGGACATTGTGCCGTTGATCGCCACTCTCTGGGTTCGACCATCCAGCCAATTCCTTATCCAGCGAGTGGTCCATCCATCAAGTCCATGCTTTTCCAGTTTGGTGACCAGGATGTCATGTGGGACAGAGTCAAATGCTTTACTCAGGTCCAGGTAGATGACATCAGCTGCCTTTCCCTTGTCCACTGTCGCTGTGACTTCATCATAGAAAGCCACTAAATTTGTCAGGCAAGATCTGCCCTTGGTGAAGCCATGCTGGTTCCCACCAATCACCTCTGCTTTGTTTTCCATTTGCCTTAGCAGGACTTTCAGCAGGATCTGCTCCATGATCTTGCCAGGCACAGAGGTGAGGCTGACTGGTCTGTAGTTTCCAGGGTCATTCTTTTTACCCTTCTTGAAGATGGGTGTTATGTTTGCCCTTCTCCAGTCAGCAGGAACTTCACCAGTCTGAAAGAAAACGTTGCTGGGGAGCAAAGACTGGATTGGAAGAAAATGCTAGAGGAGGGCATGTTTCAGGCAGTGAAGGCTGTCAATAACCATAAACTGATCTGGTCTGAAACGCAAAGGCTTCTGGCAGTTTGGAGGTATCAGTACTTCCTGGTACAGCTTTTCTGTGTGAGTGCTTTTTCCTATGTGTTGCATAACCAGAACACAAAGAAAATGGCTTTCTTAGTGATCTCTCCACTCTTCTTCTGCCCAGTCTGTCATGTCACTACTTTTGGGGCTTTTTAGGATGCTATGGAAAGGCAAGGTGTTGGTGGTAGCATTAGGAGACAGCAACTCAACATTCAAGGGACCAAATGGATTTGAGACTCAGAGGCGCTACCAGGCACTTTTCTTACCTCTTAGAAACTCCTTAAAGTTGTCATCCTGGCCTTCTCCCAAGCTGCTTTCAGTACTGGGATAATTAACATGAGACCTCAGCCAGTGCACTCTGGCCTCAGTATGTAATTGTTGATATGTGAGTAGCTACCCACAGGCGTGTGGGTACATGCCAGTCTCTGAAGCACAAATGTAGGCAAGCTTCTGCAAAAACACAGTCTACATGTTCCATTAGAATCTTGCAATGCAAGCCAAGCGGACTGTCAGTTTCAGAAGAGCGTAGCCCACAGCATGCAGCTTAGCATGAAATGCTCTTTTAAAATTCCTCTCCTAGAGCTTTGCAGTAGTTCTGCTGGGTGCCAGGTAATTGGCTCCATTTCAGTGCACTGATTGCATTGGGTTCCACTGCTAATTGCAGTTCATGTTGCAGAATCAAGTTGCAGTCACTTTGTGAAATACAACCATCTCTAATGTGACATAAAACAAAGCAAGCATTTTTAAATCTAGAAATAAATAAATATTTTTGGAAGATAAAAATGTAATAGAGAAGAATTTGAAGACCAACCCAGAGAGGAATCATGGCACCTGTGACCAGTGGATTTAGTCTCCTAAGCTGAGAACCATGGTCTGCAACTGCACCCATGCTCTGGGTGTGGTCTTTCTAACCGGAACACTCCTTGGGTGCTTGTAGATCTACTTTTCAGTGTGCCCAGAACTGCTTTACCTCAGAGAACTAGGCATTTAGTTCTCACCTAAGCCTACTGCAGTCCAGAAACCAGGCAGAGCAACATCAGCGTCCCAAAGAAGGCTGTAGTTCGCCTGTAGTGTGCTTCACATCCGGAGGACTGTCCCACTGGGTGTCTACAGTTAAAGCAGGAATGACATGCCCAGCTTTAGTTTTTAGTAGTTAGTGACTACAGCACTCACACAAGAAGCAGGACCTTCAGACCACCAGCTCTCACCCTCCAGGACAACCCAATCCTGGCTGTCCCTCCACTTCTGCTGAAAAGAGGAAAGTCAAAAGCAGTGAATGAGCACTTAGCCTGGTGGTAGGGCAAAGGCAAGGTCAAAGACGTCGGCTCTGTGTTCAGCACCTACTGTGTTTTAGAAGTCAATGGAGATCTCTCTCTGCTTTGCTTATGCAAAGACTCATAGGAATCAAAGTCAGGCATGTGTGCTCCACAGAGGGCTGGGGGAGTAGATTCACTGATGCAAGTAGAAGTGCTCAAGATCCACTCATACATGTGATGCACAGGAAGACGGGCATTAAGTGCCTTTCCTCTTCCTAAAAATTCAAATCTGTATTGGCTGCCTGCAGGCAGCTCCCCTCTCCAAGCCACTGCGTCTTTGGTCTCTCATCTGCTTTCTCTACAATCAAGGCATCTGCACCTGCCTTGCAAATCCTGAATATGACACCTAGAAACAAAACTTCTAAATTCCGTCCTCTCAGTGCTGTTCAGAGCAGATCTGGTTTTAGTCAACCACTCATTTCGTAGGTGTGTGGAACCTTGAAGGACGATAGCAGGCAGATCCCTTGGCAGTTTGCAAGTGGTGTTCTTGTGACAGTTTCCCGAGTTCTTGGTAAATCAATGCACAAGGTATTGCTACCTCTGAGACAAAAACTGTCACCACTGCTGTTAGAGCACGGAGCCCTTTATTAAAGACGCAGTCAGCCAGTGCCGGGCTGCGCTCTCGCTGCGCTAGAGGGAGCAGGAGCCTCGGCGCTGCAGTGGGTACCTCTGCCTGGTGCCAGCTTCTGCACAAAATCGGCTGTTTGGGGGCCCTCTGAGTGATCAACTCTGTCTGGTGCCAGCTTCTGCACAAAACGGGCTGTTTGGGGGCCCTCTGAGTGATCAGGTTCCTGGCTGTTGAGTACTGAACTCTGAGACAGGGACATCGTCAAAGATCGAAGCCAATACTCTGTGTGGGAACAAAGCTCTTCTGCCTTTCCGAAGCCTCTACTTCCCCGCTGGCTGTTTCAGAGTGCTTCTTTCATAAAAAATCCTTTATTTAGACTTACTTGTAATACTTACAATTAATTATATTACTGGGAATACCTGACCCAGGATGCAGGTGCAGGCTGTACATATGCCTTCCTAAGGTAGGGACTTCCTCACTTTATTGTGATTTTGATTTTACATCTTAGGACAAAATTAATTTCCAATATGAGGCACTCCCTGCCTTTGCTCTTTGCATAGCAATCCTCCACATCAAAGATTTGCTACAGATTCCACTTCTAAAGATGAGAACAAGCACTAAAAGGGTAGGTGACTCGGGTTTCGTCTGTAAATTACAGGTGATGTGACCTAAGTTACATCAGATAAAGAGGCTTCTCTTAGCTGGCAGGCATGGTTTAATCACTACTAAAAAGCCAGACACTCATCTAAACTGCCCTAACAAGGGTTGTCTTAAGAAAGAAAGATTCACCCTTGTGTGTGTCTTCACTGTGTCAAGTGGATGCCTGCATCTGTAACATGGCAAATTTGAGAAAGAGGCAGAACATCAGAGAAAGGACAGCTTGTCAGCTGCTGCAGTAACTGCAGAAACAGACCCTCTGTACCAGCCAGAGCAAACAAGGTGCTCCTGCCCACAGAAGCCACAGGCATCATTTACAACTCACCAGACCAAAGAAAGAATGCCTGTTCTGGTAAGACTCCCATTTCTTCAGCCATTGTAGCCTCTTTAACAATTTCAGATCTCCTCTAGATTGTAATGTTTTCTTCCTGTCTGATTCCTTTTCACAGCACTTTCTGGCTACAAGGCAACAGCAGAACTCTCTGCTTTCACCTCTGTGCCACCCCTCCAGTTTTCAGTAGTGGCATAGCTGTCTTTTTCTCTTGCTATCTCCATACTATCCCCACTACCTCCTTTCCTCTCATTCTTAATCCCCTCCTCCTCCTGGACATAGCTCTTCAGGAAGACTTGAAAGGGAATTAAGTCTGCTACAGAGGAACTTGAATACCTAGAAAACAAAACCTCAGATAAAAATACAAAAGTGCTTCAAACTAGCCTTGGTTCCTTATGCCGTGCTATGCTGGGATGGATGAGGGAAGGACTCTACCATTCCACCATTTCCTTTTGCTCTTGAGATGACTAAAAATAGCCTGAAACAGTTAACCTGAGTCATAACACCAGAGGGAAAGGGCACCCTGTGCCTTGGTCTTTTAATTTGCTTGTATTACCCAAATCCATGCAATTCAAGCTCTAGTTTGGGAAGCTCCTTCCATCCAGCCTCAACCTCTCCTCTGCCACTTCAAACCCATTCCTCCNAATTGTCTACACAAACAGTCTACAGCAAGAAAATGGAACAGAAGAGCTTTGCGTGTACTCAGCCAGTTCCAAAGATTTTCTTTCTTTGTCATTGATCTTTCCCTTCCTAGCTTCTTCAACTGTAAAATGAAATTAATGCAGCTTACCTACTTTGGTGGTGACCAGAGGATGCTAACATCCCCAAAATTCTGCCTCAATTTAGTTCAATTATTTTATCAGCTGTACCTATCACACAAGGAGGTGAAGCCTTGTAACTAAAATTCATACAACTCTTTGAGACTTTGCATAAAAAATAAGAATTAATTGATGACATGGAATTCATTTTACCCATCTGAAGGAAGTAAGATGGATTTAGCTTCTCAAATGGCACACATGAAGTCCTTTGACATCTATCAGAACTGTGACATGTGAGTTTCATTACAGCAAAAAAAAGTGCACTACAGTGTGTGGATACATAATGGAAAGCAAGGAAGAAAACATCAGTAGAAGACCTGGCAATGAACAAATGCAGCTTCAAGACACAAGTTTATTTTGCTTTCAGCCTTACTTTAAATCATGATGCCAACCTTTTCTGAGCACTGCCCTTACTGCAGGGCTTAGGTTTACCTTCCTCAGAGCCATGGTCTTAGTCTCAGCTGTTAATGTACACTGAGACCAGGACCAGTTGCTCTTCCTCACACTCAGGCCAGCTATTGCAGTGGGGCAAATTCCACTCGAATAGCTGTAAGAAAGGAGTGAGCCCCTTTCCTAATTTATGTCTCAGATTAGGCTTTCTTGGTACTCTGATCCCAACCCCAGCTCCATTCCCAGATCGAAATTTACACCAGAAGAGAGTGGCAATGGTCTGCTGAGGGAAGAACTTCAGCAGTAGTCCTTATCTTTGGCAGCTTCTATTGAAACCCCTTCTTACTTGCCGTCTATGTCTCATTTTCATTCTCAGAACAATAAACATTAGCTAGAATAACCCTAAGGCAAGAACCCAGAACCCTCTCCACCTGCACTTCTTGCCAGACCACTTCCTGATTTGTGGTCCTGGCCCTGTCAGTTTTCTCCTTTGGTTCTGTAGCAGTTCCTGGCCCTGACTGTTGTTTCCTTTGATTTTGTAGCAATTCTGCTTGCTGGCTCCAGGAGTTCCTCTGCTAGGCTGACCGCAGCCTCTGTCCATAGCTGTGCATGTTGCAGGTCACTTTACAACGTGCTCTCCAAGGCAGAGAGGAGAGTGTGACACTACTCCAGGAAAAGGACCTGACAACAGCCCAGCAATATTAGCATAGCACCCATTTGTTCCGGACTTGCTGAGCAACAAACTGGCTCTCAGAATACAACACAAGGCTGGTCTCAGTGGCAGGTTCTGAGGAGTGCTTGGACTGGTGAGCCAAGCCCTAACACATGGAAGATGCTGTCTGCTATACATCATGACAGTTGAAACACTCCTGTGGTACTGCTCAGGACCAGAGAATTTGGACACAGAGTACCATCGTGGATGGCCATGCAGGACAGGGCAGAGGTAACCTTCAATTTGAGTCCAGAAGTACCAGTCTGAATATTTCAAAGCCAAGAAATCAAGATCTGAGAAACAGTTTAACTTAGACAGCCTGAAGAAAGACATGCAGCAGTTTTTGTCTTTTGGCTAAGTTTTCAAAATGTCATATCAAATTTGCAGTGTTTTTTTTCCCTCCAGGCAAGAGTGCTGGGAGTCTGGTCTTCTAGATTGCCAAGAGCTGGGAACCTAATAAAATATAAAAGATCGCAAGATCTGTGATGCAACATCTGTGGTTGCTATCTCTGCAGCTTCACAAACTCCTCTACAACTGACTAGCATTTATTTATGTGAATTGTCATGTTGAGGTCAGTTGAATTATTCATGGCAGTGCTCCTGACCCTGTACACGTTAGACAGGCTTTCCCACTGAGACCAAGCCTATTTCTTGCTATTTGCCAGCTCGAGAAATACAAAGTGGTGTTGAAGTGTTCTTGCCTGAAAAGTCTCTAGTACTCCAAAATGCATTCAGTGGACTATTTCTGTGAGAAAAGGCCACATTCTAAGACACAGAACAACTAACTGGTGCTGCTCATCTGCTTTTCAGTCTAACTTGTATTTATAGAAGTATGCATTTGCCTCTAGAGTATCATCATCATCATGCTTGCAGTTCTGTTTTGATGATATAAAGAACAAGAGTGAAAAGCCTCTTAACCTAATTGTTAAATATTTGACCCTATCTTTAAAATTAAAACTTGCAACGGGCTTTCAGCTAATGCCAGGAACCAGGACAGGCTGGCAGCTGAGTGACTTGAAAACAGCTTGGCAGAAAAGCCTCAGGAGGTCCAAGGCGCAACTAGATGAGCACAGTCTGCAGTGCACCCTTGCAGAAAAGAGGGGTGGCAGCATGCTGGCTGCAGCAGACAGCAAGTTGCCGGCAGGCAGAGGGAGGTGATCGTTCCCCACAACACTGGTGAGATACATCTTGAGTACTGTGTCCAGTGCTGGGCTCCCCTATACGAGAGACATGGCTGTAGGGGAGAGAGTCCAGTACAGAGGCATGAGGATCATTAAGGGACTGGAGAATTTCTTATGTGGGGGGATATGGGGAAGACGGACTCAGACTTTTCTCGGTGATACCCAGTGAAAGGACAAGGAGCAATGGACACAAATTAAAGTTCAGGAACATTAAACATAAGGACAAGATGTTTCACTGTGAGGCTGAGCAGTGGAAGAAGTTGCCCAGAGAGGTTGTGAATTCTTCATCCTCAGAGCTATGAAAAACCTGAGTGGATAGAGCCCTGAGTGGCCTGCCTTAGGTGCTGTTGCTTTGGGCAGGGAAGCTAGACCAGATGGTCTCCAGAGATTCCTTCCAACCTCAACCATTCTGTGGTTCCAAGAGTCAGAAGAGTGGAGTACAGGTTTCTAGTTCACTGCAGTGAGCCTTACTGATTTAGGAAAGCAGATGGTGGCTATTCTGCTCAAAGATGTAAAGACTCTCCTTTGAACTAAGGAAGAGTAAAGAGGCCATGCACTTGCAAAGATCCTCCAGTTACAGGGTCTGTGGGGTGAGAAGGGAGTTACAGTTTGCCAGCCTTACTAGAAGTAAGTCAGAAGTTCCTCAGCGAAAGAGAGGCATACACTTAGGAGAGGAAGGGATTAAACCAAGAAGGGTTGAGGTCTTGAGTAACCTGTACTAGTGGGAGGTGTCCCTGCCTATGGCAAGGGGTTGGAACTAGATGGTCCTTGAGGTCCTTTCCAACCTTACCATTCTATGATTCTATGATTCTATGATTCTAAGGGTCATGAGAACTGTGTGTCTGGAACAACGCAGCCAAGTGAGTAGCAAGTCTTTTTTCCCTCGGGTCTTCTTCTCAGCGGGCGATCCTGGACAGAGCCACACGCAGATCAATATGATCCAAGCAATACCCATGCCAATTTATTGACTATGAACATGCATTTCTATACCCTTCTAGCCTGTGTCCATGGCCATTGTTTCTCATTCCTCTGGGGGCCGCTTGCAGGTGGCATCCTTGGCTCTTTTTCATGTGGGCTGTGAAACTTCAGGTTACAATTTAGCAGTTAGCACAACTTGGATTTGCTCACATATCCGGGTAACACAGAATGTTTCCCTATAAGAGTGTATTTTCATATCACAGCAATAATTCTCTCACAGCTTTAAGTTTAAAAGTAACATCTCTGTCACACAGTTTACTTAGAGTTGGAGTTCCACATGATGCTGCCAAGGGCACAGACCTGTTCTTCCTCCCCTTTAAAACATTTTTTTCTTTCTGTCCAATACTAGCTTGGAGAAGAGGGGACCTTATCACACTCGACAACTACCTGAAGTCCATTGGTGTAGTTTGGAGACTTTGACACTCCCTGTGGACACCTAGGTGCTAGAGCCCACGCAAGAGAGGAGATGGGGAAGCACAGCTGTGAGAAGTAAAAGAAGCAGGAACATCCGCTGTGGCCATATGCTTAACTGGATGCCAGTGAAATGCTTAAGACATCAAAAAGCAAATGTTGCTTTACCCTGGACTGTGAGTGATTGGTGTCATCAGACAGCTTGGCTGCAGCAGTACTGCCACACACCCTGAAACTGTGTGGCAGGGTGACTGGCATTATCTACCAAGACTTACAGCTTCCCTAAACGCCCCAGGGAACGAAGGGCACAAACCCACTTCCAAACTGTTGCAAATTTCAACCCAATATTCCATGACCAATAGCAGCATTGCAGCAATTTAGTAGAAGTTGATGGCGAAAACTACCAAGATCCCCAAAGTTTAATGATGTCTGAAACATAAGACTCCATACGGCATTTGCCCTCACCAGAATGCCATATGTAAAATAAAACAGCAGCTGCTAAAGTTTTACCTGAGTTCTAGCACTAATTACACTTTGTATAAACAGCTGGAGCATATTCCAGAGAGTTTCTTATATGAGCTTCTCTAAAAGCACCTGATTTGTAAAGTGTGTTACAGTGAGGAAAGAAACTGGGGATTTTCTGTTTGAAAGACTGCCTCTCTTATGCCTAGCATTATATCAGTAACAGCAAAGCCAATGATAATTCAGTTTGCTCCTACTAAGCCAAGCTGAAAATCCTTCCAAGCTCTCAGCTACTAAACAGACTCTATCCTGTTCTTTGCAGCTTTTTAAGCTATACTGCAACCTGATCACTGGAGACAGAAAAGGAGCAGCAGAGTTATGAAGACATTCTCCTGAAGTACACAGAAAAGGAATGGTAAGCAGCCTCTTCCAAAGCTGACACAAGAAAGAATTGTACTCAGGTCACATTCAGGAAAGGTGTATTTTCCAAGAGTGAGGTGAGACTCTAAGTAAAACCACTATGTACTATCCAGCTACGTGTAAATGCTGTGTACAAAGTCAGAGGGTGACTGGCTTCAGTACTGGTGGAAAGAATAGGTAGAAAAAAAAAAAATTCAATATACCTACAGAAAACTTGCCCATTACTTCACTGAAAACACACAACTCAACTACTCTACAAGGAGAAAGGAGCACATCCTAGATAAAGAATTGGAAAATACTCTGCTAAATGTAGCTAGGGAATGTCTGCTCTAGTGAGAAGGACAATACAGTGTAGCTGGTTGAAAGAGAGCATGGCCATCAGATGTCAGAATGCTTATCCTGCTTCCTGCTCTAACACACTCTGTGATCCCAAGCAGCTCCTTTTCTAAATACACCTGCTGATAGTGGGAGCCTAGAAGCCGAAGAGGCATTTGATGAAGAGACATTGATGTTTTAGGGTGGTCAGCTTGCATGGGAACTGGCAACAGTTACTGGAAATGCTGACCACAGCTCCCGACTCCTTATTTTCACTATTTCTACAACAAACAGTAACAGTAATGGAAAATAACTTTGGGGGACACATAGTTAAATGCACAGTCTTGCTTTGAGACAGGTCTGCATATACACAGGTACTCTGTTCTAAAAGAAAAAGAGGTTTGAGCCCTCAGCATAGAGTTTCATGTTTCATGAAGCTGTTGCCATATGATAAAGTAAGACAGTTTGCCGGTAGCTGGGAGAAAGCCTCTGGATCATTGCTCAAGGTAAATTCACCCTTGAAATCTGAGCGTGCTCTGAGAAGAGCAAGGAAAGGAACAGGATACCACACTCCCACAACAAATTTATTTGCCAGCTGTGACAAACTTTGAAAGGTCAGGTAGATAAAAATGAGTTGTCTAAGTAGTTGTCAAACAGTGTGACAGGTTTATCAATGGTATCTAAGTTTAGGACCTCCAAGACCTTGTGTCATAAGCCACAAATGTAAAAAAATGCAATGCCATGTGAATGGGAATCTAAGGGATATTTTTCTGGTGGTTAATTAAGAAGCTGCAGCAGTTTAGAAACAAGGTTGAACTCATTGAGCAGAGCTCTTGCAGAGCTTTTTCAGGGATAAGAGTGTGCATCTCCAAGAAGGAAATGAAGTGAAAAAGATTTCTTCCTCTAGGAAACTAATCCACTAGCCTGATGGGTGTTGGGATGTTAATACTGTAACTAGAGCAGAAGCTGCTTGGCAGAAGCATACTGCAATGCTAGGGAGTGTGTCGAAACTGCAGGACAGAACTTTTAAGACAGGCTGAGCTTTCTACTGTTGAGAAAGAAGAAAGTTCTGGCAGTATGGAAATGCCCTGATGAATTATTTTAAAGTAAAATGGAAAGTGACAGTGACAGTACAATTTCTGTGATTTCAAATTGAATATTTCACTGAATAGTAAAATATTCAGAAAGGTGCTCTTGGTACCAGGGTATTGCCTATTTATGAGTTACACATGATAAAAATGGTGTGTTTGAATAAGAAGAAATCAAGCTAACACCAGCTAGCAGCAGTGAACAGTAGAGTGCAAGAGGCACGGTGCTACCCAAGGTCAGCTGGTAACTCATTAGCAGGGTTTGCTGAGGCATAGTGAACATAGTAGCCAATATCATAGAATCATAGAATGGTAAGGTTGGAAGGGACCTCAAGGATCATCTAGTTCCAACCCCCTGCCATAGGCAGGGACACCTCCCACTAGTACAGGTTACTCAAGGCCTCATCCAACCTGGCCTTGAACACCTCCAGGGAGGGAGCAGCCACAACCTCCCTGGGCAACCTGTGCCAGTGTCTCACCACCCTCACTGGAAAGAACTTCCTCCTGACATCCAGTTTAAATCTTCCCTCTTCCAGTTTAGACCCGTTGCCCCTTGTCCTGTCATTGCAAGACCTTGTAAACAGCCCCTCCCCAGCCTTTGTGTAGGCCCCTTTCAGATACTGGAAGGCTACTCTAAGGTCTCCTCAAAGCCTTCTCTTGCCCGGGCTGAAGAGCCTGGATCGCAGGATCACAGGATGTTAGGGGTTGGATGTGACCTTTGGAGATCATAGAGTCCAACCCCATGTCAGAGCAGGACCACATGGAAAAAGGATGCAAGTCATAGAAAGGTGTTTCTGCCAGTGATGAGTTTGGTCAAAACGTATTTGTGCTGCTGATTAGTGAGTGTTAAACAATGATCTAGAGTTGCATCAAGAATAGCTTAATGCCAGCCCTTCCAAGCAGAGGCACTGGAAAGCTGATAGGATAAAATCATCTTGGTTCCATACACAGAATTCTGTGAAATAAACAGCAGTGGTGAATACACATCAAAGCACTGTGCTGCTGCCTAGAAATAGACACCCTCTGCACTATGCTGCTGCCTGGATGGACACCCTCTGCACTGTGCTGCTGCCTGAAGATGGACAAATGTACACATTGTTAACTAAATAACTTCTTGTCACTTCTGTGTCTAGATGAACCTTCTTGGAGAGTAAACCGCTTGCTGGAAAACATAATTTCAAGTGGTCTCTGGGTTTTAGATTTGCTTAGTCATTACAACCATCATATGAGACAAAAATATAGAATTTTTGCAATGAAATATAAGACAAAGTTTTTAGGAAATGCTAAAATATATTTTTTTCTAACAAAATCAGCTCAAGGGATCAATAAATTGACCATCCATAGTGTTGGTGCAGCCAGAAATAGCACCTTTTTTTCAGAACCAGTCTCTTCTGGTGTGCTGTTCCATGAGGTGTGGTGAGTCAACAGAACAGACCAAACAGAAAGGTTCTTTCCCACCTTTCCAAGCTTCCACTGACCGCTGCCTCCCACTCACAGTAATTGCTGCTCAGTCTCTGGCACGCTTCAAACCCATCTGTGAGGGAATTTCCTGCCAGACCATATTAAAATCCTGCACAGATTTCTGCCATGGGAGTGAAAAGCATTGGCTGGTGGAGCAGTCTGATGAGTTCAGCACCAGAGAAGAGCGAGGATCAGGTGTTGAGAGAGGTGTGTGGATTGAGAAGAGTGCTAGAGGCTGATGCAATGATGCACCTGCAACTTTAAGGCTACTCTCATAGGTACAGCAGTGCCAGGACCTGAAATGCCAACAGTTTCAAAAGACATTTTCATTTTACTTTTCAGCATATTCTTTTTTTCTTTTTGGAAATTGCCAGCACAGAGTAATAAAAATAAATCAAATAAGATCTAAAATAAATCAAAGACAGAAAAAATATTTTGTTTGAGGTTGAACTGAATGTTCAAGTACAAAATATCTTTTTACTATTTATTTTGCCCAGAAACTTTTGCATTGGTCCAGTAATCTGTTAAAACCTTTTCTGCTGGGCCAGAAAACAAGAAAAAAAAAAATTTTTCCAGATGGGATTGGCTCTGTGAGCACATTTATCTTTCTTCATTTAACTGTACATATTAATGACAAGTAAATTTATTTATATAGATTGGATTAGAACTTCAGTATAGACAGGTGGAATAAAAAGGGAAAAGAAGAATTTCAATTAAGTAGGAGTGAGAGGAAAGACAAGTAATGTGGGTCATGAATGTGATTTTTTTTTTTACTTAGAAGCAAGAATCTGGACTCAGAAACACTTTATGTCCAGTTTCTGTTCCCATTTTAGATTAAATATTGATTAAACTTGTGATTAGAAGTCAGGTCTCCCTTTTCCCGGGTGATTCCTTTAACATCGTGAGTAACACTCTGGCTTAGCAATAATTGTTTATTTACTCAGAGTACAGACCCTGTAAATAAGAGGGACTGGAAAGATTTATCCCATCTTGCTGAGCTGAGATCTTGCTGACTAGCACACTTTGAGGTGTAGATTTAAAACTAAACTTCAAGCCAGTGTTTGGAGAGTTGAAACACTCTTGAACTTCCAGGTCCCAGTGAAAGCTACGTGCAGGTTTGTCTTTCCATCGAGGTGAGACCCAAGTGTGTGTCCATATGCTGCTTCAGCAGGAGCCAAGGACCCTGTGACAGATCCTTGATCAACCATCAGCAAGTTGGTTGTAATGCAGCCAGCAACTCTGCTACCTTTCTCTCTCCAAACCCCAAGGGAGAGTGGCTAACCTTTCAGACCCCGTCAGGATAAATACCTTGGCTGTGGTGTACTTGGATTCTAAGGCAATAGCTGCTCCATCAGCATTTCAAAGAAGCAGTGCAGAAAGCCAGATGGAAGTCAAACGTGTGCAGGACTAAAGAGTGCCATGGAAATGAAGAGATATGAGGAAAGGTTTGTTCCTGTAGAGATTATTTTTCAATGTGTTTTTCTGTTTGAACTTCATTTAACTGTGGAAGAGGTAGATTTTTAACACCAACAGGCCGACTGTTTTGGGAGTTAAGTAACTGAGATGAAGCTGAGGTAACAAAGAGATCTGGTGGAAGATTAAATAAGCTACTACAAAGCATATCAAACAACTTTTAGCCTTGTTTAAATAAAAAATAGATAAAGTCCTAATAATACAGGCGCTGTATATTAAAAACTTCATGCATTTAACACAGCTACATACATGAGGTGCCATACAACTCACGTCATCCAGCATGGGTACAGGTAGCAAGCCTCTGCTCTGCAATGCAAAGGTGTGCAAATGGAAACAGCAGCTAAGGGACTGGTTTTGTTCTCAAGGAGCAGAAAAAAACAAGCAAAGTCACAGAAAACAGAGACCAAATCTTTTCCCACCATCACTGACCGCACATCTGTAACAAAGGGGTAATTAATTAATGTGAGGTGGTATTTTTTCAAATATTAATATTGTTTATTAATTTTCAATATTCAGGAGTCTCACCTCCCCACCACACCCCCACACCAATTTTAACAATAATCAGGTTCTCTTGCAACGATCATGGAAACATTATACAGATAATAACATAGGATCTAGAATGTTTAAGAAATAACTAGCAAAAATGTAAGCATTAATTGAACTGGAAGAGAAGGTTCTAGCAATCAATATACCACTTGCGGTTAATTATATCCCCTGTCCGCTAGATGGACTCAAGGAGTTCCTTTCTGCTTATGGCAGAAGGCAGTGGTGAATTACGAGAGGCTTTAAGTATTTACTCACAAAATGATCTCCTGACTGGCTGGGCTAGCTACAGCCTCAGACAGTCCCCCAACGTCTTTCACGGTATTCTGTCGATGTCTTGTCAACCACTGAGGCTTCTGATTCTTCCCAGGCTTCACAGGATGTTGGGGAAAGGAGGTAGGCAATCTATGATCCGGTCTTGGTTTCTCTGGATGATCTGTGTCCTTTCCAGGGCTCCTTGTCTCTGAAGGTGTAGGCAGGATGTCTTGCAATGTGCAGTCTTAGCATGGATGTCTGACTGTGCAGGCCAATCGCGTGGAGGCATTTAGAGCCTGTTCCAGGTGAACTCGAAACAGTGTAGTTTCCAGGCAAACAAACCCCGAGTATTAGGGTTTGTTACTTTGTGGCAGAGCTAGTTTGTAGCTTCCCATGGCATAATGCTGCAAAAGGCCATGGCAGAATCAGTCAGAAACAGAGAGCAATGGTAGTAGGCTGCAGAGCAGCAAGCAGGAATACCAGGGCAGAGTACATTGTATCACCTGCTCATCTCTTTTTATCAATGTAGCCTTTGGATACAGAATAGCCAATCAGAATAGCAGCTAGCCAGGCTTGACCATATTAGGTGAAGCCAAGGCTTGTTTTACCCAAATTTGGGAAAAACATAGGCCTTGCATGAGGCAGTCACAAGCCAATTGTATGCACCTTTTTTACCACAGGATGTAAACTGGAGCAAAACAGTCCTCAGACTCAGTGGCTCCAGGTTCTTTGTCCTCTTTCCTGCAGTTGCTTCTATCCACAACAGAGAGAGGGAAAGCAGAAGAACATGTCTGGGCAAGCCAGGACATGTATAAGCCTATTTGGGCCTATTCAGGGCTACCACAAGAGCATCAGAGAGTACAGGCAGCCTCTCTGGTAGGCATAGTCTCTGAGTCACACCAGAACAACCTTTCTGAGGCTGGCTGCTCTGTTTTGCCTGAATTTCAGCTGTGGATGTAGTTGTTCATGTTCAAAGGTTCAGAAACCCACTGCATGTGATTCAGAGCTGAAACAAAGGAGTCATAGAATTTCAGAATGGTAGGGGTCGTAAGGGACCTCCAGAGATCATCCAGTCCAACTGCCTGCCAGAGCAGGGTCGTCCAGGGTAGGTCACACAGGAGCACATCCAGGTGGGTTTGGAAAGTTTCCAGAGAAGGAGAGTCTACAACATCTCTGGGCAGCCTGTTCCAGGGCTCTGGCACCTTCACTGTAAAGAAGTTTCACCTCAAGTTGAGGTGGAACCTCTTGTCTTCCAGTTTGTATTTTTAATGCTTCTAGTAAATAAGTCAAGCAAACAACACTATAAGATTTCCTGCAGAAGCTGTCATATTTACATTTTGGCCACAAAATGTGATGGTAATTTGTGGCTACTTTATTCTCGGATAATTACATGTTGTAATTTAATTGTGGGTTTGAAATCCCTACCTTCTCATTCCTCTTTCTGCTTTGCTTCATAGGGCTTGGAGCTGTCTTGCTTAGTAATCAAGACAAAAATTTCTTAAAGTTTTATTTCCTCTCTTACACGGAAACAAGGGGAAATACAGATAAAGGAAAATAATGCATGGAAGGAACTGATTCAGCTCATCAGAATTCTGAATTTAGTTTACATGAGATCCAAAAGCATTTTCCTGCTTTTCATATCCAAGACCTTAATGAGGCAGTTTTGTCAAAGTGAAATCTCAAAAATAGAATGTTCCAGTAAGATGTCTTTTAAATCTGTCTACTCTTTGTGTATGCTAAACTCAACTGCTTTTCTAAAATAGCTACTGTTTTGCAGCAAGCAGAGCACAGACAATTGAATGTGTCAACACCACTCATGTGGAGTCACGCTGAGATTCGTTTATTTTTGTCATGCACCCATGCTTGTAGTGAATCAACTGAACTGCATTTGGAGGCAGGTGTCACACATACTGCATCCTTGGGTCTGCTCTCAGGTGGGTTGTGTGCTGGAGGATTATCAGTGAGGGCTGTGGTAACCCAATGGAATTCATATTGGGGAGCATCCAGCTTCTTATTCCTGCCAAAGTCTCTAAAGACACCTATTGGCTAGCGCCATTTCCAAATTATTGTGAAATAATCAAACCCCCTTTTCAGAGTACTGTTGCTCAAGAAAAGCCTGTGTTAGCAGAGTGCAACAGCCACAGCAAAGCAACTGCTTCTTTAGCCTGGTACTTGCAGTAGGATGAGCTAAGGGAACAATGGACAAAAAGGAAATGATGATGAGCAAAAAGCTGATCCTTCGTAGGACCTCCACTGCTCTTCAGTGATGGGCTCAAACTCTTGGTACTAAGCTAAGAGTATACTTCGAATTGGAACTCCTTTGCCTGGCACTTCTCAAATTCTGTCTGGGAAATTCTGGACAGAAAGATACATGTCTGTATAACGCAGCAAAACACTGTGGTCCAACATGCCCTGGACAGAGACCTACAGAACATTCAGTTCCAAAGGTTCACAGAAACACAAACATTCTTTCAACTGAGTGGCAAAAACTGCAACATCTGAAATCTTGGACAAAGCACTAACAAGCTGTAGAGACCTGCTTTGTGCATTAAATAATTACAAGGTATGGATTTACTTCCCCAGGGTGATGGGGAAGGAAGATCATTTGCTTTTGTGGTTTGGCCAGTACCTGAGTGAAAGAAAGAGCTGCAAGGGAACTGGATTGGAGACAAACTCAGATGGTTGTCACTACCACAGAGCCACTAGAGTCACACCACATAAACTCGGTAAGCTTTGCTTTTCCAAACGTTACAGTATATGTATTGTTGTGTCCTTCAAAATGTGATACCATTTCAAAAGTTGCACCACAGCAAGTAGCTGAGTAGGAGGAGGCAGTGAGGAAAGGAGGCTGTATGGATGTATGTCTGCCAAGGCCACCTCTCCTTCTGAGATTTCCGTGCACTTGTCTTTGCTGCAGATGCCCACATTGCAATGAGGCACAAGCTAAGTGGTGATACAGTTTGCTGCAGAGTGGAAGAATTTAACAGTGTCTCTCATTTTGTAATCTCACATGCAGGCTGCTTGATAACAGACAAATATGCCCTTACAAATGTCAAGTGCAAAGAGTAATGCAGTTTTACCGAAAGCAAAACACATTTTCCCTCCCACTAATAGTTAGATCACTCACTGAAGATGGGTTCCTACTCCTGACCAGGGGTGTAAGTCCAGAGAGAGATCTCAGGTCTCTAGCAAAGATGATGTGGCAGGGATGAGCTACCGTATGAGCCACTAGGACACTCAGATGGTTTGCTAGCCTTACATAGCTCAGGGTGCATATTCCACCATTTTCCTAGATGCCTGCTTAAAGGATTGTTAGGAGCAATCCCCTCTTGTACCTTCTTTTAGAGCGATGAACCTTTTCTGCTGTACCGGTGGCTACACAGAAAATGGTCATGCTAACCTTTCTCAAAAAGCACAGATCAATACAGACTGTTGAAGCCTGTTTGGAAGGAATTGTATGTAACAGACTGACTGGAGCCCAGCGGCTGCACTTGGTGTTTCACTGCCTCAGAACTCACGGTTTCCTGGCCTCTTAGAGACCCACATCAATAAGCTGGAGATAGAGGTCTGTTTCCTGTTACTGAACCACTGAGTCAGCTAGTCTCTTGACTTTACTTGGATTTGCACCAGTGGTGTAGAAATAAAATGCTCTGAATTCCATTAATGATTCATTAAGCCAACTATTTCATGAGTTCAGCTGGATCCGTACCAATGGCACACAGTTGAAGAGCTGTGTCCCACTGCTGATCCAGCTAGCCAACCAATTTGAAATAGAAAAGAACAGAGGTAAGACATTGCATTTAAGGAGCCACTGCAATAAAATATCAGAGCTGTGTGACAGCAAAATGATAGACATTACATTGAGCAGCTATTCTAAATATGAAGTGTCTCTGGTAACTTTCAATGAGGTTTTAGGTCATCCTTGCCCACACTGTAACCCACAGAACAAGCTGACATCTCCTTGTAACCACATTGGTCTCTTTTCTTTTTTGCCATCAAGGTTTCTACAGGTAACTAACAAAGTATTTAAAAACCTGCCATTCTTCAATGCTCTTGATAAAATAAGAAAACCTCCTGTGTCAGACAGTGGACTAAGACTACATGGAACAAACATGGCTGGAAGAGGCAGCTTGAGAGGACGATGCTTTGTTAATGGACAGATATTGATAATTAACAGCTGGCAGGGAAAGTGATGTAAACAAATTCCTGAGAGGTTACTGAGCTCCACTTCAGCACTGCCACGACCAGGGCAAAACGTGACTATCAGTTGTATATTGACTTTGACTGACGAAACCTTGTTTTCCTCTGGTCAATCCACATGAACTTTGGTAAAGGACTGACAGTGTGACGTCTAGAATGTCTCCCTGCAGGAAAAGTTGTCTTCCTCACACACTTCTTGTTTCCTTATTCTGTCCAAAACTTGTCTACAGGACATCATATGCTTCTCTTGAGCTATTGTGGATCTACCATTACATTAACAGTCCATTTACAAGGCTTTTCATACAGTGCTAATAAAAACTCTTCTATTGATTTCAGCTTCTTCTTCACCCAGTCTTTTAAAAATGTGTAAACTTCTTCTATTTCATGACACTAATGCAATCCTCTACTATATTTCTATATAAAAAAAACCCACACAAATCCCACTAGTAGATACTTACAGATCAGAAGGTACTACAGCTAACACAGCCAGTGAAATCTGAATTCTGCCCCTCCTTACCATCCACAGGAGCAACAAATCAACAGGCTGCACAGGGAGACTGTGAGATGCTCTGAATAAACAACACTGTTTTTAGTGTAGATTGTGAGAATCCTCTCTAGGAAGCTACAAAATGTCAAGCTACTTGCTTGTACTTTAGATGATTTCAGATATGTTTGGNGAAGCCGTGAGGGAACAGCCGTGTGAGCACCAGTGATGCAGTGTATCTCCAGTAACCATGCTGTTTTGGGTTCAGGCTTACACCCACCCACATATGTTGTATTATACCATTGCATAACCAGAGCTCTCTGGAGCCTGAATTCTCAATCTCTATGGCTGCACACACTCCTGCTGCTGTGCCAATACAGAAATACCCATGCCGTGCGCTAGTGCACCACCTCATCAAAGTGCTACTAGCGTGACTCTCCCTGAGATACAGGGTATTTCTTTGGGCCTCTGTTTTCATGCTACTAGACCAGCTAAGAAAATTATATGCTAAAGAGGAAACTCCTGAAATGGTTCGTGAATGCCTCTGCAAATTACAAAAGCATTCAATAATTGCTCATTAGTACCCAGACAAAAGGAGAATCATAGAATCATAGAATCATAGAATAGTAAGGTTGGAAGGGACCTCAAGGATCATCTAGTTCCAACCCCCTGCCATAGGCAGGGACACCTCCCACTAGTACAGGTTACTCAAGGCCTCATCCAATCTGGCCTTGAACACATCCAGGGAGGGAGCATCCACAACCTCCCTGGGCAACCTGTTCCAGTGCCTCACCACCCTTACTGTAAAGAACTTCCTCCTAACATCTAGTCTAAATCTCCCCTCTGCCAGTTTAAGCCCATTGCCCCTTGTCCTGTCATTGCAGGACCTTGTAAATAATCCTTCCCCAGCCTTCCTGTAGGCCCCCTTCAGATACTGGAAGGCTACTATCAGGTCCCCTCGAAGCCTTCTCTTCTCCAGGCTGAAGAGCCCCAACTCCCTCAGCCTGTCCTCATAGGAGAGCTGCTCCAGCCCTCTGATCATCTTTGTGGCCCTCCTCTGGACCCGCTCCAACACTTCCATGTCCTTCCTGTGCTGAGGGTTCCAGAACTGCACACAGTACTCCAGGTGGGGTCTGACGAGAGCAGAGTAAAGGGGCAGAATCACCTCCCTTGCCCTGCTGGCCACGCTTCTCTTGATGCAGCCTAGGACTCGGTTGGCTGTCTGGGCTGCATGTGCACACTGCAGGCTCATGTTGAGCTTTTCATCAACCCAGACTCCAAGGTCCTTTTCCTCAGGGCTGCTCTCCAGCCATTCACCACCCAGCCTGTATTTGTGCTTGGGATTGTGCCTACCCAGGTGCAGGACCTTACACTTGGCCTTATTGAATTTCATCAGGTTGGCCTGGGCCCAACTCTCCAGCCTGTCCAGGTCCCTCTGGATGGCATCCCTGCCCTCTAGCAAGTCGACTGTGCCACACAGCTTGGTGTCATCTGCAAACTTGCTGAGGGTGCACTCCATTCCTCTGTCCATGTCACTGACAAAGATGTTAAACAGCACTGGTCCCAGCACTGACCCCTGAGGGACACCACTTGTCACTGGTCTCCAGGTGGACATTGTGCCGTTGATCGCCACTCTCTGGGTTCGACCATCCAGCCAATTCCTTATCCAGCGAGTGGTCCATCCATCAAGTCCATGCTTTTCCAGTTTGGTGACCAGGATGTCATGTGGGACAGAGTCAAATGCTTTACTCAGGTCCAGGTAGATGACATCAGCTGCCTTTCCCTTGTCCACTGTCGCTGTGACTTCATCATAGAAAGCCACTAAATTTGTCAGGCAAGATCTGCCCTTGGTGAAGCCATGCTGGTTCCCACCAATCACCGCTGCTTTGTTTTCCATTTGCCTTAGCAGGACTTTCAGCAGGATCTGCTCCATGATCTTGCCAGGCACAGAGGTGAGGCTGACTGGTCTGTAGTTTCCAGGGTCATTCTTTTTACCCTTCTTGAAGATGGGTGTTATGTTTGCCCTTCTCCAGTCAGCAGGAACTTCACCAGTCTGCCATGACTTTTCAAATATGATGCACAGTGGTTTGGCAACTTCATCTGCCAGTTCCCTCAGGACCCGTGGGTGGATCTCATCAGGCCCCATGGACTTGTGCACATAAATCCAATGGAATCTGCTGATAGCAAGGCAATATGGAAACCTCCACAGGAAACCTGAAAATCTAAGTATCTGCTAGAGTCAAAGGCTTAAATTCCGACAGCAGGCTGTCATTTGCTGTTGATGTTGCTGTTGAATGTGGAAGACATTTGCCTGCGCATTCATTCAAAGAGTTTCAATGTTTGCTTCCACAGTTTCCCAGCTCAGAGTTCACTAAGACGAATGAAAGGTACTTGTTATGATACTAAGATGCTTTACCTAAAGGCTGTGTAGTAACAGTTTTTAATCTTGGAGAAAAGGGGAAGACATGAAAGATAAGAGGCCTGGGAAGGTTGCAGAAACACCTTTCTGAGCCTTCAAAACAATTCAAAAGTTGTTGGGGAAATCTCCACATTCATACTCACCAAAAATCTGGGGTGATCACCACCCTCACCATCTACCTGTTCCCCTTATCAGAGGTCCAAAGAATTAAACTGATACCCTGGTGGCCCCAAGTGACAAAAATAGATCCTGGGGACACAAGCAACTGGGCAGCAAGCTCCAATCCAGCCAGATGACTGAAAGAGCAACTGACTGCCTATTTTCCTGGTTTATGCCAACTTGAACTTGCACGTTAGATGAACCAAGAGGTCCTGGCCTCCTCCTGCCTTGGCATGTGCTCTGCTACCGGCTCCTCGGCCCTGGCATTGCTCCGGCATAGCAGTGGCTGTGCCACCGTCGGAGCGAGGGAGCTGCTCCAGAGGAAAAACATGAGCAAGGAATGTTTGTTTTCGGCGGGGCAGCAGCAGGTGGTGTCGCGTCAAGCTGCGGGGGAAGACAGACTCAGCCAGTGGAGGCTCAGCCAGTGCAGCGGCTGACCCGGCGATCTCCCCGGGAAGCCGGCTAGGCGGACGGACAGCCGACGGTGACGGACCTCGCCCGCCAGCAACCTCATCGCCGGGGCGGTCGGGCGTGACATGAAGCGGCGGCTGCGGGGGCGGCGGCAGCTGGCCGGAGGGACCACGAGCTCTGATGCACCTCATCAGCCCCCGGCGCCCTCGGCACTGGACTGGTAACGCAGGGAGCGCGCGCTGCCCGCTCCCTTCTTTCCACTCGCCTCTATCAGCCGTCCGGGGCTGGCGCTCGACCCCTCTTAGTCTCGGGGCCGGCCCCGGCCCCGCCCCCG
>VWZE01013268.1:0-11332 GCA_013396675.1 Eubucco bourcierii
GATTGTTGGTGCTCTGCTGTGTTGTCCTTCCAACAGAAGCTCATGTCCGGTTTCCTCTCCACTGGTATCCCGAAGTCCTTCTCCACAGAACTGCTCTCAATTCCTTCATCTCCATGCCTGTATTGGTATCCAAAGCAGGCACAAGACCTTGTACTTAACTTGGTCTCTGGCTACCTTGTATTTAACTTGGCCTCTGGCTACTTTGCAAAAATGAAATATGTCAGATCTGCATTTGTGTTCATACGTATTGACTCAAGGCTGAAGTCTGGGATAAACAACTACTTCAACCTAAATTGCACCCAGTTATTTAACATTGCAAAGTTAGCATTCACCATTAGATATCTTATGGTTAATAGTGAAGAGGAAAAATTGAAAGGGGTTTTTGAAGGCTATTTTGTCCAACCACCCTACTCAAGTAGGATCATCTAGAGTTGGTTACCTAAAGCCATGTCCAAACAGGTATTCATTAAGCATGTAATGGTGCTTGAGATGACCTGCTCCGCGGTACAGAGGTCAGACTGACAGATTCATAGTTTCCCAAATCCTTCCTTCTTTTCTTGTAGATGGGTGGTACATCTGTTACCCTCCAGACCATTAAAAAAAAAAAAAAAAAAAAAAAAAAAAAGAAAGAAAAAACTTAAGTGCTTGAGAGTTTATGTGCACATGATGATTTCAGCCAGAAATTAGTGTCAAGAATTTACAGGATGGATGTAACTCAAATTGAGAGTCTTCTTCAGTATATTACTTTAGATGCTGAGCACAGCCTGTAGAAGTAAATATTTTAAAATTCATGAGGCATCTTAATATTATATAGATGGGAGGCTGTAATTACACAATCACAGAATTAACTAGGTTGAAAAAGACCTTAGACTCTATCACCTAACACCTTCTAATTAACTAAACCATGGCACTAAGTGCCTCATCCAGTCTCCTTTTAAACATCTCCAGGGATGGTGACTCCATCACCTCCCTGGGCAGCCCATTCCAATGCCAATCACTCTTTATGTGAAGAACTTCTTCATAATGTCCAGCCTAAACCTCCCTGGTGCATCTTGAGACTGTACCCTCTTCTTCTGTTCCTGGGTGCACGGAAGCAGGGACCAACTCCCACTGGTTACAACCTCCTTTCAGGTAGTTGTAGAGAGCAATGAGGTCTCCCCTGAGCCTCCTCTTCTCCAGGCTGAACAAACCCAGCTCCCTCAGCCTCTCCTCATAGGGTTGTGCTCCAGACCCCTCACCAGCCTTGCTGTCCTTCTCTGGACAAGTTCAAACATCTCAACATCTTTCTTAAATTGAGGGCCCGAGAACTGGACACAGTACTCAATGTATGGCCTAACCAGTGCTGAGTACAAGGGCAGAAGGACTTCCCTGGTCCTGCTGACCACACTATTCCTGATACAGGCCAGGATGCCACTGGCCTTCTTGGCAGTGGCTGGCTCATGTTCAGTCAGCTGTTGACCAGTATGCCCCAGGTCCCTCTCTGCCTGACTGCTCTCCAACCACTCTGTCCCCAGCCTGTATCACTCCATGGGATTGTTGTGGCCAAAGTGCAGAACCTGGCACTTGGCCTTGTTAAAACTCATGGCATTGGACTGTGTCCATCTATCTGGCCTGTTCAGGTCCCTCTGCAGAACCTCCTACCCTCCAACAGATCCACACTTGCTTCCAGCTTGGTGTCATCTGTAGACTTACTGATGCTGCACACAATCCCCTCATCCAGATCAACAGTGAAGACATTAAACAGGACTGGGCGTAGCATTGATCCCTGGGGCACACTGCTAGTGACTGGCTGCCAACTGCATGTGGCGCCATTCACCACCACTCTCTGGGCATGGTCATCCAACTAGTTCTTAACCCAGCACAGACTGCCTCTGTCCAAGCCAAGGGCTACCAGCTTGGCCAGGAGTTTCCTGTGGCAGACAGTGTCAAAGACCTTGCTGAAGTCCAGATAGACTGCATGCACAGCCTTCCCCATGTCCACCAGGCAAGTTACCTCATCATAAAAAGAGATTTACTTCAGAAAAAGAGCATTACTTCAGTTCACGATATGCTGAGCACTCTCTCCTGACAAACTGATGTAAGTTTTCTGATTTAAATTGCAAAGTCTGAGGCTTGATGGGAAAAGTTGGGGTTTTTTTAAAAATTAAGTAAATTATGAAAAAGAGCAAATGCAATTGAAAATTAAATAGAACCAAGAATTAAACACTCAGGCCAGACTCTGCAAGAGGCTGTGTAGTTTTTCAGTCGGTGCTCAGCATTCATCGCTCCTACTGCAACCACTGAAGCTCCTAGTGCACTAACACCCCAGCTTACCATGGGACAGGAAGGGTCCCAGACTCTGAGACAAGTAGACATCACCATCTTACCTGTAATGTGACACACTCTAGTTTAAATACTTCACTATGGAAACTTGCATCACTACATAATGTCTTTTTTGTGATGACTGTCAATACAGCCATTATGCTAATGGGACAACCAGAAGTGAAAGGAGATAAAAGGGAAAATTATAAGTGAAATCCAAAGCAGTTTTAGTGTTTCCAGATTTGGTTTAATTATGTTCTTCTAAAGAATTTTGACTGGGCTAGAAGAAAGGAGAGTAAATATTGTAGATTTTAAAAACCCAAATATTTTAGTACTTCTCATGTAGATTCAGGGACATTCCATATTCTCGTTTATGCACTAATACAGAAATTAAGCAGAGCTTCTTCCCAAGAGACCTCCATGTGGGACATTTTTTGCCTTTTGAGTACTTTGTCATACTAGATGCCAGTACGATGTTTAGTGAGGAAAATGGGTGTCAAGTGGATGGGGCCAACCTCTTTTCACTGCTCAACAGCAACAAGACAAGGAGCAATGGCTACAAACTGGAACATAGAAGGTTTCACCTTAACTTGAGGAGAAACTTCTTTACAGTGAGGGTGACAGAGCACTGGAACAGGCTGCCCAGAGGTGTTGAGGAATCTCCTTCTCTGGAGACTTTAAAAATCTGCCTGGATTCATTCCTGAGCAAACTACCCTAGGGGATTCTGCCTTGGCAGGGAGGTTGGACTCAGTGATGTCTGGAGGTCCTTTCCAACCTCTAAAGTTCTGTGATTCTGTGATTGTGTGAAATAATAGGGTTGAGGAGAGTCCTAAAGTGGTAGAAAAGCACAAGAAGCAGAAAATTAAATACTGAAACAGATTAAAATAATGAAGTATGATTCAACATGGACAAAAGTAAGAGTAGGATGGTTCCACAATGTGTACATCACCAGTTTCTCTGGTTAAATACTTTAGAGCAAATACTCATCCATTATTTATGCACTAGTAGAGCACAGTGTCCAACCTTGGAAATAGCTTGGGCGAAGAACTGGTGGTTTTTGGTTTATGACCCAAGGACTACAGAGTAGATTGTAGTGACTTGGGAATTATTAGAATTGCTTAACTATCAGGAAAGTTGTTACCCAGAATAATTTGGAATATCGGATGCTACTTCCCTTCCTGCAATATCCTCCACCATGCAGATGAAATCAAGGTAGCACGGAGGAATTTTGAAGCCCACTTTGAACTCATTTTGAAAACATATTTTAGAGGTCAAGTGTGATTTCAGATTGTCTTTCTTTAAGACAAAACCTTTACCCTGAACAAAGACCGCTGCTGTAAACATCCAGAACCTGAGTCTTGATTGTTAACATGCCTACCAGCAACTTTGCAAGACTCAGAACTGTATGTTGAATTCTAACATAATTTTTTTTAATGACATCTTTCCAAGTGGTGATGACTAGTCCTGAGTCATATTCCCATGGTGTTTGTCATTCCATGACTTCAACCATTTCCAGCATCCTATCCTGTCACATTCAGAAAAGTTGGAAACATTTCGAATACCTCTCAAGAGTAATTCTTTGTCATGATGACTGCACAAGTCAATTGACAGCAAAAAATAGAATTTACTAACTGCATAAGAATCCATGAAATAAACACAGGCTACAAGAAGGAAAATATTTAAAATATGTCATTAAATTAATCCAGGTATATTTAAATGGAAGGTATAGGGCAACTGCCATATTAAAGAACTCCCCAGTGAATCACTTTGGATTTCTCTTGCATATTAATTACTATCCTGCATAAGGCACAAGTGGTACAGGGACAGTAATAAACCTGGTATCACGCACAGGAAAAAGTAAAAAGCTTGTAACAGAAAAGACATAGCTGAATATCTAGAAAGGACAAACTCTCAACTCTCTTTAAGTCTTACTGGCATGAGAATTAGAACCACTCATAAGAGAAATGGGACAATTTTCAGGAACAAAAAGGCTTGCTAGTAAGGAAATAATCTGATTCTTATGTCTGTATGAGATAGTATAGGAAACAATGATCTCCAACTGAAGAAAGAAACCCACATAGACTAGAAGGAGATGAGGAAAAAACCAAAACAACAACAGAAATGTTGTCACAATAAATGCATTGAGCTGCTCTCCTTGAGGATCTAAAAGTCTTGTTAGACAAGAACCATTGAGACATGCAGGCCTTGAGCGTAACTAGCACAAATGGAATTTGCAGAGAATACTGTAAACTCTTTGGACTCCAGATTGATTCTATACATTTTTTTAACAAGCTTTGATCTCATATGGAAAACCCATTTATTTGAAAAAGAAATTGTTTGTTGAATTAAATGTTTCAGGTAACATAACTAAATTTCTGTAACAGGACATTTAAAAAATAATACCTTATACAAGAATAGTGTCCCCAGGCCCCCAGTTGTTAAAACTTAGGAAAATTCTAACTTCTTGTGTTTATACTTAATCTCTCCAGTAGACAGAAATGAGTCCTGAGCAAGATTTGAACCAAACAAAATGTAATTCCCCACATTTAGAGTGAGAAAGATGACAAGTGGGGAACAAAGATGTGAATTAGGGTGTGTAACAGGGGAAAGAAATCATGTTTCATGACATAATATTTCTGTGCAAGCAAGAAAAAGCCTAACAATGCTGGCAAGTTAAAACAGAAAACAACAACAAAATAAGATTGCTCTGATTCGGACACCAAGCAGAGAGATGTAGAAGTATATCTTCTAATGCCAAAGAAATTAATTTAATCCAAGTCACACAACAATTTATAACCTTTTTTTTAAAGAAACAAATTCTTCAGCTTGGAAATGCCAGTGCAGACTGAACAAATGTGTCTCCTGATGTTACACAGTCTTCAACCCCCTCTAGTCCACCCCCACAATCCTCCATTTGGGAGAAGTTCAAAGCAACCCCTCCTACTGCCCTTTCTCTTCCAATCGGCAAGAAACAGATTCCCAGCTAGGTATTAAGCAGTTTTGAGCTACTGAGTTAATTTTGTTTGTTTGTGTGTTTGTTGTTTGGGTATTTTGTTTGACTGGGATTTTTTTGTTTTGGTTTGGTTTGAGTTTTTTCCTACAGTGAGAATACATTTGATTTCAGTAAAGAAATTCCTTTCCCTAACCACCTCCAGTTTTCTTTAAGTAAGGGCATTTGTTTTCAGCAGTTCTGAATTATCTTCCCTCCTGCAAACAGGTTCAGTTTTTTTGCAGCTAGAGTACACAAAACAATTGCCCACCAGAATCACTCTTCTACTTTTCCCCTCCTTCCCCCTATATCATCAGCCAATTCCTTCTACAAGCCCAGCAGCAGCAACCATATGTTATCATAGAATCATAGAATCACAGAACGGTAAGGTTGGAAGGGACCTCAAGGATCATCTAGGTCCAACCCCCTGCCATAGGCAGGGACACCTCCCGTTAGTAGGCCTCCTCCAATCTGGCCTTGAATGCCTCCAGGGAGGGAGCAGCCACAACCTCCCTGGGCAACCTGTTCCAGTGCCTCACCACCCTCACTGGAAAGAACTTCCTCCTAACATCCAGTCTAAATCTCCCCTCTGCCAGTTTAAACCCATTGCCCCTTGTCCTGTCATTGCAGGACAGAGAAATTCATATTAATTTGTATGCTTCCTATACTGACAAATTGCAGATTAAAAAAAACCCAAACAAACAAACCAAAGTGTTTATATACTTTAGTTTGAAATTTTATTTTCTCAATAGATAATAGCACTGAGAAGCTTTGTAGTTCAATTCATTAACAATTTTTCCCCTTGTGTCTTCCAACAATTATTGCTATGAATAACTACAGGAATGCATCTGCTTTTTCCTCTAAAAGGAAACATTTTTTTCTTTCTCTTCTATGCAAACATACTCATGTATACTTTATTTTTCTTATTTAACCAAAATTGCCATAACATAAAGAGTTCTGAACAAGAAGCACTCTTCTAGCAACAGATAATGAGCAGTACACCCTATTGTCTAACTGAGATGCCGAAGACCTCCCAATACAAATATGTAACCTTTATTTTCTGCTTGAGTGTTAAATTCCTGTGGTGCTGTATAACCTTTGGCTTACAAAAATAATGCTCCCATACTCTTTATGCAAAAGCTTTTCTTTGCACTTTCAAAATTCACAGCAGTAGGAGCTTTGCTTTTGCAGGATCCGGTTTAAGGAATACAATAAGTAGGTTCTAAAAATATGGCAATATAGAAGAAACAAATATGAATATATACAGATATTCCAAAGTCATTTGCATGGTCCAAAATCTTCTATAGAAGTCCAACGAGAATGTCATTCATTTCTTAAATGGAATCAGTTCTGTGATACTTCTCCTATTTGATGTATAAAAACATCCTTCAAAAGCTGACTGAATATTGAACAGAAAAAAACAACAAACATGAAATGTTGGATGTCTTCTCTGTAGTACAGACTATATCTGAAGAACTCTTTGTGCTGGATTGAATATTGCCTTTTGAAACAGCAATGGAAAATTGGGGTTTTGGCATAGTTTTCCTATTTAGTTTTGAATGAGACAGGAAATGACCAGTTGTGCAAACATCAGTATCAAAGAATTACTTGTCCCTAAGGTCAGATCAGTAGTCTGATTCCTCAGTCTGTTCTGACTGGTACAATATGCCTTCAGTTAATAGAAATGGTAAAAATCTGGAAGTCAATGTATTCTGAAAAGTGTATCTGTAAATAATTGAGAATTTTATTTTTAACTATATGAATGCCAAACAGTCAAAATAGGTGATTTAACAATAATTAATGGTGGTTGGTTCCACAGGGTGGTTGTTTCAAAATTGAAGAGTCTTTTCCTGAAATGAATTTTTAATTCCATCTTTCCTTTCTCCAGATGCTAAGACAGATGAGAGCCTGGTTACCTGAACTAGTTTTGGTTCTTATGTAACAGTGGTAGTGGAGGGGTTATTAATTAATGCGAGATTATATTTTCAGAAATTAATATTCTTTATTAATATTCAATATTCAGAATTCTTGCCACCACTATCACTAATTTTAATAATAATTGGTTCTTTGCATAGGTCATGGAAACTTTATATACAGGTAATAACAGGATGTAGCAATAACTAGTAATAATATATAACATTAACTGAACTCGATTGAACTGGCAGAGAAGGCTTTGTGGTTAGTGTCCTGCTTGTGGTCAATACTCCACTTGCTCACTAGATGGACTCAAGTTCCTCCTTTCTGCTTATGGCAGAAGGCAATTACTGATTACAAGAGGCTTTAGGTATTTACTCACAAAATGTTATCTCCCAACTCACAGGGCTGGCTACAGCTTCATACAGTACCCAAACGCTTTCAGGGAATTCTTAGCATCCTCTGAGACTTCTGGTTCTTCCCAGACTGCTGGGGAAATGAGGCAGACAAGTTCTGACCTGGTCCTGACTCTCTCTGGATGATCTGTGTATCTCCAGAGCTTCCCATCTTGGCAGGTGCAGGCAGGATGTCTTGTGATGTGCAGTCTGAGTACCGTGTCACGCTGGTTGTGCAGGGTGATCACATGAAGGCATTTAGAGGCCGTTCCTGGTAAACCTTTGGAAGACAGTTTCCAGGTAGTTCAGGATATAAGGCAGCATGAATACAATGACAGAGAGTACAGATACAATGGTCGAGCAAATTTTGTTACCTTTTTATCAGTACAGCTCGAGACTAATGTGCCTTTGGACACAGAATAACCAATCGGAATGGTAGTTAGCCAAGCTTGACCATATTAGGTGAAGCCATAGGTTTGCTTTACCGTTTTTAGGGCAGAATAGAGGCCTTGCACAAGGCATGCACAATCTGAGTATGTGTGTGTTGTTTACCACAGGATGCAAAGGGTCAGGGTCCTCAGACTCAGTGGCTCCAGGTTCTTTGTCCTCTTTCCTGCAGTTGCTTCTCCTCAAAACAGAGAGAGGGAGAGCAGAAAAACTTGTCTGGGCAAGCCAAGATATGTATAAGCCTATTTTGGCCTGCTTAGGCCTACCACAACAATAGCTTATGTTCACCTTCTTTGAAACAATGATCCATCTTCTTAAAATCCTTCTGTCTGCACCACCACTATACTAGGCTTTCTGTACAACTTTAAAGGACATTACTCTGGTATTCCCCACTCCAAATCTCTTAATTCAACTAATTTGTTTTCATCCACTCTGTCATCTGCTGGGGATTGCAGGTGGGGAGATGTGCTTATTTACACAGGAAGCAACCTAGTCCAGATTTCTTGAATTCTTTGTAAGGTCTGAACATCAGATTAAGCTCAGCATGAAAAACTATGTGAATGCATATCACATGCACTTTTAGAGTACTTCTGAAAGCTAAATCTTAACACGCAAAGTCTTCACCAAGTGGGTTATATTATAAGTTCATGACAGAACAGATGATTTGGGGGTGGGGACACTCCAGTCCAGACACTGGTTCCCACCATTATTTTAAAAATAGTTCTTCCGAAGACTTTGCAGCCATTCTCTTTTCCCCCCTTACTGTAACCTAGACTGTTATGAAAGAAATTTAATTTAAAAGAAGAGAAATTGATTGTCTGAGCAATCTGCCTCTCACTAACCTCTCAAATAAAACCTTCAGGAGAAGCTTCTGAAGATCCTAATGACCTCACTACCTAATGTTCTAAGCATTTGTTAAATCAGTAAACTAAATTGCAGACCACACAAGCTTTTGAGGTGCATTAAAGATGAGAGAATAGTCTGTGCTAACTGACTTTGAAGACATTTATTTTACTTTTTACTGTCAACATCCAGTGGCTATATACTATGATTTATATGTTGATTTAAATTTGTCAAAGTTGAGTGTGAGCTTGTGTCAAGATGACAAAAGTTTATATGAACAAAACATTCTATAGGAGAGTGAGAGTAGAATTTTGTACTGTTCTTTTTAAGTACTTCATGGCCCTAAATTCAGTAATCTTTTCAAATCCTTTAGAAGGGACAGTTTCTCCACTGTTATCATGATAGGATGTATTAAAGTTTAATTGAGTCATAATTTCCCAATTAACCTTCTTGAAAAATACCATTCAGCTATGAGCTGTATCAAATGAATGCAATTCATGTAAAAACTTTATATTAGAGCTTGTTTCTTTATCAGATCTATTTTCAGCTAATCAAGAAAACCATTAACTATAAATGAGGAATGGGTCCCTCTCGATGTTTGTATGTGTTTAGGCTGCAGCAATGACTGTAATCTTGCATGTGGTGACAAAACTATAAAATGATACCTTCAAAGGTGTTAGACACTTTAGAGATTAGTAGTCCATTGGGAAGCACAGGCAAGTAACTTCTGAGAATTACATGATAGTGAAGTTTGAAAATACAGGTTTTTAGGAAGAACAGAGAAACATTTCTGAGGCATTTTGATAGATTTTTATAGTGATTTCACCATCTCTCCTTTGCTTGGAGGTACTGGGAGCCTGGGGCATTCAAGTAAGGATGCTGATATGCTTCCAAGTCTGCTCATATGTGTCCTGAGCAGCAAGGTAACCAGCTCCTCTCCTGCAGTAGGATCTAGAAAGAACAACTTGCTACTTCTATTTCTGTATGTAGCCAGGCCATAATACAATTACAACAATAAGTTGTTGTAATTATTTCATTTTTTAAAAGGTTTTGGTGCTTTCACCAGCCTTTTTTTTTTTTTTTTTTTTTTTTTTTTAAAGCCTTTTGTTGGGTAGTACACTTGCAGAATCTACAGAATGCTGTTGGAGCAGGTCCAGAGGAGGACTCTAAATATTGTCTGAGGGTTGGAGTCTGAGAGAGTTGGGTTGTTCAGCCTGGAGAACAGAAGGCTGCAGGGGGACCTTATTATGACATTTCAGTACTTAAAGGGGGTCTATAAGAAGGATGGGGAAAACCTTTTCTGCAAAACCTGTTATAACAGGTTGGACAGGATACTGAGCAACCTGATCTTGTTGAAGATATCCGTGCTCAATTCAGGGGGGTTGGACTAGGTAACCTTTAAAGATCCTTTCTGACCTACAACATTCTATGAAATGGAGAATTCAATCTTTATTCTGCAAGTCTTAAAACAATGCCAAAAGGTAGAGAAAGGGAATGTATTTCTTTAAATTTGAACTTTTTTGTATTAAAAAAAGGGGAAAGACTATAAAGTGAGACTTTAAAGCCTCAGTTTATTTTCAACTTTTTTTTTAAAAACAAGAGGTAAAGGGAAATGGTTTCTATCGAAAGACTAAAAATTAATTGAAGCATTTCTAACATTCTACTGACAAAGTGTTATCAGTTGTATTGGATCCCCCTCAATAATCTTTTCTGGAAATCTGTCCCTTAAAGAGCAGTTTCACTACACTCAGAACGTGGAAGCAAAAAGGGAAATGCATTTACAAAAGAAACTAAATATAAGAATATAAAAGGCAATGACAAATGTAAAATATATATATATATATATATATATGTATATATAAGTGTTTGTGTGTGTGTGTGTACAGTTTAACAACAGCACAGGACTCCCCTGTACCTTCAATCCAGCTCTTTTATCCCCTTCTGGGAACAAAAGCCCCAAAGGCTAACATGACGTGTGTTCCTTCTCCCCACCACTGTATCTTACACAATCCAAAACAGAGAGAAACTGCAAGGTCAGAGGGAAGAAAGCACAGTCCAAAGCCCACAGAGGAGCGAAGGAAGAGAGATAGAATCATAGAATCAAAGAATCATAGAATGGTAAGGTTGGAAGGGACCTCAACGATCATCTAGTTCCAACCCCCTGCCATAGGCAGGGACACCTCCCACTAGTAGAGGTTACTCAAGGCCTCATCCAATCTGGCCTTGAACACATCCAGGGAGGGAGCATCCACAACCTCCCTGGGCAACCTGTTCCAGTGCCTCACCACCCTTACTGTAAAGAACTTCCTCCTAACATCTAGTCTAAATCTCCCCTCTGCCAGTTTAAGCCCATTGCCCCTTGTCCTGTCATTGCAGGACCTTGTAAATAATCCTTCCCCAGCTTTCCTGTAGGCCCCCTTCAGATACTGGAAGGCTACTATC
>VWZE01013268.1:11382-22083 GCA_013396675.1 Eubucco bourcierii
TTTGTTTTCCATTTGCCTTAGCAGGACTTTCAGCAGGATCTGCTCCATGATCTTGCCAGGCACAGAGGTGAGGCTGACTGGTCTGTAGTTTCCAGGGTCATTCTTTTTACCCTTCTTGCAGATGGGTGTTATGTTTGCCCTTCTCCAGTCAGCAGGAACTTCACCAGTCTGCCATGACTTTTCAAATATGATGCACAGTGGTTTGGCAACTTCATCTGCCAGTTCCCTCAGGACCCGTGGGTGGATCTCATCAGGCCCCATGGACTTGTGCACATTCAGGTTTCTTAGGAGCTCATAAACATCATCTTCTACTATAGTAGGCAGATTTGCCTGCTCCCAGTCCTCACTTTTACCCTCTGCAACTTGGACATTGTGGTTGGAGCCCTTGCTGTTAAAGACTGAGGCAAAGAAGTCATTGAGCAAGCAGATAGTAGGTTGTTCCACAGAATATAAACAGTTTCAGAGTACATAGACTTTTTCTTCAGACCAATAGAGTGAGATCAATTTGCATTATTATTATGTGAACTCTGAAGAGTATGTCCCTCTTGAACTTGTCTGAAATCTCTAGAAACTTCTGTTTACAACTAATTCTCAGTTTCAAACTGTAACACAAGGGAAGATTTTGCTTCTTGAACGTGTATTTGCCAAAATGTTAAATGGGGAGAGTTGAAGTAACTCCTATGCAAATTGAGAAAGAAATCTGAATGAAGTCAGAAGGTTACAATGCAAATGTAAAAAGTGTTTCACCTTTAAGGGACTTGAGCAGGAAGTACTTTTTGAGGAAAAAACCCATGGGAGAACACAGACTTTATCTTCAAAAAGTTTTCCTTAATATCTTGCTTAAACATGCATTAAATTTTGGAACATATTGTTTAATGAGAGGGAGATGCTGAAGCAGTTTGATCAAGTCAGCTATTTAAATAATTCATCTTTTTTTTATATATATATACTTTTTTTTAAAAATCACTTTCTTAGAAGTCATGAGTTTGATCTTTGTCTTGCTGAGCGATTCCTATTTCTCCTTGCCTACCTAGGCTTGACCTATCAGTCTTTGTTTCAGCCTCCACATTTGTCAGATCTTCTAGTATTTGTGTCAGCTTGCTAGTAAACCCCTGCTACCAAAACTTTCTTCAACAGATACCTGCAAAATAAGTTCAGCATGCCTGACTTTGCCCTATGTATCATAAGGCAGATATGCCATTGCTTACTCAAAGTAGACCCTTACAACTTTTGTCTTTTTAGTGGAATACTGGTTAAAAAAAAATACCCCAACCCTAAAGTCTGTATTCACTTGCTTGAATGTTTGTATTTTTACCTATTAAACGAGCTCTTGTTCTTTAAAACAAAATGCTACTGGACATTATCTTTAATATAAATAAAGGAAGCAGTTATAAATAGTTGGTGAGAATCTGTGCATGTAGAGTGATTTTTAATTGCTGAGAAGTTCCTACTACATTCAACTTGCAGCTGGCTGTATTGTTATTCTGTTGGTCACATTGTAGTTGGCTAACTTCTTTATTGCCTTCCCAGCTGTGTTTTGGGCTTTGGACTATGTTTCAGTAAGCCCAGATGTATTTCAGCTTAAGTAATGGTCCACATTTAGCCCATATCTGGGGCTGCACTATAGCAGTTACTCAATCACCAAACAACCCCTCTGCATCAGAGAAGATGAATAAGGAAAAGAAGACACATAAGTTGAAAGGAAAACAGACTGAATGAAACAACCAAATTAATACTAATGTCAATACATGATACATAGAGTTATACATCCCTGCTGAAACCAGTAGCAGATCAGTCCACCACCACAAGAGACAAAGGACCCCAATTAAAGGCAGAGAAAGCATAAATATGTTCACCTATATAGTACTGCTAATTTACTAATTTAATTGATAATCATGTTATTGTCAGTTAATGACTTGCTAATAAATATGACCCCTACGACTTGCCACACACCATACTCATGTCTCCCAACGTGGTGCACTGCTTGCTGCAATGGTGGTGTGTAAGCTGTGCATCTGCATGAGACTCTAGCCAGGCTGCAGATGCATAGAATCATAGAATCATAGAATGGTAAGGTTGGAAGGGACCTCAAAGATCATCCAGTTCCAACCCCCTGCCATAGGCAGGGACACCTCCCACTAGTACAGGTCACTGAAGGCCTCCTCCAATCTGGCCTTAAACACCTCCAAGGTGGGAGCAGCCACAACCTCCCTGGGCAACCTGTTCCAGTATATCCTTTGCCTTGATCAATATAAAACCTTTCCTGACACTCACACTGAAAATGCTGCTGCATGGGAGCCTCTGTGAAAATTCTGCAGTCAAAAGAGTGATTAGTCAAAGTCCCTGAGACAGTTGATTTATTTTTATTGAATAAGAAAAAACAGTGTTACTTTTTTTTTTTTTTTTTCCCAAAACACTGGATAGTAAGAGGAATCAGCCCTTCAGAGTCCTATTAGATGTGAGGGCTTCTCAACAGAAACTGTCCCTTTATTGCTGTTGTTAGCAGGTGGTCCAAGGGTAATGATTTTTAATAAATATTTTTATTAAGTAGTAGCATACTGCTGAAGAGTAATAGCTTGATCAGAAGCCACGTTCAGTCAACATAAGTGTGTTACTAACAAGAAGCAGCAAAATATTAACACAATTAAAAACATGGTGATTATCCAATGAGACAGATTTTTTGTCTGGTATTTCCTACTGATTTCAGCAATTTCAGATTTTAGGTGATTCTACTTTAGCATGCAAATTAGGACTCAACAGTTTCCAGAGGTGTCTTCCATCCCCTACCATTCTATGATTCTATGATTCATATTGGTTTTATGTCGCTAAAGGCTGTGTACTTACACATTTATTTTTTAGGAGTTGTTTCCAAGAAGTAAAACTATTCCAAGTTTTCTATATCAAAATACAGGAAAACCATTACCTTAAAATGACAGAAATTCATTAAATGCATTCTAAACCTGGAAGTAAATTAATTCTCAACATTATTGAACAGACTTAAGAATAAAAAGTTCCATTAAAATGCAGGCTATTAAAGAGGACTCTTAATTTGTTTTTATCTGAGAGAAATTATTTAGCCACCATTGTCTGCTTGATTCCTCCTTCTGTACAAATTTTCATTCCTTTATATTATGGTTGAGTTTTTTGATCTTTTTCTTTGCCACATTTCTCAGTTCACAACAGCTTGGAGAGGTGCTCTTTTTACCTTCTTTCTGCTGTGTCCACACCACATTGAAGCATTGTCCCCTTTTACTTATATTTAGAACAAAGCTAATAACTCAAAGCAAATAATAATAGAATTAATCCTTCCCCAATACATAGTTTTGTCAGATTTCAAAAAAATAAAGATGTAGAAAATCAAATAAACCATCAACGGTCTGGGTCCACATTAATACAAAGATTTTCATTGTGAACAAGAAATCACACAGATTTGTCTACTTTGATTCAAATTATGTGAACATTTAACCATAGACTGATTTTTAACTACTAGAGAGATGAATTATAAGGAACCCAAAAAAATCTCCCAAGTGGTAAAGAAGGAAAGAACATTTTGCAACTTGGTACCAAAAAGGTATAGCATAGCAAACCAGGTGTGACAGTTCACATTTCCTCCCTGAGATGTAGCTAACACATCTGCAACACTTGAAATCTACACTTGACAATAAACAAAATGTGAAGTTGATGAGAGATTAATGAAAATAATATCCAACTTCAATTAGTTACAGTGGAAGCTCACTAATTTTTCCTTGGATAACTCCCAAACTCTGTAATTTTAAAGGTAACACTATTTCTCCCTTCTCAACAAAAAATTAAGAAACCAAGAGCCAAAGGAACACTGCATCAGTAACAAATAATTGTTTTTCCAAAACACATTGTAGAATCCTACAGATTATGTACATGTATCTTGCTGGATCATCAGAAAAAGTAAATGGTAATGCCTTCATCATATTTTATTTACTAATTCAGTTGAGTTAGAAGGTTTTTGTCCTCACACAGTTAAACTGGGACTCATTTTTTAAACCAGCAATGTGCAAACCTCTCTGCTCTTGCTGTTCACATTGTTAGGAAGGAGTAGGGACAAGAAGCCTCCAGAAGTTCTGAAAATTGAGTCTAGCCCTTTAGTGTCCCATTACAGCTGTAGGATTGAGATATTTAATATAGGTTTCTTAGGTCTTAATTTCTTGTTGGAAGGAAACTCCTTGAGATAACTGGACTGAAAGCAGTTTGTAGTTGATTTTTACTTTTGATACACTAGAATTAGATTAATCTGTAAAATCATTGATACCAGGTTTTCAAATATATCTGACTGAGAACATGCATAAACAAGAAGCACTGTACAAACAAGAAGCAGTGCCCAGATCTAGAATAACTCTGAACTATTTCTTCTTTTCCTTTACAAGAGTATGTGAGATCTAAACCAAACTGTTGCCTAGTTCACACAACAGGACAAAGCAGGTACCAAACAGATAGTTTATTCTGGAGGTAGTCACTATGGTGAAAATTCAAATATGTATTGGTAGTTAGTTTTTAAAAAAAACAAACCCATTGCTGATGTCTTTAAAATGCACCTACTGGAGCATGCTTCTACCTTAGTAAATATGCTGCTATTACTCACTCATACTTTAAAAACTAAAATCAGAAATATCTTCTATTGGAGTTAAAAGCCTCCTCAAAATAAAAGATTTTTGTATTTCCACTAATAATGACAGAAAGAATGTGAGAAACAGGATTTGCCTCATCATTGATCTTCTTTTGAAAATCAAATCAACAGCTCTGCAGGAATCACTTAGCTTAATCATCACCAAGTGTTTCATTTCTTCTCTATTTGTACACAGGGTACTGTCTACAGTTCTGTGAAATTTGTTGTTCACTTAAGGTAACATTTTGGACTAATCTATGGCATTTTCTCTTTCTTTTCACAAAGATATTTCTTTACAAAGAGGAAAGAGTAGTGCTGTTCACATGAAAACAGAAATTCTAGTCACTCCGCTCCGCAAAAAACACCAAATTCTAACTGGACTAGGCTTGGAAAATGACTGGTAACAATAGGAGAACATATATTCTGTGAACTAAAAATACATGGGTTTCTTTGTTTAGGCAACACAAAGGTTGAGAATGTGGTTAAATCCAAACAGCAAGAACAAACAGGGGGAGTGTTCCATTTTCAATGTGTAGGACGTTGATAGCTAGCATAATTTATACAACATATTCCTTTCTTTTCCTCCTTCACACAGATTCAAGAAACAATTTTTTTGTGCTATCTGCATAGCTGAATGCCTTGATTTTGGTAGAGAGAGAGTTAATATTTTTCCTAGTATCTGCCATTTGGATTTACCATGAGAATAATGTTGGTAACACACAGGTGTTTTAGCTGTTGCTAAGTAGCACTTGTACTAAGTGAAGGAATTTTCAGTGTTTCTCATGCTCTACTAGTGAGGAAGTGCACAAGAAGATGTGAAGGAAAATGGCCAGGACAGCTAACTTGAACTAGCGAAAAGGATATTCCATACCATAGGACAATGTGCCCAGTATATAGACTGTGATGAGTTGACTGGGTGGGTTGATCACTGGGTGGGCACCGGTCAGCAAGTAATAAGCAACCAAATTGTGCATCACTTGTATTTTCTTGAGTTTTGTTACTTTCTGCTAGATTAATTTGCATTGCTGTTATTATTGCTATTAAACTCTTCTCATCTCAACATATCAGTTGTAATTTTGCTTTCAATTCTCCTTCCCATTGCACTAAAGGGGAAAGAATGAGCAAGTGGCTACATGTTGCTTAGTTACTGGCTGGAGTTAAACTATGACACTGAAGATGGCCATGTATATTTAGAAGCTGTAAACCATATTCAGTGTTTAGCACATTCTTTATTGGCTTTCCATAATGATCTATTTTTTCAGAATTCAAACAATCAGGCACTTGGAGTCCCACATTCATACTGGAAAAAACCGACATTTTGTAATTTAAGTTACATTTTTTAATGTTACATTTTTTAAGTTTAAGTTGCATTTTTTAATAAAGTAGTCGAACCTGAAAATCTTTCTTAATGTAGAAAGACTCTACTGAAAGTATGTCTCCCATAATTTCAAAAACATGAAATAGTAAAGACCATTTTAGAGGACAGTGTGGGTATCAGAATATCTTTCTATTCCTATCCTTAGTATTTATACTAAATTTTGTGATGTGGTTACATCTCCTGACAATTTTACGGAGCTACAAGGGTTAGCATTATAAAACATTGTTCTTGTGAGTTGATCTTGCATGGCACAGGAATCATAGAATCATAGAATCATAGAATGGTAAGGTTGGAAGGGACCTCAAGGATCATCTAGTTCCAACCCCCTGCCATAGGCAGGGACACCTCCCACTAGTACAGTTCACTCAAGGAAGGACATGGAAGTGTTGGAGCGGTTCCAGAGGAGGGTCGCGAGGATGATCAGAGGGCTGGAGCAGCTCTGCTATGAGGACAGGCTGAGAGAGTTGAGGCTCTTCAGCCTGGAGAAGAGAAGGCTTCAAGGAGGCCTGATAGTAGCCTTCTAGTATCTGAAGGGGGCCTACAGGAAGGTTGGGGAGGGACTACTTGCAAGGTCTTGCAATGACAGAAGGAGGGGCAAAGGGTTTAAACTGGCAGAGGGGCGATTTAGACTGGATGTTAGGAGGAAGTTCTTTCCATTGAGGGTGGTGAGGCACTGGCACAGGTTGCCCAGGGAGGTTGTGGATGCTCCCTCCCCGGAGGAGTTCAAGGCCAGGTTGGACGAGGCTTTGAGTGACCTGTACTAGTGGGAGGTGTTCCTGCCCATGGCAGGGGGTTGGAACTAGATGATCCTTGAGGTCCCTTCCAACCTTACCATTCTATGATTCTATGGTATTCAACAGAGGAGGAGACATCAATCCTCTACACAGGTTATTTGTAAGAATGTCATCTTTACTCCTTCTAGTGGACTCCTCGTATTGTGGTTGCTTTGTCATGCTTCAAAAGTACGTAATACAGGATAGATAACAATTGAGATTTTTAATTGTGTTTTCTCTTATTTCTAATGTGGCAGAGTAAGGCCACGATAAAGCAGAAACATTTTTCAATTTGCTTTGAAGACAAGAGTAACACATTGCTTAGTCTAATCTCACAGGACTAATGGTTTCTTTGGTAAACGTTTTAGAAGGTGGCAGCTAAAGCTACATTTTGAAGTTGGCCTGAGATTCACTATACCTTACATCTGCATTCTTCTGTAAGGCAATATTCCACATCACTGCAGCCAAAGATCTCAACTAAGGAGATTCCAATAGTCTTGATACTGAAAAACTATTTTCTAAGAGGAAAAATGTTTTCAATTTAGCACAATATTCTGTAAAAGTGGAAAATACTGTCATGTTTCTCCTATTCTACTGCTCAATAAGTATTTACAAAATAATCCTTCTGGTGCAGCAGCTGCTGTTAACAAAGGGTAGAACTTTATGCTGAGAGGTGAAGCATGAATATACTCCAAAGCACTCCATTCTTCTTTCAGTTTCTTTGGCTTCTGAATTAGAGGTGTTTGAATGCCTTAAAAGCTCCCAGTGCATTCATATTTGAGACATAATTTATAGGAAGTTTACCAGAAGGTTTTATAAACTCATGTAATGCTATCAAAGACATTTTTATTCTTCAGTTGATTGGAGATGGAAAAAAAAAAAAAGAAAAAAAAAGAAAAAAGAGACAACTGTTTGATTTGTTGTTTAAATACCTTTAGTATGAAGAACTTGTTTATATTTTCAAGACCCATGTAAATCAGTTTTCTTTAAGTAGTTACCTTGATTTATACCAATTGAAAATTCATTTTACCATTTCCTTAAATAATTTATCTTAAATATTTTAGTTTGCCTTAAAGCTTCAGTTTACCTAAGGTTTATCTTGGAAGATTTGCATTGCATTAAAAAAGATGCAGTATTAAAAAGTATTCTGAACATTTATCATTTTTCTTGTGTTTACTTATCCTGTGCTCTGTGCATGGTTGTTTGTGTTTTCTTCTCTTTTGTAGTTTGGTGTCACTGTTTATTTTTGTACCTTCTCTTCTTTTCAACCTACCCTATTATCAAGTATCTTCCACTGTCAGCTTGAAAGAAAATGTCATGGTATTTTTCAGAGAGTGAGATCAAACCAAAACACAGGATTGGAGACCTTCCTCCATGTCCTACTGACATTTTTCACTCTAAACATGAACTTTGTGATGCATGTTTATTTTTAAAAGAGTAGTTTCAAACACTGAATCCAAACTTTCTGATGTGTTGAGATTTTCTTACAAATTCAGATCTGACTGTAGACCAAACATTGTTACTCTAGCATTGTTTGAGTATTGGTGCTTCTTATGGGTTGACTTCTTGACAGATTGCTTTTTCTCTTACAAGCAATGTTATTTTGTTTCAAGCTGGAGTTTCACTTACACTATTCAGAATTTTCACAATATGTTATAGCAAAGTGTTCATTAAAAAGTACACTTTCCAGAACTGTTAATTAAAAGGGCGTGCTGGGATAAATAAACCCATATGCTGTTGATTAACCACCTTTTAGGGGTCAACAGTTGGGATCTCCTGCTGTGCTTATGTTAATTGTTGTCCAGAATTTTACCAGGAACTGTTTTGTCCATATGGCACTTGCTGAAAATGTAAGGTCTACAGAAAGAATGAAGAAAACCCGAAGATAAGAGGTATCTCAGGCTGAGCTGCATGTGGTACTTCTTGGTGGTACTTACTCTATTACATAAAATACAGATATATTTAAAAAGAGATAGTTCCTGTGGGTGTATCTGTGTATTCACTAAGGCTGGGGAGGGACTATTTACAAGGTCTTACTACGACAGCACAAGGGGCAATGGGTTTAAACTGGCAGAGGGGAGATTTAGACTGGATGTTAGGAGGAAGTTCTTTCCAGTGAGAGTGGTGAGGCACTGGCACAGGTTGCCCAGGGAGGTTGTGGCTGCTCCCTCCCTGGAGGTGTTCAAGGCCAGGTTGGACGAGGCTTTGAGTGACCTATACTAGTGGGAGGTGTCCCTGCCCATGGCAGGGGGTTGGAACTGGATGATCCTTGAGGTCCCTTCCAACCTTACCATTCTATGATTCTATGATTATAATTTCTATGAATATCTGCCTCTATTTATAGAGAACATCTATCAGCATGCAAGGAAATACAAATGCAGATTTGTAATACTTTCCCTAAATAATAAAAAGTTTTAAAGGGTGGCAATATATTTTAAAGCTCAAAACTACATGGCAAAGAACCATTACTGTTGACTCTAGACATGTTTTTTCATCTGAATAGAAATCACTTTTCCATGTAAACCAAATATATACTGACATTCCTTTTTGTTAGCTAATTATCCCCTGAAGATGTGTGTCTGTGAATCACAGAAATGTCTACAGAAGTGGAAGATTTGATCTTTGACTCTTCTTTTTGAAATCTAAAATCACACTCATTATCAATGAATCAATCTATTTGGACTCTTTTATAATTTAAGGCATACACATTTTTTACTTCCATCTTTTAATGTGTAAAGGATTATTAAATTATTTACAGATGAGTTTAAAAAAAAATGGAAAGGGACAAGCAAATCCTAGATCAAAATATTTTACACAGATACTTAAATCAGACTAAAAATTTTGCCTAAGGTTGTTTAGATTCAGTATCTCTTTCACCACAGTTCTACTGGAGTTATGACAAACTGTTGGCCAAATCTGAGCTTCAAGCAGTGATGTCATCAGCTCCACAGGAAAACAAAAAAAAAAAAAAAAAATTGAATTGATCATTTCCTTCTCAGGAGGGAAAATCAGTCACTATTGGTAAAGTCTCAAACTTTCAAACAAAGTAAGTTCAGTTTCCAAAAGAAACAGAGAAATAGAATACTTGAAGTGTGGATTAGTTTAGTTTGGCAGTTCAGAAGGTGATGGTGAGTGACATATCTAAATACCTAGATCACAGTGCTTCCAAACATGATGAAGGACACCACTGTTTTCAATGGGATATTGACTGACTGACAGTTTCCATGTGGTGAGCAGCTGAATGTTGGTTCCTGTCAAAGATATGGTTGTGCATATAGTACTGTACATCAAAGAATGAGAAAGTCCTGTAACAAATCTTCCTTAGTCAAGCAGGACAAGTTAGCAATCCTTGTATTTCACAGATAACAGATATGATGCTAACCATATGGCTACCTTCACTCACACTGAAATAACAGTGACTTTAGCTCAAGAGCTGGAAATTATGACAGGCTGGGTGATGGCAACACAAAGTTGCATGGCTAAGGTGGAGGCTCTGTGATACCATGATCTTACAGAAGAAAGCCTGTTGTTTCTCATACAGGTCATGTTCATATTTCATGTTGTATGGTAAAGCAGCTTTGGGTGGGGAGAAAAAGTAATGAGTTTTTGTGGGTTTAGGAAAAAAACATTAATTATTTTAAACAAAATATTGCATAGATGCAGCTTTGCTAATATGAAGAGGCAGAGTTATGTCTCATTCTCCTGAAACTTTATAGATTGTGTTGTACTCTGAAGTAATATTGAATACATATTGTTCAGTACATCCATTCACAACTGTGCTGGTTTGAGGCTAATTAGAATATTTTAATAGAGAAAATTACACTATAGGCTGTGAAAGGAAAACATCATGATGTCTACTTCACTCATACGTTTGCTGGAGAATTGTTTGGGAATACTAACCAAAACAATAG
>VWZE01013269.1:0-12844 GCA_013396675.1 Eubucco bourcierii
CTTGCGATACTGTGATACTGTGATACTGTGATTATCTTTGTGGCCTCCTCTAGACCCCCTCCAACAGTTCCACATCCTTCCTGTGCTGGGTTCTCCGGAACTGTAGACAGTACTCCAGGTGGGGTCTGATGAGAGCAGAGTAAAGGGGCAGAATTCCCTCCCTTGCCCTGCTGCCCACACTGCTCTTGCTGCAGCCCAGGACTCGGTTGGCTGCCTGGGCTGCATGCACAAAGTTGGTTTTACAGAATCACAGAAGGTTAGGGGTTGGAAGGGACTTCAAAAGATCACTACAGGTTTCCATCATTCCTTTGTAATACCAGAGGGAGAGGAGGAGAAGAAGCTGTACATGAAGGAAGGCAGTTAACATAGCAGGAGGTCTAGCTGAAGTAACACAGCATGAGATTTGGTAGAAATCAAAGTTTCACCAGTAAAATCATTCTTCTGTTGAAAAAAGAACCAGCTCTACTGCTAAGGAACTACCACAAATCTTACACAGACTCTCCAAAGAGAATGAAGACTAAGATAATTGCTACAAATCACCTATAAAGTGCCAAGAATCTTCCACTGATTTGGGGCTAGCAGATCCCAGTGGTCATTTACCACTGGAATGGTATGCAGATACCAGGAGTTCTAAGGTTAGGCAGGCAGGGTACCTGAGCAAGAGCAACAGGGAATATAATTTATTATTGCATTTCGTAGCCAAAGTTAGAAAGGTTTAAAAAAAATAAGTTATGGGGGTTTCATTTAGATAGATAGATAGATAGATAGATAGATAGATAGATAGATAGATAGATATAGATATAGATATAGATATAGATAGATAGATATTTCTTTATATACAAATATGTATTTCTTTATATATATATATATATACACACACAGGCACACTGGCAATTATAGGTTTTATAGCTTCCTTAATTTAAGAATATTCCCTGAGGTTGGGTTGTCCCCAGGAAAATCTGTAGCTGTTCACTGTGCTGATTTGAAGCTAATTGGAATATTTTTATGAAAAAAGCCCATAATATAGATGCTAGGCTGTGATGTCTGCTTCACACATAGGCTTGCTGAGATGGATAAGAACAAGAACACAAATATAGACAAGATAGTCTCTCTCTCTCAGGGAGCTGCTGTGTCTGCTGGCCTCTCTGCTGTGTAAACTAAGCTAATCACTTTGCTTCTAACTCCCCTTGCCCATCCTCTAAACACATCTTCCACATAAGGCAGCCCCTGGGGTAAGGCAGAGAGGTGAAAGAAGGTGAAAGGGTGGTTGGGAGCTCCTCCTGGGGACTCTGATTTCTGGGTGGGTAACTCCCAAACCAGCACATTCACCTTATACATCTACTATCATCTTCTCTCTGATGGAAAATGGTTGGGCCACCTGCAATACTGTGTGATTAGGAAATTATCTATATTACCAAAACTCTTTTAGAAATCTGGTCCCATCAGCAGTATGACAGATAACCTAGGAACCAACAGCAGAAGGCAGAAACATGATTATCTTATTTACTAAACACCTTTCAGCAAATATATCTGAGCACAGAAAAAAGCCAACAGGCTTCTTGCTCTAGTGTGGTCAAAGAACTAGGGGCAAATCTTTGTTTAGTAATAATAATAATTTGTTTAGTATATATATATAATATGTACACCTCATGTAAGATAACTGAGTATATTGAGGGTGAATTATATCAAGTAAAAGTGGAAGAGAATTCAAGGAGTGTCATGTGTTTTGGTCTCATGCACTTTTTGCTTGCTGAGGAGTCACAAATTTGGCCTTTCTTGACTTCTCTTTAATGTAATGTTACTTTCTACAGCTCTTCATTTCCTTTACCATTCATCTAGCTATAAAGGACTTATTTCGGCAGGTGAGGCACATTCCAGTTCACAGGTGTCCTGAGACAGATCCCACCAGCCCTGGGTGTGAAGGCTGTAATTGTATAAAGGGTCACAGCTGAGTTTCCCAGAACAGGATCAAAGGTCAGAAGTAGCTTTTACAATGCCTGGAGGAAAAAATGTGTGTGAAAAGTGACTTCACATCTGTCTGTGGGAAGAGATTTCATTTGCTAGCAGCACAGGCTGGGTACGTCACTTTGAACAAAAAAAACAACCCCCCAAAAACCCCAAATAATTTTGATGGTGTCATCAGCAATGCAAGGAGAAGGCTGTAGAGCAAAGCAGGTGAACAGGTCTCCTTCTGAAAAGAAACAGTGCCAAAGGCATGGGAGGAGAAGGCAGAGTGGGAGAGGTGCGGCACAGAGAGAAGAGGGTGGAGAAGAGCAGCAGGAAGCAGCAGCAGGCTCTGAGGGGACTTAGGTCACATGAAAGCTGAGAGCCACTGCCACGAAATTCCCCCATGAACACCAAGAAGCAGCACTTGTCACTGGCAGATGTTATTTCTCTTCTGATTTGCTTCTTCAAACAGTATCCAAATCCACGAGTCGAGACATGCAGATCTGGGCTTGTTTTTTCCCTTGTTTTTTTTTTGTCCAAACATATTATTATGTTTTGGGTATTTGGATCAGAGCTCCCCAAACACACAAAATTTCAAACACAAAGTTTTATTTCAAGCATAACTTCAACACATTTAATGTTTGGTTTAAGCAGTTGGAAACTGAAACTCCAATAACCTATGTTTTTCATAACCACCTTTGTCACTTGGATTCTAAGAGGATCAGCTGTAAGAATGATTTTGCTAGGAAAAAATAACCTTATTGTATTGCTGTCAGTTGCCAAACAGATACCACCTGCCTCGGGTACCTACCAAGTTTCAGTCATCATCAAAGTAAACAGGCAACAGGTCTGATGTGACAGAGCAGTCCCTGTGCCTGTAGAACCTCACCAGACTACAGCTCAGCTCAAGCACCCTGCCAGCCCTCTGCTCCAGCAACCCAGTCCCCATCTTTTAGATTGCAAACACTCACTGAGAGGTAATTGCTGGGATCACATAGCTCAGATGCCCATTGCAGTTCACTGCTGGCATTACTCAGCAGGAAGGTTTGTGCTTTCTTGTGGTTTTGGTTATCATGATTTAGTCCTGCAGAAAGGCAGCTGGGTGCTGGCACTCAGGCCCTGCATCAGCCCAGCACCTGGCTGGTGTTAGCACACAATGTGTCAGGGTCATGCTACAAAGTGAAGCTGCCTCATTAGCATCCCTTGACTGAAAAGGGATAAACCTTAAAATGAATCCATCTGTTTTCAGCACTGCTTTGTTTATACTTTCTAATGCTGGGTTTTGGCAGGCCCAGGCACTATTCCTCACTGATGTCACTTCCCATTCATCTCGCCAGGAGTGGTCACTTAGGCACAACTTCCCCTACGTTTTCCTTTGTCTTTTCAGGTCCACGTGCCACTGTTAGGAATATTCGAATTTAATATGCAAGAAATAGGAAAGTATTAAACTTTATTTACATAAATTTCCATGCCAAACAAACACACACCCCTAAATGGTGAACTATTTACAATTTACTGAAGTTCAAATACCCAGTCAGGGATTACTTGCCCAAAAGGCATGAAGGAAACCCTTTAAAGTAATTTAGGGAAGGAATAAAGAGGTGCAAATATCCAAACCTTACATACAGGTCAGATGGGAGGGCGAGGAGCAGCAAGTGCTGCTGCCAGCCACAAGATGGACTCCCATTGCCCTTGGCAGAGCTATTGGCGGGAAAACCCAGAGACTCTAATTGATTTAGTAGCTGGATTTACTCACTACTCAGCGCTGAAGTAATAAATGAGGAAGCTACAATTCCAATGTATGCTTTTGATGCAATCACGAGGCAGAGAGGGTAGCTGAGCCTGAGCATGCTGCCAGAAACAAAAGCTGGAGCAAGAAGGCGGCGGGGGGAGGGGGGGAAGCCACGTGTGCTCGAGTGGCTCGTCTGCCCCTGCCACAAAGCAAAAGCCCAGAAGGCAGAGAGGGTGAGGCCTTCCCAGAGCAGTCCCACTTCAATCATTCCTCGAGGCAAAACCGACCACTGGCAAGAGAGAAACTTGAAGCCCAGCCAGTCAACAGGGGACCAGCATTGCAAAAAAGCCTGGGTCTATTTTGCCCCAGCAGGACAGCCACATACATATCGGAGAGTGAAATCCTGAATAGCAGTCGTGTGAAAGAGGAGGGATGGGGAGGGAAAGGGAATAAAGTGTGTTTGATGGCATTCAAACTGCAGTTTCTGTCTGCAGATCCTGCTTTTGGATTTCTTGTGTGATGATCTCTCTTCACTGTTCTGGGAAGCTCCCCCTTTTGCTGGGAAAGAGCAAGCTGCCTTGGCATCTGTTTGCAGTTTGCACTTTTGGCAGTGGTTTTTATTCTTAGACATGTGCAAACCTCTCCTGTGAGCTGCAGGAAGGAATCCCTTTAAGACACAAATCAAGGAAGATGAGAATTGCAAGGTGGATGGACACACAGAGAATAGTGGGAAAAAACTCTGGCAGCTACTCAGAAAAGAGCTGTTAGGAAAAGGCAAGCAAAGGAACAGTAAATGCAGTATGTGCACTGCATGATCTCTCCACAGAGGCAGAGAATAGAATCCTTTGCTGAAACAAAGGATTTCCAGAGGTTACGGAAAAGTGATTATACCTGTTCAGGGCTTCAGTAATTTCCCAGGGTATAGATGATGGTTTCAGTCATAGCCATTAGAGGGTGTCAAGAAATCATAGCTTAATTTTCTAATTTAAAATGCCTAAAAAGATTATGAGATCACAGAAGCGACAGATAAAAGTCCTTCATTCACCAGTTGCACAATGAACATTTTTTTTCTTTCCCCACTGGCAATCCTCATAATGCAAAAGTCTCAAGGCACAAACTAATGTAGAAATGTAGTGTAAATGTTTTTAAAGACTATCTGTTGCATTTAGAAGTCATGAGGTACTCGTGAGGTGTTTGATTTGCAGTATGGGATGTCTGAGCCTAAATAATTATTTGTTTAGATAATATACTTGACACTTCAGCTTGCAGTAATGTGTCTTTTGGTGAATGCTTTAATAATTGCAGTCCAAAACTTTGCTAGAGATGGAGTCTACTATTCATTAATTTCTTCACACCATAAGCCCCCTAAAAACTGACCCTCTTCTCACCACGGTGTATCTATTGTTCTTACAGCAATGCAACCGGGCAGCAATTCCTCAGAGACAAATATTATTAGTAATAAATTATATCATGCTCAGCAGAGGACATGCTGTATGTATGATAATTTATGTCATACATGATGTGGGGACTGGGAGAATTTGGCTGCCAAGAAAGAACACTCTTTGTTCTTAAGTAAACTTCTATTTGTATAACCCCTACTGGAGTCAGAAATGATCTCAAGGCTTCTGTGAAACTATAGCACTGATACAGTCGCACCGATTCAGAGATGAAGCTTTTTACTATGCCTTACTAAATAGTTGCAACTGAATCATCTGGTAGCTAATCAAGATATAATGAATGCATTCAGGTTGGAAAAACAATGACCAGAGGTAGAAATGACTTATTGCAAAAGTGAGGTACAATTTCCATCGTTCAGCTGCCCTTGGCTCTCCCTTCATTAGCGTAGAACCATGCTGATGTTTGAAGGTCTGCCTGTTCTATTCAATTTCCAGCTAGACACTTTGTGGATCAGACGTAGCTTTTGCTTTTGAGAGAGAGCCCACATGTTTCTTTGAGTGTCTGGGGAACTTGAGGGGAACACTAACTTCTGACTACACTTCTCGAAGGTAAATTGAATTTCATATCTTACTGACTCTCCACCTTCATGCTCTGGGACTTCTCTGCACAGCTATTGCCTTTCTCTAGGCATTTTATTAAGTGTTTCAAATTTCAGTCAAGGAAAAACATGGTTTCTATACCTTACATTCTGACATTTTTTTCTTTTCCTTGACACAGGTGGAGGGAAATGTCTCCTTTTAAATTAACTCTAGAGATAACCTGGCTCTTTCTTCCTGCCAACAGAAGCACCATTTTGAGTGTACACTAACAAAACTGGAAGATCAGCTGTTCAGGCAGACCAAGCAGGACCCACTTGCAGATACCTTTCCATTTTGAAGGCAGGTAGCAGTGCAGTGACATAATGTTAGGTTTCTGAATGCTGATATGCCCTCAGCTTCATCCTCCCACGTTCCTTTTGCAGTCAGTTTGTATTTCAGCATACCTCCTAAAGCATCACAGATATGCCTGCGTGAGCTAATTTTGAAATGCAATGGGACAGAAGGGTTGAGAAAAGCATCTTTCAGCTGCTCTGTTTTCCTCATCTGAGTTGATCTCTAGAATAAATGCCAGTAACATTTTTGGTTTTCACATGGTCTCAACCAGTTAAAGCTATTTTCCAGATTCTTTTCTTGACAAGTGTGTGTTCTGCCTATCTCTGTTTGATATAGCACTACAGCCTTATCATGCAGGATAAATCTTCCCTAGCTGATGTCAAAAGTCCCACTCGCAAGTCACTGGAACTAATTGTGTGTGTAAAGTAAGCAGAATACAATACAGATAATCCAAAGGTACTGAATATACAGTAAGCTGTCCTACTTTTGGTAGAGCTGTCCTACATTCCAGTCAGGCATATTGCTTGCTTCCCCTTTCATAAATGGGCCAAACATCTTGATTTTTGACATCATATCTTACTTTTGTTTCCTTGGGGGAAAATAAGGAAGATGAAGCATAGAGGGAATGTGTAGAATGATTTTTCCAGGCTACCATGTAGTGTTCCTTCTGTACTTCTCTCTCTTTTATTTTGTTCTATCAATATTAATCTCAGCACTAGAAAATCCAACATTAAGAACAGCCTTTCAGCCATGCCTTCCTTTTAAATAAACTCAAAGCAATTTATAGGCATTTATTAAGGTCTATGAAGCTGAGGACAGGTACAGATATGTATATAAACTTGACTTACTACTGCAGGAAGAAAAGTTAAAGGATTTTCTTGTGCTCATACTCATCAGCCATCGAAACACAAAGCACAGATGAACACTGTTGTGCTGCTCCTTTTATTGCCTCTGTTTCATGTTGTTTTTTGGTCAGTTTTAAAAGCTACAATGGGAGAGTAAAATGTTCACTATGATGTCTGTTGGGTTTTTTAACATATATTTTAAGAGATTCTGTAACTAATACATTAAAATGAAATTAATCAAGTCATAAACAGGGCAAAAAATATTAGCTATTCACAGTTAATCACAAAGATGGGCAAACCATCAGGAATGTTCCTCTGTTCCAAAGTATGCACATATCATGGATTAATCATATAATGGACTCAAATTACTAGAAGTTGTAATGACAACAAGGCATTGACAAAGTCCTGGTTGTATGATGAAGACTGAACATGTTTGTAACTTCTCCTTGGTACTCCACTTCTATTCCTTTAATTTTGGATTCCTAAGTTTAGATGCTTTTCAAAAAATAATCCCTTGTCTCGCTTTTCATCTCTCTCTGGATGCTGAATTTTTGTCATTTTTCTTTCACTCTGAATTGTGAGAGTGTTCTCTCAGCTGACTGGTATGGAGAAAAGGAGAACATGCACATGAGGACACCCAAGCTAATGCAGGAAACTCAAATACCTGCCAAGTGTAGGACTGTGGATGCTGAAACTAAGGGCTTGTTCATCACTCAGTGAGGCAAAGCCCTGGCCTTTCAGAATAAACTGGCATCTTACAGTCTCACAGTATCACCAGGGTTGGAAGAGACCTCAAAGCTCATCAAGTCCAACCCATTTCCACAGACCTCAAGACCAGACTATGGCACCAAGTGCCACATCCAAACCCGCCTTGAACACCTCCAGGGACGGTGACTCCACCACCTCCCTGGGCAGCCCATTCCAGCAGTCAATGACTCTCTCAGGCAACAACTTTCTCCTCACCTCCAGCCTAAACTTCCCCTGGCGCAGCTTGAGACTGTGTCCTCTTGTTCTGGTGCTGCTTGCCTGAGAGAAGAAGGTAACCTCCCCCTGGCTACAAGCACCCTTCAGGTAGCTGGAGACATCAAGAAGGTCTCCCCTGAGCCTCCTCTTCTCCAGGCTAAACAATCCCAGCTCCCTCAGCCTCTCTCCATAGGGCTGTGCTCCAGGCCTCTCCCCAGCCTCGTTGCCCTTCTCTGGACACACTCAAGCACCTCAATGTCCTTCTTCAATTGAGGGGCCCAGAACTGGACACAGGGCTCAAGGCGTGGCCTAAGCAGTGCAGAGTCCAGGGGGAGAATGAGCTCCCTGCTCCTGCTGGCCACACTATTGCTGATGCAGGCCAGGATGCCATTGGCCTTCTTGGCCACCTGGGCACACTGCTGGCTCATGTTCAGGCGGGTGTCACTTCACATGGCAAAAAGTTTCTACAAACAGAGGAAGAACAGAGCCTATGATACTACAATGTCAGAAGCAAAATTAATATTTGCCCAGGTTTGACACAAAGCCACACTGCTGTGACTGTAATTGTCTGCAATGTATAGAACAGATTTATGAAGGCAAGTTAAATGTTCAGTAAATAACGCAAGGGAAAACAAATGAACAACACACAACAGAGAGATACAAAAATCCCAGCTGGGAAGACATCCCCTTTTTAATTTCTCTGCATATAAATTTGCCAAGTGTTAACCTTGATTTCCCCCCCACCCCCCCACCCCCCAGTTTTACTAAGTTACTCCCAGTGCCTGGGAAAAATGCCATCTTGATACCTGTTGCTACTACAGTTCATTTATTGTCCAATTCTTAGAAATGAACAACAGCCAAGGACTCAGTTTTCCCATGCTAGACCAGCACGGCAATATCATTCTGGGCACAGAGGATCTGTTTAAGAGATAAGTGCCTGAATTTTTCTGAATGCTGCCCATGCAGAGGCTTCTTATGAACAGGAACTTCATTAAAACTTGGAGCTTATTTGTTTGTTGGTTTCTTTCTAAGTAATATGATTTATTATGAAATTATTGAAACCTGGGCACCTTCACAACAACAACAACAACAAAGGCTAGAAAACCTATTTCAGAAAGGTTCAGAGCCACCATGAGGAAAGCAAATGCCTGGCTACAAGACCTGGGCTGGATGTGCCTCGCTGACCTGTATCCTACTCTTCGTGGCTGTTCCCAAGCCCCTTAGGCAGCCAACTTTGTGACATGATTTCTAAGCATACCAATTGAGGTAGTTGCTGCTTTGGAGACCTCTGTTGGGATGCTCCATTAGAAGTACATCAAGGAAGCTATGTATGTTTATCTAAATTTTGCATAATTCCTGGAATCATAGAATAGCCTTTTACCTCTCGTTTTCCTCTCTAGGGCCATGCAAAATTACATAGAACCATAGAATGGTCTGGTTGGAAGTGACCTCCAAAGGTCATCCAGTCCATACCCTGCAATAAGCAGGAACATGCTCTACTAAGTCAGATTTCTTGGAGTCTTGTTGAGCCTGAACTTGAGTATCTCTGGGGATGGGGCCTCAGCTGGGTCCCTGGGTATCCTGTTCCAGTGTCCCACCTCCAGCATAGTGAAAGAACTTCCTAACACCCAATCTAAATCTCCTCTTCTCTCCTTTCAAACCATTGTCCCCCGTCCTATCACCACAGAGCTTTGCAAACAGTCCCTCTGCAGCCTTCCTGTGAGTAACCTTCAGGTACTGGAATGCTGCTGTTAGGTCTGCCTGAAGCCTTCTCTTCTCCAGGCTGAACACCCCCAACTCCCTCAGCCTGTCCTCGTGGCAGAGGCGTTCCAGCTCCCTGACCATCTTGCTTGCCTTCTTCTGGACCTGCCCTGTGAGGTCTGTGCTTCCTGTGTTGGAGGCTCCAGAACTGACTGCTCCAGGTGAGGTTACATGCAGGAACATCACTCCTAACAGAACCTTTCCCTCAGCTGCTGAGCTCTCACCAACCACTTCAGCATGGCAGCTTGGTAAGGTGTTCCTGCCCCTTACTGAAACAGAATTTCTCAGTAGGCTTTCATGCAGAAATTTGTCCTGACACTCAAGAGAAGGTTGCACACACAGATGAAGATGTGTGCATCTTCTACTGCTTATGAGTAATTTGTAACAAAGTCCAGCATGCCATCTAAGAACGCAGGGTTACTGTTAATTGGCCTCCTTCAGCCCTTGGTACATTCCAGACACCGAATGTGTGACCAGGGAGGAATTAAGGTGCTGGTGCCCTCTGCTGCACACACGCACAGAAAAGGGCTACTGAGGCAGCAACGGGGAAGCTCCAGGCCAGCTCGTTCATTCATATCTACAGATAGAACTTTGTTCACCAACCTGGACCCCCCTAATTCAACCCAGGCCACCTCTGTTATGAGTTCAGCCTCCTGCTTCACAGGCCCACCTCAGCTAGAAACAATTGTGCCTGGAAGGTGAGTAGTGGGAGTCACCCACAGCATGTGCAAGTGACACCAGGTCTGTGGCAGGCAACTACTGAACTTCCTTTCACCCTAAAAGGGTGCAAGAACTTATCTATGAATGGATAAAGAAAAGGAGCAGAACAAACACAGGTGGAAGTAGCTGCTTTGACAGACAGACTGCCCCTGGCTCATGGAACTCGTTCATGTTCAGGCTGCCAAGCAAAGTCTGCAAAGGTTCCTCTAAACCCAGAAGTGAGCAGCATGATTAACTGAAAAGCTAGCAGCTTTGTAGCAGCTGGTGTTTTTCCTTGTGCCTCCCAAACTTGGCTTCTCATTCAGCAGTTAAGCTCCCACTTCTCTACTAGGAGCATTTTGTCTGCTGAACAGGAACTCTGCAGCTGATGACTGACATTTCACTTACACCACGCTTTATCTCAGCTTCATTTTGGGTTTGACTAAGTTCTAATTCAAGCTCTCTTGTGGACCTTAATAGATCTATGACATATGTGGCAACATTCAGATTGTTCCTGATTTTTTTTCCCTCTAGTTTTAGCTTTGCTAATGGCTTCCGATACTCCTGCAGCTTCAGATATGTCTTCTTTGCTTCCTAGGAAAGGTTCCTGCAAAGCATGCATACAGTTAAGCTACAGAGGTGTACTGTAACATCTCTGCGTATTAAAGGTTTGAAAGACCTCCTGAGTGTGTCAAAGATCAATTGCTAGCGCAGGGTTTACCAGGAAGGACTGTTACAGAGGTACACATCTCTTACTGTTCAAACACTTTTAAGCTAGAAAAAATACTCAAGTGTCCATTACCAAAAAGTAAACAAGTGAAGAATGCTGAACCTCTCCACACACAGAGGGCTGTTGGAGCAGAGCTGCCTCCAGAGAGGAGGCTACCATTGCCACAGCTATTTGGGGGAAAAGTGAAAGAAGCAGAATCTATCTACATGGTACCTGATTTTCTGTTAGTTCAATGTCCTTCCTGTTCTGGAGCCCCCTGCACAGGAAGGACATGGAACTGTCCTAGAGCAAAATTGAACAGCAGCAGGGAAAAGACTGAAATGTGGCCACACATTCTCTAAGTGTGAACCATGTCAAACACGTTGACCACAGCACCTTCTCCCCAGTTTTGCTGGAGTGCAACTACCTGCACACAGAACTTGTCCCAACGAGCACCAACTCAAACACAAGATTTGATCTCCTCCAGCAGGGCAAGGGAGAGGATTCTGCTCCTTTGCCCTGCTCTCCTCAGACCCCACCTGCAGTCCTGTGTGCAATTCTGGAGCCCCAGCACAGGAAGGACATGGAATTGTTGGAGCCAGTGCAGAGGAGGCAACCAAGATGCTGAGAGTACTGCAGCAGGTCTGTTGTGAGGACAGGCTGAGAGAGTTGGGACTCTGCAGCCTGGAGAAAGAAGGTTTCCAGGAGACCTTAGAGTACCCTTCCAGTATCTGAAGGGGGCTCCAGGAAGGCTGTGGAGGGACCATTGACAAGGTCTTGCAGTGCCAGGACAAGGGGCAATGGGTTTGAAGTGACAGAGTGGAGATTGAAAGTGGATGGTAGGAGGAAGTTGTTTGGAGTGAGGTTGGTGAGACACTGGTACAGGTTGCCCAGGGAGGTTGTGGAGCACAGAATCATCCAGTGTGATCTTTGATCACATTGGGTGATTCTGTGCTCCACAGCCTCTCTGGAGGTCTTCTGTGCTCCACAACCTCCCTAGAGATGTTCAAGACCAGGTTGGACGAGGCCTCGAGAGAGCTGTACTAGTGGGAGGTGTCTCTGCCTATGGCAGAGGGTTGGAACTGGATAAACTTTGAGGTCCCTTCCAATCTTACCATTCTATGATTCTATAACCACTTGTTGGTAGCCTCCTCAGAGTCACATCTACTTGGATTTGTAACTATGTCTTCTTCAGCAGGAAGCCAGCTTTTAAAATCTCATCACTACACTTTCAGTTCAGACTTCAGATTTGTAACACACTCTGAAAGCACAGTATCACAGTATCACAGTCTCACAGTATCACAGTCTCACAGTCTCACAGTCTCACAGTATCATAGTATCAGAGTATCACAGTCTCACAGTCTCACAGTATCACCAGGGTTGGAAGAGACCTCAAAGCTCATCAAGTCCAACCCATTTCCACAGACCTCAAGACCAGACTATGGCACCAAGTGCCACATCCAAACCCGCCTTGAACACCTCCAGGGATGGTGACTCCACCACCTCCCTGGGCAGCCCATTCCAGCAGTCAATGACTCTCTCAGGCAACAACTTTCTCCTCACCTCCAGCCTAAACTTCCCCTGGCGCAGCTTGAGACTGTGTCCTCTTGTTCTGGTGCTGCTTGCCTGAGAGAAGAAGGTAACCTCCCCCTGGCTACAAGCACCCTTCAGGTAGCTGGAGACATCAAGAAGGTCTCCCCTGAGCCTCCTCTTCTCCAGGCTAAACAATCCCAGCTCCCTCAGCCTCTCTCCATAGGGCTGTGCTCCAGGCCTCTCCCCAGCCTCGTTGCCCTTCTCTGGACACACTCAAGCACCTCAATGTCCTTCTTCAATTGAGGGGCCCAGAACTGGACACAGG
>VWZE01013273.1:0-51257 GCA_013396675.1 Eubucco bourcierii
AGCTGAGCTCCTTTAACCTCCCGCTGAGCTGCAAAGGGCCCTGGCAATAGGAGGCAGCTGGGCTTCGACGGTGCCACCCGCACCCTGCCCTTCCGCGGGCACTGCCAGGGTGTGCTGGACCCAAAAGCAGCTCCAGCTGTTTCCTTTGCTGCTGGCCCTTTCTGTACTCAAAGCACCCCGCGTGGAGCTGGGGTTTGTTTCTTGACTTAGGGCAGTGCTCCCGAAAAGCATCCCCTCCCATCATACAAGCCACTCACAACCCATTTACCAAGGCAGGGGGAGGAATGTGCCGCGTGGATGCCACAGGCAATAGACCCCCTCTTGTCCTGGGACCATACCACTACACGCTTGCCCTGGTTTTCCTCTCTGCAGGCATCTGCCGCCGTGGGATTGCTCTCCACAACCTTTCTCAGGGCGAATGCTCAGCCGAGTGGAGGAAACAAATGAGCCCACCATGTGCTCCCAGTCCAGCCCCACGGAGCTGGAGAACAGCCACCCCCAGCTCACAGTGGGGTGTCTCTTGGCCACAGAGATTCCTGCAGCAGGGGTTGGAGTGCAGAGCCGTGTCCACACTGCCATCACCTCCTCACTCACACAACGGCAGCCCAGCTAAACCTGGTCCTGACTGCTCCAGGGACCTTTGGCCACTGCCGACTTCAGCCAGGCCCTGAAGCTTAGCAGTGAGATGGTGCCACAGTTCCACCCTCCCTTGGGACAATCCGGAGAGCGAGGGAACAGCTCTGCCTTGCTCTGTCCTTGCTGTCCCAAACCCCCAGGACCTCACACCTCCATAACCCTCTGCAGCCACTTCTTCCCCAGCAGCAAGCAGAGCACATTGGGCTGGGACAAGATGATTCTCTCTTTGGGTCACCCTGCTCCAGCTTGCCGAGCTGGGTCCGGGGACTGCTCAGGGAAGCAGGGTTACTCTCTCATTCCCACGGCACAGCAGGTTACTTGCGAGCGTGGTCTTCGTGCTGCTTTCCCACACAGTTTCAGTTTGTGGTTTTTAATCCTCTTTTGGAGCTGCGAGCATCCCGCCAGCGCCTGGGCCGGCAGCGGCGAGGGCCGGGAGAGGGGACGGAAAGGACGAGACCCGAAAGGCACCGTCGGGGCTCTGGCCCCGGGGAAAGACAAAGCCAGTCCACGACGAGGAGCTCAGCGGAGAGCGGCGGCTGCCCGGAGGTCCCGGCCGGTGGCGGGAAGAGATGGAGACCGCCCACGGGGAAGCCACCGGGAGGGGTCGGGTCACACGGGAGAGCAGTTTTGACCCCACTGGACGCGGCGTCACTGCCAGAGATCGCATTCTACGCAGGAGCTCTCTGGTCGCACTGAGGGCGATTCAACCTCACGGGAGTGGTTCGACCTTACGTTGCAGCCCCATTTGCAGTGATCGAACCGCACGCAGGAGCTGTTTGGTCCCGCTGGGCAGCGGTCTGGTCCCTCAGGAGAGTGGTTCGGCCCTACAGAACGCGATCTGGCACCACAGGCAGCGTTCAGATCTTAGGCGGCAGCCACCAGGCCCCCCGGTAGAGGGGTGGCCGCTCAGCGGGACCCCACAGCGTCGTGCCCGGGACGCCCCGGCGGGGAGCGTTCTATTTGCATACCCCGCCCTATACACGGTGACCCCGCCCCCCTTCTCCTTATTTGGCGAATATCGCCCCTCTCCGCCCTGCGATTGGCGGCCGCCTGCGTCTCGCCCCGCCCCGGGTATAAGAGTGGCGGGCAGGGGCCGACCGCGCAGAGGCGCTCGGTGCGGGCGCGAATACCGGTGGTGGAGCTGTTACCGCCATGAGCAGCAGTGCGGGCCCCGCGGCGCGGCTGTGCCGCCTGGAGCGGGGGCCGGACGGCTACGGCTTCCACCTGCATGGCGAGAAGGGCAAGCCGGGCCAGTTCATCCGGCTGGTAGAGGCAGGCTCACNGAGCGGATCCGTGCCGCCGCCGGGGCCGTCAGTCTCCTTGTCGTAGACTCAGTAGCCGATGACCAGACGCAGAAGCGCAACGGGACGGGCAGCGAGACCCCTGTGAGCTGCGACCAGGCAGCCCCGGAGCCGACGGAGCCCGCGGTGCCCGCGGTACCCGTGGTACAGGAGCCCAGCAGCGGCCGCGGCGGCCAGCGGGTAAATAAATGAGTGTCGCGGAGGAAGACAGGACTGAGGCGTTGGGAAGTTTCGGGTGCAGGAGGAGGGGATGGGGGTTGGGACGTCCTGGGACCGGGCCTTGGTCGTCGCCTTTCAGCCGGGAGAAGGGGAGCGCCTGCCATGGCCCCTCCGCCTTGAGCATTCTGTGCGGTTTCCCTCTAGTTACTTTCTTTTTCGCTTCGCGTTAAACGCGGCTTCCGAGGAGCCCTGGGCCCCGCCGCTCCACGCTGCTTTGTCTTTGTGATACTTAACGATTCCTGTTGCTGTTCAGCGCTTTGTGCTTCCAGGCTGCTTGGGTGACGAACAGGAGCAGGCGGGCACCCGGGATTCTCCCTACCCCCGCTCCGTGAGCCACCCAAGGGTCCCTTTGGACCCCCTTCCCCCTCCTTGAGCCACCCAGGGATCCCTTTGGACCCCCTTGCCCCGTTCCTTGAGCCACCCGGGCATCCGTTTGGACTCACGTTGTCCCCCACCTTAAGCTATTCGGAGGTCGCTTTGGACCCATAACTAAGCAGCCCGCCGTGTCCTGGAGCCCTTTGGCCCATTTCTGTGCTGTAGGGCCGGTAAAAAGCGGTGAGAAATAGACCAGCGGTGAGAAAAAGACCAACGGTGAGGTCTGAGCTTTGAACAAGCGGTGTTTTGGGGGAGGTGTGTGTGTAGGTGGGCTGTGACTGTTAAGTGTTCGTGGCAGTCACTTGTGTCATGAGCGTGTATGGTCTCTGTAGTGGAGAGGACACGGGAAAGCCCTTCCCAGGATAAAGGGACTTATTCTGTCTGTCCCCAGGTACAGACACTTACTAACTGAGGAATGTCCTTACCCATGCGTGGGAGTTGGTGGTTGCACAAACAAAGTGATGTAGAAAGGTGAGGAGCTGACCTTTCCTGCCCGCAGCCGTTCCTAGGAGACAGCTCTGGCTGCCACAGATCGTTCTGCTCTTTATTTCCCCAGCAGAAGCAGATGTTTGTTGTTACAACAGAGATATGAATTGGCTTCCCAGGAATCAGGCTTCTGCACCCTCAGGGCTGGGGGGACCTTCTAAAAACCTTTTAAGACCTGCTTCCAGAAACCAGTTGCGAAGGACTGCTGCTGTGCCATCTTCCTGGTGCTGAGCTCCAGGTAGATTTTGGTGACTGGTTGAGCTGTTGTCACACAGGGTTTTGCTGAGGACAAGGTGTTTTCACTTGTTTTGTCTCCTGTTGGACTTCAGCTTCAAGCTGACCATTCATTGCCCCAAGTCGGCCTGGTTCATTACAGGGCATTGGTCTCATTCCTGCCTGGCTAAAACTACTCTGGCACCTCCTTTGTTGGGCTTGTTCAGGTGGGAACGAGCTCTGCTCCTGTTAATCCCCCACTTGTCCTCTGTCCCTCGGGTATGGCCCTCTGCTGCAGCACTGCCCTCACGTATGTCACTGTGCCAGTGCTCCCCCGGGCCAGCCAGATCATTTGTGCTCTGCTTTCTGCTCGCAGAGCCCTCCGTGGGCTGGGAATAATACAAAGGGTGTGGTTAATGCCGCTTGGGTGAGTTCCCTTTGAGGGGCTGAGGATGTGCAGTCCCAAAACGGAACAGAGTCTCAATGCTGTGGGGTAGCTTCTCACAGGAGCTGAGCAACCAGATGCAAAGGGCCCAGGAAGCTAGAGATGCCCCATGGGCTTTGGCTGAGGGCAACCCTGGCTGGAGATGTCCCGTGGGCTTTGGGAGGACAGCCCTGAATAAAGATGCTCTATGGACTTGGGTCTTGGAGGGTGGCATCTCCTGCTGGAGATGCCCCCTCAGTCTTGGGAGACAAACTCAGGGTGCAGCCCATGATTTGGAGGTCCAGCCCCAGCTGGAGATGCCCCCACAGGCTTTGGGGACAGGAGTAGACTCAGCTGAAGATGTCCCATGGGCTTTGTCCTGGCTGGAGATGTCTCCCAGGCTTGGGGGACAGGCTCAGGTTGCCCCTGTGCAGTTACCACGAGTGGTTTCTCTGCACGGGAGCAGGAAGTGGGTGGCGAGGGTGACATGGGGTGACATTGCCGCACAGCCCAGGACGGTTTCTCAACAGGTATCAGGAAATCTTGTGGCTGGGGGGCAGGGCTCGGTGCAGGGCACCAAAGGCAGATTTAGAGACAGCACCACAACCTGGTGCCCACCAAGGAGGGTGTGAAGGTGCCAGCTGAGATGCCCAGCAGAACCAAAGCAGGCAGAAGGGGATTTCCCTCCAGCAATCTGATACCACACTGAGGTAGCAGTGTCCCAGTGGGCAGCTACAGTGTCCTGTCCCCCTGCAGTCCCGTCACAGCCTGGCAGTTCCATGGGATTCCCCCGGGATCCAGGAGGTTTGTATGTGTCAGAGTCCTGTTTGCTTTATTGACCTGGGCTTGCCTTTATTTGCTTAAGCACCCTGGAGACAGTCGCAGCTGGGAGAGCCAGATCCAGCCTCTCTCCAAACTCTGAGTCTTACATGACTGGGAAAGACCTGTGTCAGGGAGATTGGACACTTCCTCAGCTGCCACAGCTGGGCATAGGCTGAGGAAGTTTAGAGGAGGGGTTCATTTTAGGCTCCATTCTCATTCCTATAAAATCATGGACATGCAAACCCTCCCTATTCTGGGGTGGTGATCATGAACCTCCCTGGAGTTACCTGAGGAGCTGCTCTGTGCCCTCCTTTTCTGCGGTGTTGAGCCAGTGAGGTGACAGTTGTACTCTTGTGAGGCCAGCCCTGCTTCCAGGGGCTGTGGGGACTGTCCCCAGAGCTCTGCCAGTAGCCATGACAGGCTGGTCCCTCCCCTCCCCCCAACACCGCCTGTGTTTCCGGAGGCTTCTGCTGCTCGCATGTCTTGACAGCTTCATCCTAACCACACAGTACTGGAACAGCACCCACAGCTGCCAGCCCAGCACCCTGGCATGGAATGGGGCTGCTCTCACCAGGGTAGGAGGGCAAGGTTTCTGCTACCAGCCCCGGGCTTCTCCCTTCCAAATTTCGTGCTAAATTAGAGCTCTCCCTGCCAGCAATGCTCGTCTCCCCTTGTAAAACTTGGGTGAGCCTCCTAGAGCTGGGTTTTGGGCATACAGGAGAGAGCAGATTCTTTCCCCCCACACCCCCGCCCCTCATTTTGCAGCATTGTGCTGGGGGTAGCTGGTGTCTAATTAGGAAATGAATTAAATTTCCTCTCGAGGCAGCTGCATGAAAAGCAGCTCCAGTCAAACGGGACGTGACAGGGATGCTTCGAGGAGACTGCTTTGCATCGCCTTTGTATGAAACCCAAATGCGTGCGCCAGATTTTGGGACCCGTGTGAATTTGCTGGCCCAGGCGTCCTTGCAGCCCTTGTGCTGCTCTGAGTAACTGGCAACGCTGCTGCTGCTGCCCGTGGGCTTGTTGCTGCTTGCAGGGCTGGGAGGGATTTCCTGGGACTTCAAAAGCTGGGCTGAAATTGCTGATGGGAGGGCTGGAGAGCAGGTCCTGGCACACCATGTGTTTGGGGTCCTTGTATCCTTGGGACTGTTGATCCTGCAGGAGATGCTGGGCAGGGGTTGTTCAGCATGCTTCGGGGGGCAGAAGGATCCTGGAGGGGAGTTCCCATACTGGAGGGAGTTTCCTGGAACTTTTGTCTTCAAATTTTGGGCTAAAGTTGCTGACAAGGGGGTTGGGAACTGGGAAACAGATCTTGGCACACAGCGTGGCTGGGCTCCTGTATCCCTAGGGCTGCTGATCCTGCAGAAGGTGCTGGACAGAGATGATCCAGCATGATGCTGGACAGATAAGGATTCTGAAGTGCCCCAAGTCTTGTTCCAGCATAGGAATAGGGTGGCGATGCTGCTGAGCCCCACATCCCAAGTGGGCTTCGCTGCGGGAGATGCCCTTCTGCCAGCCCTGGATGCAGGGGAAAGGGGTGGCATGGGACACTCATGCTGGGGGCTGAGTCTGATTTCACCACCACCACCGGAAGCTGTAATTGCTCCTAAGGAGCTAATCCCTGCCCCAGCGCAGCGGGAGGGCTGCTGGGCTGAGAGGAGAGGATGCAGAAGCTTAGAGCCATTAGGGGCATTTCCGTTTGCCTGCCATCCGGCTCCCAGCCCCGCGCCTCTGGCGGGGGCTTCTGTGCATCTCAGGTGATGACCTCCAACCGTCTCATCTCGGATCCCTTCTGGCCAGGGGCACCTTGGTACCTTCCCGTGGAGTGCTCACTCCACGGATAGGCAGGATCAGCTGCGTTTATATTTTTCTCTTGGGGGGCAGAGGGGTGGCTGCCCTCAGGATTTCTGCTGTCACAAGGGCTTTGGGGAGGGTGAAGGTGACGTGGCAGGTGAGGGGTACCTGGAGGGATCAGGTCACAACTCAGCAGGGCTGCCACCACACTGGGTGCTCCTGCCTTCACTGCCCATGGCCTGCCCTCCTGTCCCAAGGCATCTGTCCACCCTAGAGGGCTGTTCCTGCTCCACACCCCACCAAATTCATGGCCCCGGTGTCTCAGGGAGCCCAGGCTGCCAGGGCTTTGTTAGTATGGGTGGAAGCCAAGTTCTCCCTCCTCCTCCTCCTCCTTGCCCGGGAGTGCTGCCAGCACTGCTTGCTGGGTGCTCCCTCCGGCTTTGTCCCGAGCTATCGGTGTGGAGCAACCCCGTGGTGCTGCCAAGGGCACCGGGAGTGTGGGTGCTTACAGAGCCCAAACCCCCTTCCTAGGGCACAGTAGGGCAGGGAGGTGCTGCCTTCCTCCAGGCTCCTCTAGCTCCTGCTTTTGGGCTTGGTTTGACTCTTCCCTATCCCCACCTTCACTGCTTGGGTGGAGGGAGGGTGTAGTCACAGCAACCTGGGCACAAGTACCAGTGCAGAGCTCACAGCCCAACCCTTTGGTACAGGGGACACACCAAGGAGCGACTGTGGCAAAGTCAAGATGTCACCATCCTCTACCCAGCCAGGAAGCCACTGCCTGTCCACAGAGAGGACACCACGAGCTCCTGGGGGTGTAACTGGGCTTTCACACTGGGCATTGCCATGGGTGGAGTGGATCCTACAGGATTGCCAGTGCTGTGTGGTGTCCTGGGCTCACCTTTGCTCCCCAGGGCACTGGTGAGTGGTGCTGGCATCGCAGCCAGTCTTGACCCTGGCAGAAAGGCATTGTGCAAGGGGATGTTGGGTTTTTTTATCACAGCGTTGGACTTGGCAGTTGTAAATGTGTCACCCTGGACCATGTGCCAGCACGGTGCTGCCAGGGGATTTTATAGCAGGAAGGGTAGAGAGCAGCAGGGGAAATTGCTGCAGTGCTTGTCTCCAGGGATGCTGTAGGTACCAAAGGAGAACAGTCTCAGAAGAAAGAATAAGTATTAACTCCCCATGCTGAGGAGTATTTGAGGAGCTCAAGGATAGCTTGGCTGCTGTGAGAGCCCTACCAAAGCCCACCAGGAGCAGGTGGGCAAGGCAGTATCAAACCACAAACATGCAGAAGTGGTGTTTGGGTGCTGGGTTGGAGCAGTTCTGACAGCACTGAAGACAAGCATCTGGTCAGCATTGCCTGATTCCTCTGATGCTTCCCAGGCATCCCTCTACCAGCTGGGTGAGCTCCTATTTGCCAGGGATGCTCCTTGGAATGCTCCTGCTGCTCACAGTGTGGGGAACTGTGCTCATGGTGGAGCTTGGGAGTGGGGCTGTGACTCCCCCAGTCAGGTTCCCCAGCTCCAGATGCTGCTAGATCCACAGGTCAGGGTGAAATCAGGCACAGGCTGGCTGGGTGTTGCCTGCTGGAGAACTGAACATCCCACCCTGTGCCAGCCTGGTCAAGCTGGTTTCTGTTTTGCAATCACAAAAGGGTCGTACTGGGGCACTGGGGTGTGCCGCTCTGTCTGGCTCTGCTGGAGCTCCTTGTGGCCCTGCTCTTCCTACAACAACTGCAGGGTGCTTTGAGGTGGGCTTGTCCTGCTGATCCCATGGCTGGGTTTGCTGTGGTGGAGGTGGCCTGCACCCATGTCCGAGACTTCCCCAGCAGCAAAGACTCCCTAGGTGGGATGGTATGTGGATGCTTCCCGGTAGCCTGGGCTGTATTTCCTCTTCCAGCTTCACGTGGCAGTTGCAATCCTGATCCCAAAAGGAAGAGCATGGTCTGAGAACACACCTAATAACATGCTGCTTTAAGGTTTCACTGCAATTAGTGTGCTCTGCACCTAATTAGTTAAGTAGAGCCTAGCCTCATAAGGTGTTTTGGCACCTCAGTGTCCCGACTTAGGGTGTCTGGCTGCAGGTGGCCACCTGAGGATGATGTCCTTGCTACCCGAGCAGGTATCTGGTGCTGTCCCTGGAGATTGGAGGGGTCTGGGAACAACTTCCTGACAGGTTTTCTTTCCCTTTGACAGGAGGAACTGCGACCTAGGCTGTGCCACATGAAGAAGGGTGCCAATGGCTATGGTTTCAACCTGCACAGCGACAAGACGCGCCCGGGGCAGTACGTGCGCGCCGTGGACCCCGACTCACCGGCCGAGGCGGCAGGGCTGGCCCCCCAGGACCGCATCATTGAGGTGTGTTGGGGCAGAGGGCGCTCCTCAAAAAGCTCAGTGCTCCCTCACATGCCAGCTCCTGGCATGGAACTGCTCTTTGCTGGATGGCTCATGGTGTCCCTGGTGCCAGTGGTGACTCACGGTGCAGGTGCGTCACCTGTGCCAGCCAGCTGGACTCCACCCAGAGGAGCAGCACTGCAGAGGGCTGGGGATGGGCACTAAAGAGCTGACTGGGGGTTAAGTGTTGGTAGCACTGTCCCCTGCCTGGTGTGGGAGTGTCCCTGGGGTGGGGCAGACTGGGGACAAGGTGCAGGATGGGCCCCAAGTGCTGCTGTCAGCTGGGAGCAGGGTGGGGATGGGGACAGGGTTTGTGCCAAGAGGGATGGTGACCCATGAGGGTAAGGACTGACCGAGGTCTGACCCTGCTGCTCATCTGGGTGTGGGGCTGCAGCCTCATCTGGGGTGAAGCTTTGGAGTCCCCAGAGTTCATGCCATGGCATGAGGGCTTTGCACCTTGCTCGTGCCGCCCATCTCCTTTTCCAGCCTCGGGTCCATGCCCTGCTGGATGCTTCCTGGCAGCTTTGCCCCTATGATCCTGTACTAATCACTGAGAGGAAAATCTGCTTTTAATGAGGTTCTGCTGGCTTCACTGCTAATCCCTGCCAGGCTGCAGATACCTGTCAGGGCTGTGACTGGTACCAAGGCTGGTACCCAGAGGAAGAGGTGTCCTCTGGCTTCAGTGGTGATATGGTGCCGTACCCACAGGTGAATGGGGTGTGCATGGAGGGCAAGCAGCACTCTGATGTGGTGGCAGCCATCAAGGCAGGTGGCGACGAGACCAGGCTGCTGGTGGTGGATGTCCTTACGGATGAGTTCTTCAAGAAGTGCAAGGTGGTGCCCTCGGAGGAGCACCTTTCAGGTGGGCTAGGGAGTTGGGCTGCAGAAAGGGGGATCTGTGCCACCTTGTCGCCAAACCTGAGGGTGCTGGGAGAGTCACCAAGCCCTGGGATATGGAGGTCTAACCACACTAGGGACAGGAAGGGTCACTTGCCTTCAGCATCGACCTTCCTGCCCGAGGGCCTCATGCCAGGGTGATGGGGCTGATGTGGGCTCTGCAGGAGGGTGGGTTTATGGCCCTGGGTTGCACTTTGGCAGGGTTTATGGCTTGGAACAAACATGCTGCAGCTGCCCTTCGCTCTCCTCCACAGCCTTTGCTCAGCTGTGGCCTCCTCCCAGCTGTCACAGTGGTCCCTGGAAGTTCAGGGTGGATCTAACTGGGCTCCACATCATGGTTGCTGTTGTGGGGAGTTGTCTGATGCCCAACAAATTCCCCCAGCTGTGGGGCTGGCTGTGAGGGTTGGGTTGAATCTGGGACCAAGCCAGAGAACTGAGCATTGTTGGGTGAGCGCTGGTTACATGCAGCACCTACTGGGCATTGCTGTGCCAGTTGGTGAAGGGGCAGAGCAAGCATATCCTGACCTATTGCCTGCTTCCTTGCCCCACAGGTCCCTTGCCAGAACCAGTTGCCAATGGTGAAATAGGGAAGGTAAGAGAAGCCTCATCATGCTTTTAATACCAGTCTTCAGGCAAAGACCACTTTAGGTGTCCCCTCTGCCCATGGTTGATGCCACCAGCAATGTCAGTACTCTCAAGCTGTAACAGAGGAGCAGGTGCTACTGGGAAGGGAAATGGTGCCCCCAGAAAGGGGCTTGCTTGTGGGACTGTCATGAAGGTCTTGTAATGACAGGATGAGGAGTAATGGGTTTAAGCTGGCAGAGAGGAGATTTAAACTAGATGTTAGGAAGAAGTTCTTTACAGTGAAGGTGGTGAGACACAGGCACAGGTTTCCCAGGGAGGTTGTGGATGCTCCCTACCTGGAGGTGTTCAAGGTCAGGTTGGATGAGGCCTTGAGCAACCTGTTCTAGTGGGAGGTGTCTCTGCCTCTGGCAGGGGGTTGGAACTGGATGATCTTTGAGGTCCCTTCCAACCTAAACCATTCTATGAAGGTGGCTGCAGTGCCTGTGTTCCTCTTCCTCCTCCATACCCATGGTGCTGCAAGGCTGGGAGCCCTTGTGCTGTTGCAGGGAAATAGGATGCAGCCCTGCAGCCACCCTCCTCCTCTTGCTAAAGCCAGGGCAGCCAAGCTGGGGTTTAATCCTTCCCCACCCCAGATGGGCAGAGCTGGAGGTATTTATGAGCCTGGAGCTCGCAAGGGATTACATGGAGTGTGTGTGGGGGTGGATTTTGTGGCCCCCCAGGTGGGACTGGCAGCTCCAGGCCCTGCTCATGCTTCTTCCCCACTCTCTCTCCCCAGGAAAACGGTGGAGAGCCACGGTCCAACTCCGTGTCTGAGAGCCCATCCAGCCCCCGGCCGCTGGCCGTCTCCCCTGAATCCAGCGAGACCCAGAGTGAGGTAGGGCTGGGGGGAGCAGGGGCTGGGAAATGGGGTCTGGGCTGAGCCTCCACTGCAAGGCTGTCCTGGGGGGGGGCACGATGGGGCTGACACAGCCTCTCGCCCCCCAGCCTGACGGACAGGAGGGTGACAAGAGGCACTCAGCATCCGGCTCCCTTCTGGACCTCGACATCCCGCTGGCTGTGGCCAAGGAGCGGGCACACCAGAAACGCACCAGCAAGCGAGCACCCCAGATGGACTGGAGCAAGAAAAACGAACTGTTCAGCAACCTGTGAGCACCCCCTGGGGTGGGGGCAAGGGCCCCCCCACAGCCTTGTACCCCCCTCTCCTGTATTCTCCTTGTCCCCACCACAGGCTCCCAGCAGCTCGGTGGCCAGCGAGCATCCCCATAATGGAGTCCTGGGTGGTGCTTTTAGGCTAGAGAGAGCCTGGAGTGTTCTAGGGGGGTGCCCCCTCCCATGAGCCTATCCTTAGGGTGCTCTTCCAGCCTGGCCTTGAAGCTCTCCACACTTCGGTAGGCACAAAGAGGGGCTTAGGGTGAGGGATCAAGGATTTGGGGAGGCCCAACACCTCTGATCCCTGCTGTTCCCTGGTCGTTCCCAAACTCTATCTCCATTTGATCCCCCCCGCCCCCATATTGCCCTTTAAGTGCGAAACTTGAGGCTTTTAGTGACTTTTAGGAACTTCCCCTTCTCCAGCCACCAACCACAGCCATTCCTTCCTGGGGGATTTGACCCTCACCTGGCAAGCTCCGTCCATGACGACCCTGTCCCTTGGCCTCTCCAAGAGCTGCAAGGAGGGGCACAGGTGCCCAGCACAGTAGGGAAACCCCCAGATCCCTGCCCTCGGGTGGAGGGGGAGAGTATTTTGGGGAGAGGAGAGGGTGTCTGGAGCCAGCACAGCAAGCAATAAATCATCTCCTCTGCTCCCACTCACACACTCCTAGGGGGAGCCGATCAGGGTTTGAATCCAACACTGTTTAATTTAAAGGCTTCTTAATAGACTTTTGGGGTTTGGGGTTTGTTTTTGGGTTTTTTTTGGTTTTCTGAAATAAGAGTTTTCCAATCACACTTTGTTTGGTTTTGTTGTTTTGTTTTTTTTTTTAAATGTATTTTGTGGAAATTCTTCCTGTGGATGTTTTGTTTCTGTGTGTTGCAATCCAGTGTTGTTTTACCATCCAGCTCAAGAGAAATTCTGTTTACTGGAATAAACCTTCCTGACTTCACGTGTCTGGGTTAAGGCTAAATCCTTTTTGAAGCCCGAGGGCATGCAGAGGCTCCCCGCAGGGGGCTCACTGTGTCTTGGAGGTGGGGGCTGAGAAGAGGCTCTCCTAGTGCCAGGGACACTGGAGCTGGTTTAGGTGTCTCTCAGCACCTGGTGTGGACAGACTGGAGGGGGGTGGGGGGGGCGGTCAGGGAGGAACCGGCTGGTCCTAGTGTGGGTTAATGCCTCAGGGGGATTAGAGGGGATTAAATCCCTTGGGAAGTGCAGTGGGTGGGGGTGGTGCAAGGCTTTAATCTGTGTCTGCTAGCCAGGCTGGAGGATGAGCCCAAACCTGCCCTCAGCCCCTCTTGAGAAGTGTTGGGGTTCCAAGGTTGCATCCTGGTTGCTCCCCAAGCCACCCTGCCTGCTTCCCAAGGTTGTTTTTAAGCTTGTGTGGCTCAGTGGGCCCAGACTCATTGGCACCATGGCTGCACCAGGGAGGGAGGGTGGGATGGTGGCTTCCCAAGGACAAGGCAGGGCTGTGGTTCCAGTGGTGGCTGTGGACCAGCAGCCCTAGGCTCTGCCCCTGCCATCTTCACTACCAGTCCTTCTGCATGCCCTTGTTTTCTGTTCCAACCATCAGGAATGCTTATCACCCTGAGCAGATGAGCCAGCTCTAATGACAAGCCAGTGACAGTACCATCACACAGGTGGGGGACATGCAGGCTGTCACTCCCTGCTGGGGGAGCCCATTTCAACCTGGAGAATGCTCCAAAGCTATGTCCCCTCCTTCCCCACCCTCACCCCTTGGGGCAAGCAGGTTCTCCCTGCCTGGGCTGGGGCTGCCCATTGCAGGGCAGGAATGGGGGTACCCAGTGTGTCCCAGAAGCAGCTTTTGCCGTTTTGCCCAGCCTGGGGACTGGCTCCCTGTGGGAACCCTGATTGAGCCTTGTCTGGGGGGAGGGCTGTGGCTGCGGGACAGACCCAACTTTGTTTCAAGTTGCCAGGGCAAAGGCTTTTCCCAGCCCCACGGAGGCGGGGGAGCGCTGGCGTTGCTGGGGGACCGGGGATGCCACGCGGGGCACTCGCCAGCTCCGGAGCAACCGGCCGCGTACTGGGAACCACAGCAGGGCTGGGGCTGCCCTCCTCAGCTCTGGCAGCAAAGGCCAAAAGGAATTATTTTTCCCACCTTAGCCACTTTTTAGAGGAGAGAATCCCAGCCCCTGTTCCATCTCTCCTGCCAGCTTGACCTTGTTCCTCTGGCAGAGGGATGAAAGGCTCCAGGGAAGGAGCTCAGAGCCAGCAGCTCACCCAGCAGGTCTTGGGAGATCAAAGCCATCCCTTCCTGCAGCAGGTGATGTGGAGCACAGGGATTAGTAGCCCTCATCATAGTAATGCCAGCTGGAAGAAGAGATGCTCTTCACTTCAGCACCACACAAAGCTTTTGCTACAACTAAATCCATGCTAAACACTTGGTTAAAATACTACAGCACACTGTTCCTATGCTTGGTTTTAATGACAGTCAGAGGAACAATTAATTAACTAAAACTGAAAAAAACTAAAGCCCCCAGGCCTTAATAACACAGGCACAGCAACACTAAATACTCCACAGTGATAAAAACATCCCTGGATAAATCTGAAAGCTATTACCTGACATTGTGTGACTGAACAAATTAATTTCTGCTCTAGAATTAGCCATTATGGCTGCTGTGACAGTGGGAAAAGAGAGAACACCACCAGTTGTCCTCTCCACCTTCTGTCCTCTTGTCTCAGCAGGCTTCCCTGCTGTGGAGGGCAGGGAAGGGCAGTCTGAGTAACTGTAAGAGTCTGGCCAGTGGGAGACAGGCAAATGCCTCTTTTGCAGTCACAGATGTCAGAACTATGACAGCTCCTGCCCCCAGTAAGAGGTTCCTGCTCTCATGCACCCTTCTGCAGAGCAGCAAATGGAGCCCCCAGGCTCAGCAGTGCAAGCCCTGAGCTCCTTGAAGCAGGGGAACACTCTTCAGACTTTTAGACTTCAGCTGTGTGAACTGTCTTTTTCATGAAAGCAGCCTGGCAAAATGAGAAGCAACATCCCTCCATCGATGGAATGAGATTTCCAGCTCCACCACATGGCCCTGACACTTGACTGGGTTCTCAGCATCCCCCTTGTTCCACAGCAGTTGAGGTAAGGCTTTGCTCCAGAAAACCACCATTTTGGCTTCACCCACACCCTGGCTTCTCACTTCCAGCACCCAGCAGCAGCTCCCTGCAACTGTCCACACCCTAAAAACATAGAACAGAAGGGACTTTAAAGATCATCCAGGTCCAACCCCTCTGCCAGACGCAGGGACACCTCCCACTACCCCAGGTTTCTCAAGGCCCCATCCAACCTGGCCCATAACACCTCCAGGGAATGGACAGTCCACAACCTCCCTGGGCAACCTGTTTCAGTGTCTTACCACCCTCACTGAAGAATTTCTTCCTAATAACCAGCCTCAGTCTCCCCTATTCCAGCTTAAAGCCATTCCCTCTTGTCCTATCACTACAAAAAAGTCCCTCCCCAGCTTTGCTGGAGGCCTCCTTCAGGTATTGGAAGGCCTCAAAGTGTCTCCAAAGAAGGCTTTCCTCCAAGAAGGCTCAGAGTGTCTGCTGTCCCTCATAAGTAGTGACCACCCTTTTGGTGGCCAAAGCAAGCAGCCAAGCCTCACTGCTCTCAGACTGTGCTTGGGCACATCAGATCTTTGTCATTTTTTTTTTATTCAGGGGAAAACATACTGAGCTACCTGCATGCTGAGAGCTGCTTCTGTTAAGCTGCTGAGTCCTGCTGGAAGAGCAGTGGGAGAACAAACAGTGGGTGATGCTTGTCCAGAAAGTGGTGGCACCAAGAATCACTAACTGCTGGAGATTTTAGGCTCTGCTAGAACAGGTTAAAGTAATTTCCAGCCAAGACTGTGAATTAGCAGCTCTTCTCCAGGTCCAAATTTCAGGCAGTGATCCTGGCTGCTGCAAAAAGCTGCAAAGTTGATGAGATGACCAAGTAACCAAAGGTAAACAGAGGAACAGAATCAAGTGGTTGGTGTCCTCCACACCCCAGACCTCGCCACAGCATCCAGCTCCTCCCTGGAAGCCAGACCTGTGCCTGTCAGCTCTCCAGCACCCCAGCTGGCAGCTTCAGATCAGTGTAGCTCTTCTCCTCCACGTGGTTTGTCTGTTCCAGGAGCCACCTTCTCTCTTGGTCAGTGACATCCAGCCTCAGTGTCACCTCTTGGAAAACTCTATTGGCAGCAACCTGCAGCACAGAGAGGAAAACCAGCTCAGACACAGGACACACATTGCTCATGTTGACTGGGTACAAGGTGAGCTGGTACCTCCTTAAAACGGAGCTTTTTGAACATGCAGATACTGGCTTCATTTTCCTGACCAATCTTAGCCTCAAATTTGGTGATCCCCAGGTTTCTCACTCCTGTTAGGAAACAAACAAACAAAAATAAATATACAAATCAGAAGGAGAATTGTTTCTCTACCTGCTCCTCCTTGGAAGCACAGGACTCCAGTTTCTGGGGCAGAAACATACCTTGCTGCCCTGTCTGTATCACCAGGATAACAGCTTCTAGATCATGTCCCCAGTGTGCTCCCATTCCCCTGCATTGAGCCACCCTTACCATAAGACATCATCATCAGTGTTGCCTCCTTGCCAAATCCTCTGCCACGGTAGCCAGGTTCTGAAAGAGAGAGCAACAAAGTCAGTATCCAGTTAGGAGAGACAGGTCAGCCATGATGTGGCCTGGACCAGCAAAGGATACTGATCAAGACTGAACACAACATCTCCCAGCAGCAGGCTTTAGTCAGAGTGACAAAAGTCCCAGCAGTGAAGCAGAACATGACCTGCAATCATGATTTCAACCTCAGCCAAAGTGGGATCCTCAGGGTTGGTAAGGAAGAGGTTGACGTCTCCCACCATGCAGTCCTGGTCCTGCCCACACCACCGCTCCCTGTCCAGCACGATGAAGGTGCACTCTGGGGAAACACAAACAGGGCAGCACCTTCAGGGCATGCAGAGAGTTATGCACAAATGATGCTCAGAGGGCTGCAGCAGCTCTCCTCTGACGACAGGATATGAGAGTCGGACCTCTTCAGCCTGGAGAAGAGAAGGCTTCATGGAGGCCTTGTAGTGGCCTTCCAGTATCTGAAGGGGCCTACAGGAAGGCTGGGGAGGGACTATTGACAAGGTCTTGTAATGACAGGATGAGGAGTAGTGGGTTTAAACTGGAAGAGGGGAGATTTAAACTAGATGTTAGGAGGAAGTTCTTTACAGTGAGGGTAGTGAAACACTGGCACAGGTTGCCCAGGGAGGTTGTGGCTGCTTCCTCCCTGGAGGTGTTCAAGGCCAGGCTTAAACACCTGATGAGGCCCTGAGCAACCTTCTCTAGTGGGAGGTGTCCCTGCCTAAGGCAGGGGGTTGGAACTGGATGATCTTTGATGTCCCTTCCAACCTAAACCATTCTATGATTCTATAATTACTGAGGGAAGAAATTCATGGCATGGAATGAACAGAGAAATGGCTTCCACATGTCAACAGTGAGGAAGAGCAAATAACTTGGCTTCCAAAACCATGTGTGCCAGCTTCCATCCAGAAAAATGTAAGAAATATGAAGGTGATCCAGACACCAAGAGTGCAAACAGACCATTTAAGAAGCATCAAAGCTTCCATCCCATGTCTGAGGTCTCCCTGCCTTGTCTCACAGGCAGCAAGTCTGGGCAAGGAATAACAATTGCTCAGGTTGGAGCGCACATTGCTTGGGCTCATGCACAAAAGCCAGAGCCTCAGTGATTCAACCAGTCTGTGTTGCTGCTGCTGAGTAGGGCTTTTAATGGCAGCTAAGACAAATGCTCCAGGCTGTGGTCTTTGTCAGCCTTGGTATTTCCTGGCTCACCACATTCCTACTAGGCTTTTATGCACAGTGATTCATTACCTCTAAGAGACAGGGAACCAATTCAGCCAACACACCTCCACCAGGTCATTATAAATTCATTTGATTTCTCAAACCAAAATACAGCCCCCTCCACCTTTTTATGGTGAGCAGGCATGGGGACTATGGGGACTGTTGACTGTGCAGCAGCAGCTCAGCACTGTGGGAGGTAAATTCCCATATCTGAAGGGGGCTACAGGAAGGCTGGAGAGGGACTATTGACAAGGTCTGGGAATGACAGGACAAGGGGCAATGGGTTTAAACAGGCAGAGGGGAGACTTAGACTGGATGTTAGGAGGAAGTTGTTTACAGTGAGGGTGGTGAGACACTGGCACAGGTTGCCCAGGGAGGTTGTGGCTGCTCCCTCCCTGGAGGTGTTCAAGGCCAGGTTGGATGAGGCCTTAAGTGAGCTGTGCTAGTGGGAGGTGTCCCTGCCTATGGCAGGGGGTTCGAACTAGATGATCCTTGAGGTCACTTCCAACCTTACCATTCTATGATTCCATGAAATTCCTGTAATCTTTGAAAAACTGCAGCAAATGGACACCAAGAGCCCTGGACAGTCCCTACTTCCCTGAGGAACTATAAGCAGAAAGCTGTTTTAAAGCTAGCGTTGTAGAATTTCTCACATCTCCCTTGTTTCAGCAAGCAGAACCAACTCACCAGGTGCCTCAGCCCATTGTGGGCTCTTCACAGGACAGAAGGAACCTGCTCAGACCCCCAGCCACCCTCAGAGAAGGTTTAAGATGCTCACTGTCTGTGTCATCCCTCCAGCTGCGCTGCATCTCGTACTCCTGCTCCAGGCTGAGTGGCTCAGAGGCCGTCAGGCGCTGCAGCTCCTCTGACTGCATCCACTCGTGGTACCTGACAAGGGGACCCAGAACCAGATCAGAGTGTGAGCTACAGCAACACAGCCTGACTTCCACAAGAGCTCTGAGGGTCAGCCTGTCACAAACCAGTGCAGGGAACACCAACCTGGTGTTCACAGAACCATGGAATGATTTGGGTAGGAAAGGACGTTTAATAAAGATCCTTCAGCCGAATCCCCTGCAGTCAGCAGGGACATCTGCAACTACAGCAGGTTGCTCACAGCCCCAAACAATCTGACCTGCAGCAGTTCCAGGGATGTGGCCATCTACCACCAATCTGCATGACCTGGGCCAGTGTCTCATCATCCTCAGTGTAAAAAATTCCTTCCTTGTGTCCAGTCTGAATCTCCCTCCTTCAGTTTCAAACCATCACCTCTGGTCCCATCACAACAGGACCTGCTAAAATGTCTGTCCCCAACTTTCTGATCAGCCCCTTTACGTGCTGAAAGGCCACAAAAAGGTCTCCCTGGAGCCCTTTCTTCTCCAGGCTGAACAAGCCCAACTCTCTCAGCCTGTCCTCACAACAGAGGGCTTCCAGCCCTTCCATCATTGCAGTGGCCTTTGCCAGCCCTGCTCCAACAGGTCCCTGTCTGTGCTGGGGACTCCAGAGCTGGACCCAGCACAGCAGGTAGGGTTTTAGCAGAGTGGAGCACAGGGGCATAATCCTCATCCTTTACCTGCTGCCCACACTGCTGGGGATCAGTCCAGGACATGGTTGGTTCTGGGCTGAGAGTGCACAGTGCCAGCTCATGTCCAGTTTTTCACCAACCAAAGACCCAAAGTCCTTCTCCACAGGACTGGGCTTTGAGGAGACCTGATAGTAGCCTTCCAGTATCTGAAGGGGGCATACAGGAAGGCTGGGGAGGGACTATTGACAAGGTCTTGCAATGACAGGACAAGGGGCAATGGGTTTAAACTGGCAGAGGGGTGATTTAGACTGGATGTTAGGATGAAGTTCTTTACAGTGAGGGTGGTGAGGCACTGGAACAGGTTGCCCAAGGAGCCTGTGGCTGCTCCCTCCCTGGAGGTGTTCAAGGCCAGACTGGATGAGGCTTTGAGTAACCTGTACTAGTGGGAGGTGTCCCTGCCTATGGCAGGGGCTTGGAACTAGATGATCCTTGAGGTCACTTCCAACCTTACCATTCTATGATTCTATGACTGCTCTCCATCCACTCATCCCCCAGTCTGGACTCACACCAATACTATATTCACAGCAATTTCAAAGTATCCGCATGCCTCCCTCTCATCTAACAAAGGAATTTGTGTTCTCCATGGAATTTAACATGTTTTTGCATCCCATAGCTTTGTCTGAATAATGTCTGATGCAAAGTTAATGTTTTAGTAATTACTGAGCATTGAATTCTGGCACATTCCACCCTGAGTGAGATTGATACAGCATTCCCCAGACACTGACAAAATGACTAATACTGGCCCCTTTGTGCTGAGGCTGCAGCTGGCCAGGCCAACACTTTACAATCTGTCTGCACTCCTGCTTCTAATTTATCAAACCCCCATCAGGTTTTACACACTGAAGTTTTGCTCTTCCACCATCATTAGAGACAGACATGACTGAACAAGAGAACTGTTGGTAGCTCACTCAAAGCCAGGTATTTCTCTTCCTATGGGTACACAGCAGCACAAAGTTCTCTTTGTCAGCAGACCTGGCAAAGAGCACAGACCTGCTAGGGATGTCTGCAGCCAGGCATGGAGGGCAAAACTCATTGCTCTTCTAGGACAGTTCCTTCTATCATGCAGTTCCCAGAAAGAAGAGTGCCCTGCAGCCATCAAGCCAACACCCCTTCTGAACATCACACTCCCACTAAAAAGAGAAGTAGATCAGTATAGAGTATCAGTGGAAGACATTAGCCACATACCGGGGCACATGTGCTGAAGTGTATGGCACCAGGGTCACCTTCTGTCCTTGCAGCACAGTGTTCTGGTTAATCTTCATGGCTTTTGCCCTGCAGACAGACCCAAGACCTCACTTCACATCCAGCGAGGCCAATGTTTGGCACAGTACCCTTGGAGAGCCCTTTGGGAGCCAGTGACAGCCACTCTCAGTGTGGCCAGCCCCCAGCTCACACCAATACACCCTACAACAATTTTCCCACATGCCCCTTGCTCCCCTCCACCCAGAGCAGGTCCGTATTGATGCCAACTGCCCTCGGAGGCCCAACAGCAGCAAGGAGACAGCCCTCGCAGGGTCATTTAAAATCTTCCATGACCCAAGTGGTGATGGAAGAGTCCTGCTTCAACACATCATGTGTCTCGGGGACATCGAGGACCCCGGGGCCTGAGGGAAGGTCCAGGTTCTGAGGGGAAATTCAGGGCCAAAGGAGCGATCTAGGCCCGAGGGGCACCCCGGGGCCTAAGGAGCGATCCAGGTCTGAGGGAGAAATCGAGCACCGAGGGAAGATCCAGGACTGGAAGGGATACCGAGAGCCACGCGGGGAGATCCGGGGCTGAAGGGGGTAGCACCGGCACCGCGAGAGAAGCGCTACCTGCCGCGTCGCCCTTCCGCGCATGTGCAGAGGCCTAGGAGCATTCCGCCCCGCCCTCGCATCATCGCCCCGCCCCGTCCGGCACGCACGTGACGTCGGTGTCCAATGACCGCCCGGCACCTTCACCCCGCCCCCCCGGAGCCGGTCACTTGTGCGGAAGAGCTCCCGTGGCGGGTGGCGCGTGCGCTCTGTGCAGCGCGCGATGAGGGAGGCGGGAGCGCCGGCACGCGCCGCCGCCGGTGAGATGCCGGAGGGGCCTGTGTGGGGTGGGGTGAGGCGAGGCGTGGGGGGGGAAAGAACGATACACACCGGTGGGGTCCTGGGATGCCTCCCGGAGAAGGGCAAGGGTGGCTTGAGGCCTGGAGAAGAGACCGGCGGGTGGGGCAGGGTTGCGGGGTGAGGCCTGGGGAGGAGTCTCAGTGTAGGGCTTGGGTGCATGGGACAGACAGAGCCCTACCAGGGCTGCAGGGCCATGAGAGTTGAGGGGGGTGAGGGGAGTGCTGTCGGTGTTGTGAGGGGTTTCTGTGTGGGCGGGAGGGTATCCCGAGGAGGGCAGATTGGGTGAGCAGTACTGCCAGCTGTGGGGCAGGTCCCCGGGCAGCTGGGAGCAGTATGGACAGGGAGCTTTGGAGGCCCTGGCCAGTTCCGTGCCCTGGGGTAGGGCCGCTCCCGGGAGGGGGTGGGTGCCCTGCACCAGCACACATCCCCTGGCTGTGTCCTGAGGGGTCTGTTAGCGCCCCCCTAGTTCTGCTGGTTTCTCTTGGCTTGTTAAGCGTGGCTTTAGTGACCTAGGGCTTAGCCTGCTCTAAAAGAAGGTGTTTGACCTGTTCTTCCAAGTGCCACTCTGTGTCCATAAAAAGCTTTTGTGCTGCCCCTTGGATTTCAGTTCTCCAGCATGGATGTGTAAGCTGATGCACCCTTTGGATTTCTGAGTGCTGTGCTGAGCTTGCAGAATTTGTGCTGATGCCTTGTCCCGGTTGGTACTGGCAAAGTAGGAGTACATGTAAAAGTATGAGGGAATTTGATAAAGCACTGAAGGAATTGGTCTGTTATTTAGTGACTCCAAAACCTTTTGGAAGGTTTGGGTTTTCCTTCTCCCTCAAAGCTTTTCTGAGGCAATCTGAATCGTTGCAGTTGGAAACGACCTCTAGGATTATTGAGTTCATTTGTTCTCTACCAAAGCTGGTGCTGAACTGTGTCCCTCAGCACTATGTCTAAAAGACACCTCCAGGGATGGGGATTTGACCACCTGCCTGGGGAACCTATTCCAGTGTTTGAGAACCGTTTCAGTGAAGAAGTTTATTCTAATGATCAGTCTAAACTGCCCCAAATAGAACAACTTGGTGCTATTTGCTCTTGTCTTATCACCTCTTATATGGGAGAAGAGGCCAACACTCACATCACTCCCAACCTCCTTTCAGGGAGTTATAGAGTGCCAGAAGGTGTTTCCTCATCTGCTTCCTCTCTAGGCTGAGCAACCCCAGTTCCCTGAGCTGCTTTTCATAAAATCCAATGTCAACATCCCCAGATAATTCTGCTTTGGAAACCTTGATACATGTAAGAAAAACTTTTGGGTTTTTTTCATAGCTTCATTATTTTCATTTGTGTGCTTATTTCTGAGTTTGAGATTATGAGAAGGTACTGCAGACGGTTTTGTTACTGCTCTGATGTGCAGCAGGCACATGCTCTTTAAGGGTAGTATCTGCATGAAATGGCAGTATGAGATCATCCTCAAGGCTGACATTTTTCCTCTTGAGGTTTTAGTGTCTGGTAGGGCCCCTCTGGCTGTTTGGGGAAGGTAAAATTTGGAAATCCATGCTGTAAAAGGCCTTTTGGTTACTTTCAAACTTGCTTAACACCCAAGAGAACTCTTCATAGAGTATTGAACCAAGTGGGGTACACGAGTCCAAGGTGCAAGGTCCTGCTGAAATCCTCTGCTGCTCAAATAAGAAGAGCCACATGGAAAAGCTGTCTTTGGGGGTTCTTTCTCTTCCTGACAAAGCTCACACAAGTTTATGATCTTTCTCTAGGTTAAAGGCAATAGAAATTGAAAACATTCCCTGAAAACACCTTCCTTGCTTCCCTCCGAGCCTCACCATCACCTTCAACATGGCTAGTGGCATCACTGACACAGGAGAGCTCTACTCTCCCTATGTAAGTACTGCTGTTTGTGGCTTTACTCATGTAGCTTTTCCAAATCCTCTTCTCTCAACTTTGTGTTTTCACTTCCTTCCCCATTGGTATAACCTCCATAGTTCAAGAGATGGTGGGAGTCAAATGATGCTTCAGAATGCCTTGTACTTGTAGTTGTTGGGAGTGTTTTTGACATCACAGATCCCTTTCTGTGGGAGCTGTTTGGCATGATGTTTGCTTAAGGTATAGTTATAAAAGTGTTAAAAAGAGTTTCATGTCCTACACCAGCTCTTGCATCCCTCTTAACACTTTCCTTATAGTCTCTGAATGTTTTTATCAACACAAATTGTCAAGTGAAAGTGGATTAAGCAGAAGAGTTGTTACATTGAAACTATTTGTGCTTCTCTCTTTTTCATTTCATATCCCCTGAATTTGTTACAAGTGTACTAATTTTGTGGCTGTTGTGGTAATTTAATCCACCTCACTTAAAATCAGTAACTGAGGTGTTTCTTTCTTGTAATGTGCTGTCCTGAGAAACTGCAGTCAATTACTACTTTCCTCTTGCTGCAAGTGCTGTTTTTCATAGCCACAAGTACTCGCAGACTGTCAGCTTTTAAAAACAGCACCTTGCAAACATGCTGAGTGTTGGGTTGGTTGTTTTTTTTTCTGAAGTGAACTTATTAAATGTAGAATCAGTCCTGAGATACCAGTATTGGCTTTTAAAAGGTTTCAAACTTTCATCCCTGTGTCAGTGATTGACTTTAGAACAGCTGGATATTAGGCTGAAGAAATAAGTCACAACTGAGGAAATGGAGAACAAGGCAATAACTGGGATGTGGGGACCCTGAAGGATTAGTGTCACCTGCTCTTGTGTTATCATACTGGTGTTGCATGAATTTCCTGCAGTATAATCTCAAAGGCTTTGACTTTCTCCTCAATCCCTGAAGATGTCTGGCCAGACTGCACACATGGGCACCATTCTCTGCTCTGTCTACTTGACCAAAGTCAAGGAAAAATCACTTGGGGCTTTTTATTTTTTCAAGAATCCCTCACTGAGCAGTAACTGATGACCATGGGCATTTGAGCTGTGCTTGGGGAATGACAACTGTCAGCTGCAGGGAAATATTTTTCCTGTAAGCTCAATGGCTGATTTTTAAAAAAAAATATTATTATTTTTGTTGTTGTTCTGGGAAACTCATCAAAAGATGTGTTTGCTGTGCTTACATCAGGAGAAGGAAGGGCAGGAGTGCTCATGGGGTCTCTGGGGAATAGTTATCCTCATCTTAATTGCTCCACACCCAGAAAGTCTACTTAGACACAGTTCTTTACTAATTCCCCTCTGGAGGGACTTTGATCTATATAAAGGGGGAAAAAAAAAAAAAAACAGAACAACTTTAGGGCAGGCTTTGATCTGGAGTTCATAGTCTAAGGGTGGTCTTGTCCAGGTGCATGGTTATCTTTTACCCAGGGACAGAAAAAAACATTGCCAAACAGAATAAAAACCTTTTCCTTCCAGAAATAAAATCTGTTCTTTAGAATGTGCTCTGAATTTGAACTGTGGATGTTTTCTTCTCACTTGACTAAGACTAAAGGACAAGAGATACTTAAAGGTAATCTGTGGACATACTCATAACTACTTAGGTTCAGAGCAGAAAATAAGGAGAGGCTCCTGCCCACAGTGTGGGTTAATTAGAAGAATCGAGAGGAATGTCAGTTTCTCCAGAAATGTGCTGACACTGACTTCCTGCTCTTTGGTTGTCAGTCCCCTCCTGTGTTTATTTCTAGCATGGACTTACTCCCACCGTGCTCTCTGGAAGATTTCTCTAAGTCAGTACCTGCATGAGGTGTCCTAGCCTGTAATCAGCAGGACTAGAGAGGTGATCACCCACCTGGACTCAGCTCTTGTGAGACCACACTTCAAATAATGACTTCTCTTTTGGTCCCTGAACTACAAAAAGACATTGAGGTGCTGGAGCATGACAAGAAAAGGGCAACAATGGTGGTGAAGGGTCCGGAGAACAGGGCTGGTGTGGAGTAGCTGAGAGAACTGGGGGTGTTCAGCCTGGAGAGAAGGAGGCTGAGGGGAGACTTTCTGGCTCTCTGAAGGGAGGTTGGAGGCAGGTGGAGGTTGGTCTCCTCCCAAGTGACAAGTGATGGGACAAGAAGAAACAGCCTCAAGTTGTGCCAGAGGCAATTTTGGCTGGAACACTAGGACAGAAATCTTCAAAGAAAGGGTTGTCAAGCTCTGGAATAGGCTACCCAGGGCAATGTCCCTGCCTATGGCAGGGGGTTGGAACTAGATGATCCTTGAGGTCCCTTCCAACCTTACCATTCTATGAATGATTGGATCATCATCCCCAGAGATACTTAAAAGCCATGTAGATGTACCAAGAGACATGGTTTAGCAGCAGACTTGGTAGTGTTGATTGAATGGTTGAACTTGATGATTTTAAAGGTCTTTTCCAAGCAAAACTATTCCATTGATTCTCTCCCTGCATGGCTGCAAATGTTCACCTTGGGTTGTGTGGCTCTCACAGGTTGGTCTGGTTTACATGTTCAACCTCATCGTCGGAACAGGAGCCCTGACCATGCCAAAGGCCTTTGCAACAGCAGGGTGGCTTGTCAGCCTCGTCCTCCTGATGTTCCTGGGGTTTATGAGGTAGGACATGAGTCTGTGCCTTCAGAGAATTGATGGAGGTTGGGTGGGTGGGACTGTAAGGACAGTGCTAAGACTTTGTTGTTTTTCTGGGTACCCCAGTCCCACTGCTGCTGCTTGAGCTTTGGTCTCTGCACTTATGTTGCCTGTGGACCTTATCGGAAGGGATGTGTGCTGTATCCCATTTCATGACTTACTTGCTTTTTTTTTTCCCCAGTCCAGAGGCTTCTGGACCTTTCTCTTCCTGTTTTGTTTTTTCTTTTTTTTGCTCTCTCCTTGCTGTGGATACAGCCCATGCTTGCCTATGCCCTGGATCTGTCCTTTGAGACCTCCTCAGAGGTCTTTGCCAACCAAAACAATTCTATGATTCAAATGCTAACAAGGTTGACAGGTAACACGAGGTTGTTTCTCTTCTTTGTGAGGTGCAGATGTGCTGCAGACCTGTTGTGTCCATTTTCTCCTGGCTTCAGCAGTGCTGTGTACAGCTGCAAGTGTCAGGAAAATAAATCACTGTATAGCCAGGCCTTTACTCCCCCACACCTTTACTGCTCAGGACCTTGGAGCTGGTCTCCTGATGTCCATAGTGGCTCAGTATGGACATCTGAGCTTCTGCCCGGATGTCTCCCTGCTGCAGCAGCAGCAGGTGGAGCTGGAGGCTGCAGATACAGCACCAATGTCTAAGTAGTTATTAATGGCATAATAATTCTGACAGGTTGTGAATCTCTGCTTGCTTCTTGCTTAGTTTTAAAATAAAATAAACTAAAATCACTTCCTGCTGTTTGTAGGAATGGGATTGAAAGGTTCCTTTCTTGTCAGTAAGCAGCTGGGTCAGCCAGAACATGCCTTTTATTTGGAGGCAGTACTTTTGGAATCTGATAGGTGCTGCTGGAACAGAGGCACGTGATTGACCATAGTAATGCTTCTGAGTTCCCTACCTCAAAGCTGTGTGCTGCAAAGCCTTGATAAAACATAACTGTGGGAGTATCAGGCACTGGGGGCCTTGGAGGCAATTCTTTTTAGTTCAGGTAATTTAGTTTAAAAATGTACATTCAACATATGAAAGTCATCACCAGCAGGCAATCCTTCAAGGTCAGCAGAAGAGCATAAACCAAAACTGCACTGGTTTAAGCTGGGAAGGCACAGCTCAAAGTACTTCATGCCCAGGGAGCTGCCTTGCCCTGTTGCTTTGGCTCTGGTGCTCGTGACTTCCTCGTGCTTGCTGGGGACCCTTTGGTGCATGAAAGAGTCCAGGAGGAAATTGCTACATAGGGCTCGGAACAGGACTTCTTGCTTTTATTCTTGCAAAAGTAATTTCTCATTTGAGCTTGGTAAGTAAGTCCAGTTCCTGAAGCTGTGAGAAGCCAGTTTAAAGCCTTAAGTAAGATTGATTTGATGTTGGCTGGTTTGTTGTGGCTTTAAAATTATAGGACTGATTTTTTTTGGATGAGTTTATGATTTTCTTTTCACCAGTGGCTCTCACTCTTTTCCTGGACAGCATTCCTATGGCCTCCAGCAAAGTATATTTGCATGCAGATTTGATCTGCTCCTTGATCTTGTATTATTGCTCTGCTTCTGATGCTGTAAAATTCTTCAAGGGACCATAAGTACCTTTGCCACAGGCCTTAGTAGATAAGTTTTAGAATAGTTCTGTGCTTCTCCTAGGCCCTATAAAGAGAAAGGAAACTTGCTTTCTAGCCAAGGGCATAGTCCTCTTGCTTGCTTACTCACAGAAACTCCAGGAAAGTGCCTTCCAGATATCTAAAGTGTTGTCTTAGATCTGAAGGCACATTATATTTTACCATATTTTATGGTCTGCTTGAACACATTAATCTCTTGAGCAGAAGGGAACTGCAGACTGAGATGTAACACTGCACCAGCACCACACTGTGTGTGTGGAGAGCTGCTGGAAGGGTTGTTTTGGTGGGTTGGTTTGTTCCTATAAACAGATAGGAATAATTCTCCATCTCCCTTTAGTGGCTGTTCTTGACTCTTACAGATACCAATGGAATCTCTCTCTCTCTAGCTATATGACTACAACCTTTGTGGTGGAAGCCATGGCTGCTGCAAATGCCCAGCTGAGATGGAAGAGAATGGAAAAACACAAGGTTTGTGGTGGGGTTCAGTTCTCAGTTTCCCATTTTCCCTTCTTCTTCTATCCTACAGGACTTGCCTGAGATTCCCTTGTATTGTTGCCTTGCCTCATTAGGAACTCTAAAGGAATAAATTTCTCCTGTACTTAACTTTGCCATCTAAAATACTGCCGTTAGTTCCCTGTGGGGTTGCTCATTAAAGACAGGATTTTCTGCTCCTGCTTTGAAAAATCTCTTGTGCTGTTCACATTTCTTACTGATTGTGCTCTCCTTGCCCAGAAACACTGCTCGTGAATGTGGAGAGGTGGCAGCCAATATATTGGTGCCATTTGCAGTGTACTGAGGTCTGTAAATCCTTGCTGATCTCAGGTCATTTAACTGGGACAGGGTGAATGTTCTTGCTGTCATTTGGGCTGTATCCCAGGGAGTGGACACTCCTGAAGTATGTCTTTGCTGTAAAACTTCCTTGGGGATTTTTTGAATCCTGGCTTTAGTGGCTTTTCTGGATCAGTGCAAGTTGCATTGATTGAGATCCCTGGCTGTTATTGGTGGGTCAGAGTCAGGAGCCAGACCGCTCAGGTTTCACTAGCTAAGATTATATTTTGTTCATCTACCAGTTCTGCAACCCTGCAGATCTGCCAGAAAGGTCTAAATTCCTTCTTCCTTATACCACTGCATCATTCAGACACTGTGCATGACCTAGGTGAGGACAGCAACCCTGCAGATCTGTCACTTACTTCAGCCTGCTCTGCTAATGCCCCTTCTGCTCTGCACAGTACCCCAAACCTGAGAGCGCTGCCTTTGTTCACGTGACCTGTCCCTGTTTAGGACCTTCCTTTGAGTTTCTGCAAGTGAAACTATGACACTCAGGTTGCTACAGCCTGTATTGTGAGTAGCAAACATCTCAGTAGTGGTCTGACCTTTTCTTCCAGGAGGATGATGAGGATGAGGATTCTTCCTCTGGAGTATCTGACAGTGATGTTCTCCTGCAAGACGGCTATGAACGAGCAGAGACTCGACCTATCCTGTCAGTCCGTAAGTACCTCCAGTTCAGTGAAAGTGTGGTTCTGAGAGGTCTCTTTGCAGACACGGTCTGCTGTCAGTGTCCCAATGGGCTCCAACAAGCAGAGCAGAACTCCTCTGTCCATTTCACCCTTAACTCCACACAGCTCACATCCCAAAGTCCTTATCAGTTGCAAGATAAGACTCATTGAGAATTCAATTCACCCTGTGCAGTCTGATAAAGATCTTTTCCTTCTAGGTCGCTGAGATGAGAACATCTTACTTTGGAAACACTTTTAAGCTAACTTCCTCAGTTATTGGACCAGTGACTCTGCAACTATGGAGTTACAATCCTGTCCTTCAGACTGTTGCTAGAGCTCCCTGAGGATCTGCAGATGGCCTGGCCTCTGGGTTTGTTGGAGGGACTGGTTGAACACTTCTCTGTTTTCATTTTGCAGAGAGACGTAGCACATCCAACATCTTTGAAATCACTGAGAGGGTGGAAATGGGCCAGATGGCATCCATGTTCTTCAATAAAGGCAAGTGAATCATGTTTTCATAAGGCCCTGGAGATCCTCCTGCATGTCTGCTGTATGGCTTTGTCCTGAAGTTGCACAGAATTACAGAATGCTTTAGGTTGGAAGGGATCTTTAAAGCTTATCCAGTTGGACCCCTCTGCAGTCAACAGGGACATTTGCAACTGGAGCAGGTTGCTTACAACCCCAAACAACCTGACCTGGAATGGCTCCAGGGATGGGGCATCTGCCACATTTCTGGGCAATCTGGGCCAAGATCTTTCCAACCTCAGCAAAAAAAAAAATAATCTTTTTTCTCTCTAGTCTAAATTTCCCTCTGTTAATTAAAACCCATTGAACGAAGTTTACTATGGTTTGCATTCTGAGTTTCTCATAGTTCTACCCAAAGGTGCCATTCCTTTAAAGATTGGACCAGGTGATCTTTAGGGGCCCTTTCAAATTTCTGTTCTGTGATTCTCTGTGAACTCTATTCACCCCTCTGTGTAGTGCTTCTAGGAAGAGGATTTATGGGCCAGGTGGCCCTGAAGGGGAGGGTGCTGTGATGATAGCAGAACTGGTCAAAATATTGCAGGTTAGGGGTCCAGTTTCTCTAAACAGGTAAATGCAAATCGTTGCCTTTTCTGACAACCCTTAACCTGTCTGAGATCTGTCCTCTGATCTCTGCTCTCTAAAGCAGAAGAACCTTGCTGTTGTGTTCCCTAGTTCCAACTTGATTCCAGCATTTGAAAATAAGAAGCTGGAGCTTCCATGAACTCTGGAAGCATCAACCTGAAGGAAAGAGGCTTCAGGGCAGAGTTTCTGAGAATGGTGTGCATCTAGGGAATCACCCAGAGAGGAGCTGGGGAGGTGAAATGCTGAAAGGGTACCTGGTGTGCATGTGATAAGCAGCTGTCTTGTCTTTTTGCTTTTAAAAGCAAAAAAGGTCTCTTGCATGCAAGGGAACAGACTTGTAACCCTACTGCAGCAGAGCCCACATCCATTGCTGCACGCAATGGAAGCGCAGACAGCGACTCTGGGAGTTCTCACCCTGGTAGAAGAGTCCATTTTCACTGCTATGTGGAGCCAGGAAATCATCAGACACAGTGGCTGTGCAGTTCTGAGCCTGTCAGGCCCCATTTCTTGTGGAGAGTGACATCTTCCTCTTGTTCACTGACCGCCTCACAAAGACAAGGCGGGCTGGTTTTTTTCCACTATGTTACATCAGCTTTATGCCAGAGTGAGACTGTTGCCTCTGAAGGACAGCTGGGCTTAAGGAGAGAAGAGTTTTGATACCTATATTGTTTCTGATTTTGAAGTCCAATTGAAAAAACTTTTTTACTTCCCTGCATGCCTCTTCTAGGACTTTCTTTTCCCTGGTAGAACAAAAGGAAATGGCCTCAGATTGCAGATGGGGAGGTTTAGGTTGAAGGTTATGAAAACGTTTCTGAAAGAGTGGTCAGAGCTTGGAACAGGCTCTCCAGGGAGCTGGTGGTGGAGTTACCATCCTTGGAGATGTTCAAGAAACATGTGGATGTTGCACTTTGGGACTTGGGTTTGTTGGTTGTGGTGGTTTTAGGTCAATGGTTGGACTTGATCCTGGAGGTCTTTTCCAGCTGAAACAATTCTATGATTCTATGACTATCAAAATAATCCCGCTTGGGTCAAGCTGCCACTTTTCTGGTTGGAGAAGAAGAGATAGAAACTGGAGCTTTTTTGGAGACTCAGAAGCATCTTGTTCCTAGTCTTGCTTGTAGCACTGGCTTGCTCTGGCTTTAGGCAAGCTTTTTTTACTCAGATACTTTACTATCTGTAGAATGCCATGAACACTTCCCTGTCTCTCAATCATCCTCAGGGGAGGATTATTTGGGAAATGCTTTGAGAGCAAGCACTGTGTAACAGGCCATAGCAGTGTGGCTGGGCATGAGTCTGCTCAGCTGCAGGGGGACTGGGGGATTGTCAGAGGCAAAGTGATCTTATGAACAAGTTCCAGAAGGCCCCTGCTTTGCATGTGCCTTGTGGAGTGATGGTACAGACCCCCCAATGCCAGACAGACATTGGGCAGTTGCCTTCTATACTTCTCTGACTTGGTGCTGGCTGCTGCTCAGTCAGTAGAGGGTGCTGGAAACCCACATCCAGTCCCCTGCCAGCGCTGATGTGTGCTGCCTGGCAAAGTGATATAAACTGCTTAGTATCTAAATCTTAATCCCTCTTCTTAATGTTGCTTTAGCTGCAGTTATCTGATTTCTCTGTTAGGGATCCTCCCTGGGACTTCCTCAGCCCGGTGCAAATAGACAAAGGGAAACAAGGAACAGCTGCAGACCGTAGCTTGAAACCACTTGTGCCTTCCTGATGAGATGAGGGACACTCAGTATGAGATGAGGGATGCCCAGTGAAGGCTCTGGGGCAGCTGGAACTAATGTGCTGCTTTCTTTTCCTTTGTGCCCAGCAATGAGGCTCCATCCCTGCACTGGTGCCAAGTCCTAGCTCAGAGGCACCGTCTGGTCTGCTGATCTGTTGCAGAGAGGAGACCAGTTAAGTACCTCCCTCTGCAGATCCTTGCTGAGGTGCTTCCATCCGATGGTGGCATAGAAGGGCCTTCAATAAAGGCAGTTGCTCAGTGACCAGTTGTCACTGTTGAGAAACTGGGCTGTGCTTGGGAAGTCCCAGCTCCATCTTCTGTGGTTCCAACATCTGGCAAACCTCTGGGTGGGTTTTTGCTCACGCAGTACAAAGCATGGATCCAAACCCAGGGTGTCTGAGGGCTTTGCAGCCTTCAGAGGGAGGGCTGCTGAAAGCTTTGCAACAGACCTCAAAGCCTCTGATTTCAAGCGAATTCTCTGCTCCTTTCTCTTGACTGATTTTTATTTTCACCGATCTGACAGCAGTTGAATCTGCAGTCCTGGGAGGTAAGCTGGGGATAAATCTCAATTTCAGACTGTCTGCTTTCTTAAAGGGAGCTGACTTAGGTTTCAACTGCGAGAGGCCTGTGTGCTCTTTCAAAAGAGCTGGCTCTTACGAACTGCAAAGTTGGGGTTTTTTTTCTGTTTTAATTTGCAGTGTTGGGTGCTTTCCTCTGGGACTGAGCAGTCATTTATTGCAATAATGGATTCCAGGCACATCTATCCTGCTGTTTCCTCACAGGAAGTCATTGATTTTTATTTTTGCCCCGTTTTGTGTCCAGTAATGAAAAGTATTGATCAGGGAGTGTCAGCAGCAGTTTATAAAAGGACTGATGTTAAAGTCTTCCTACCTTCAAGAGGATGAGTTTGAGAGGAGAGTGTTGCCTGGACTTCCCACAGCTGGAGAGGTGGGCCCTGGAACAGGGGTATAGAGTGTGCTGGTGGGTACCTGGTGGTGCTGCTATGGCTTAGCTGACCACATTACCCTTATTTGGGGGATGGGAGCAACTGAGACCTCAAATCATCATCACACCCCAAAACAGAATCTCTGTCTGGGTCTGTGTAATCCTGTGTCTTACAGCTTCTGTGCTATGTCAGATAATTGTTACAACTTTAAACCCTTTTAATGGGAAATTGGAGAGAAAATCTGATAGGTAGTTTGTTGCCATCTTCAGTGCAATGCTGAGACTCCTCAAGTGTGAAACAGTCTTAAATCATTCCCAGGGGAAGAAAGCAAGGTGGGGAACTCTGTGAAATGATCTGACAATTTCTGTAAGGTCTCCATCTGTTTAGAGAAACCAGGACCAACTCCAGAGCACTGCCTTAGTGTGCTGCTCTACAGACTGAGGAAGTTTTCTTGCTGCTTTCCCAATACAGCCTTTTTTTTTTTTTATAGGAATGTTTTATTCTAAGCAGGCTCAGCACGTTGAATAATTTATTTAAATGAAGGAGAATGCCTGTTAATGTTTCCTGACATCCAGAGATCCAGGCAGTGTGGTGACAAAGCATGGCAAGACTTTGGGTTCATGCAGGCACTGTAGGAATGTTAGTCCATGGTCCTGCCATAATGATGTCCCTGATTGATAGCTGTCACAGGCTTGGAGAGGTGAATTGATTTGCCCAAGCTGCACTGGGATTAAGCATCAGGTGGCTTTGATGGAAGGTTAAAAGTGAAAACAAAAACACACACATCACAAGACCAGGCTTTGGGAAGAGAGAATAAACTGGAGTGCTCTGCAGAAAACAGCAGAACCTTTCAAAACAGAGAGAAAACAAGCAGCAAACAGGCTTTTAAGTAAGAAACAAGAACAGGTTGCCCAGGGAGGTCGTGGATACTCCCTCCCTGGAGGTGTTCAAGACCAGATTGGATGAGGCCTTGAGTGAGCTGTACTAGTGGGAGGTGTCCCTGCCTATGGCAGGGGGTTGGAACTAGATGATCCTTGAGGTCCCTTCCAACCTTACCATTCTATGAAGGTTCACCTGGTCCCATGGCCAGAAATTCCACAAGAACTACTCAAGTTGTGTCCTTTAGTTGAGCTTAGCTAATTGTAGTGTAAAAATCACCCCTCCAGAATTTGTTACCCACCTCCAAGTAAAGACCCTGACCCACTGAGCATGCACAGGACATTCAGAATACCCTGCACTTTTAGTCAAGGCAAAGAAAGGGTTATCAAGTAGGAGTGTGCTTATACACTGAGGAGGAGTGTTTATGTATCCTAGATAGTGTAAATATTCTATGTAGCTGTAAGTAGTTGTGTTGGCTTTGCAGATTGCCACCTAGCACTTTTACCTGCACAGAAGTGAAGCACAAGACAAATACCTTGACTCTGTGTCTCTTATTCTTCATGTACCAGGCAAAGAACTCAGGTTTTGGACAGCAACATCACAACTTGAAAATATGAGCAAGTTCCTTGAGCTGTTTTCTTTCAGTATCAGCTTTCTAAATGGAACAAATCTGAGGCCTTTTGTTTGTGGTGTTGGGTTTTTTTTTTCCTTTTTTTTTTGTAGCTCATTTGTCTTTGAACTAAAACATGTTCCAGTTTGGTTTTCTTGGTGAGATTTATACTGATTTGCTTGGAAGAAAAGAATCCTGGGATCTCATCAGGCGTGTTTTTTTTTTTTATCCTTGTAGATTTTAGCCTGCCACAGCACTCTCTTCTTGTGCCCCACTAAGGCTGTGCTGTGCACCCAATTAACCTGTGCAAGACTTTTGTTTTTTTAATCTCCTAGGTGAAGGCAGAGCAGAAAAAAGCCAAGGGAAAGTATGGTGCAGGAATAGTATAGGCTGTGGATGTAGGGTAAGAGGGCTAGAGAAACAGTTTCAGAGCTTTGCAAGTTTGAGCCTTGGCTCAAGCTGCTTTTGATAAAGAATCTCCCAAAGCAGCTCTATTTCAGCACTGTGGAACCTGAGCTCTGCAGGGCCAAATGCCCAGTGTGAAGGTCCTGCAGGTTTGCAAGCAAAGGGTTTGGAATCAACAGAGACCAAAAGCATCTTCTTTCATTTCACTGCTTGTCAAGCTGCACTCACACCACGTCTGTGAGCATCAGCTAGGTGTTTGCCTGTGGCTGTTCACAGTTGACAGCTTCAACTGGCAGATGACTTATGCAAGACCTGTTGGTCTTGACCCACAGCTGGGCTTGAACTGGAGGGCTGAGTGTCAGGGCCTACTGAAGGAGGCAGAGCTGAGCTCTGAGGCAGGTCATGTCCCATCAGTTTGTGCTGTGGCCAAGTTCCCTAAGCTGCTGGTGGGACCCTTGGATTGAGTTTGCTGCAGATAGAAGCAAGCTGTGGAGAGAAATAGTGATTTATTTTGAAGAACTTGAGAAGGCTTTGGCTTTGAAATTCAGAGTTCAAGAGCCTTAGTGTACTCTGCTGTCTCTGTCCAACATTTTCTTTTCCTGCAGTGGGTGTCAACCTCTTCTATTTCTGCATAATCATCTACCTCTACGGGGACCTGGCAATTTACGCAGCGGCTGTTCCAGTCTCTCTCATGCAAGTGACCTGGTGAGTGTGCTTACTGCTGGGGGTTGTGTGCTGCCAGAGAGGACAGCAGGCTTGGGATTTGATGGAGTCAGAAGTCTGACTGGGATCAGCTCTACTTTCTCAAAACCAGAGTGGAGAAATGACTTGAGGACAGTTCATTATTTGTGGGTGGGAAGGTGAAGTTGGTTTACATTCCTCACCTCAGTGCCTGCTGCCTGCCTGAAAAGCAGCTGACCTGATTTTAGAGTCCTCCTCAAGTCTGAAGTATTTCTTCCAGCTTCAGCACCTTGCAGACATGGGACTTGTTGCTCACCAGTTTGATTGCCATACTCTGTGCAATATTTTGGCTTCCCTGTCTCTTTAGATTAGAGATGAGAGGTGTGATGCTTACCAAGCCTGTGATCAGTGAGTGGTGATGTTACATGGCTTTAGCTCAGGACTGAGATCAGTTTTTCTCAAAGAAACAGATAAATAAGATTTGCTTGATCAAATCTGTGCTGGATTTGGACTCTAGACTTGGAAATGGAAATCCTCAGTGACTTATGTATCACTCAGACTTGCTGGGTTGAGGACTGGCTGACCAAACTTATAAATCATAGAATGGTAAGGTTGGAAGGGACCTCAAAGATAATCTAGTTCCAACCACCTGCCTTAGGCAGGGACACCTCCCACTAGCACAGGTTACTCAAGGCCTCATCCAACCTGGCCTTGAACACCTCCAGGGATGGAACAACCACAACCTCCCTGGGCAACCTGTGCCAGTGTCTCACCACCCTCACTGTAAAGAGCTTCCTCCTGACATCCAGTCTAAATCTTCCCTCTGCCAGTTTAAACCCATTGAAGCAAGTCAAGAATTTACTTTTTAAATGTACAGTGCTCAGTGACTTGCCCTGTCATACAATCCAGTGTTCAGGGAGGGAGTGGAGGAATGAACACTTCAGGTCTATGACCGTTCCTCTCTCTTGAATGCAGGAGAGAGGAAGACATCTGCTAGGAGTTAATTACTGTCTTTTGTTTCTCCCTCCTTTCCCAGCAGTGCCACTGGCAACCATTCTTGCAGTGTTGGAGATGGCACAAAGTACAACGACACAGACAAGTGCTGGGGGCCAATTCGGCGGATTGATGCCTACAGGCTCTATCTGGTGAGTTTCTGAAACTGGGATGTCCAAGATTTCCAGTTAAGCTGTACTTCTACTGGATAGGGACTTTTTTTGCTGTAGAGATGATGTGGCTCAAGTGAACAACAGAGATGTGAAGCTTTCAGTTCAGTCTGCCCATTTTGGCCAAATGCCCTCTCACTATGCTCAGGGCCGTTGGCTGTGTTTCAGTTCAGGCATCGGAATAATCCTTGTGATTCTGAGTTTGAGTTTTGTCCTTCTTGTGGAGTTATATATTGCTTAAGCAGGTGATAAGTCTGTGCCAAAGGGTGGGGTTTTTCAGTGGCTGGCTAAGTAATTCTTGCTTTGAGGTAATTGTTGTCAATATAGTTGAGTATATTAAGCTGTCTTCAGTACATGCTTTATGTGAATGAAATTGTTTATGCTGCAGGAGAACCTGCTTTTTGAGAGATGATGGAAACAGCTCGCTTAAGCAACATCCAGTGCTATATGCTGCTTTAGTAATAGCTTTCTGTCTAGTTTAAGATGCTCTATTGCATCTATTACTGTGCTCTGGTGCTGCTGTGGAATCAAGGCTTTTCCCAAAGGATGATAAACATCACTTCTCCTGAGCTTGGTAAAGAGATGAGTTCCCTGTACCTAGAGACAGATGTCAGTGGGGTGAAATGAGAAGAGGAGGAAGTATGGCAGTGCTGCACAGGAGGGCTTTTGTTGAGGGTCTCAGTGAGAATTTTAAGAAACAACAGTGAAGCTTGACAGTGTGGGTGCAGAGAAATCCATAGATTCATAGAGTGGTTTGGGTTGGAAGGAAACTTAAAAGTTCATCCAGTTCCAACCTCACTGCTGTGGGCCTAGGACACCTCCCACAAGATTGGGTTGCACAAGGCCTCATTCAACCTGGTGTTGAACACTTCTAGGGAAGGGGCATCTACCACCTCTCTGGGCAACCTCTTCCAGTGTATCACCACTCTCAATGTAAAGATATTTTTTTTTTTTTGACTCTCCAGTCTAAATTTCCCCTCCTCAAGCTTGAAACCATTGCCTCTTGTTCCATCACTACAAGTGCTTGTAAACAATCCCTCCCTAGCTCTTTTATAGCCCACTTCAGGTACTGGAAGGCTGCTCTCAGGTCATCCCAGAACCTTCTCTTCTCCAGGCTGTTCACAACTGCAGTTGTTCACAACTGCAACTTTCTCAGCCTGTCCCCATAGCAGAGCTGCTCTAGCCCTCTGATAATCTTTGTGACCTCCTCTGGACTCACTCAAGCAGTTCCAGGTCTTTCTTATGCTTCTTATCCAGGGGCAAAGACTCTCTGAAGCAATTTTGCAGTTCAGTACATTTTGGACCTGCAGTGGTTCACATCCCTGAACACTCTTGTTTCAGCCTTATTGCAAAAATAAGAGATGGGCCTCAGAAATATTAGTGGGTGTCAAAGCCTAGTTAATTATTTAAGAGAAATATTATTGCCTTATTAAATTGCGCCTTGCTCCATTTCTTTAAAACTTCTAGAAGATTGAAGATTTCCTTTCTGAATTTCAATAACTCTCCCTGACCCAGCAGAAGGAGCTAGTCAGGGAAGGCAGACGTGCATTAATTACTGCCTGCATCTCTCGGATATTATGTCTATAATTCATGAAGATAATTGTTGTTAGGACTTGAAAAATTAAAAAATTAAGACTGTGTAAGCATTCGACTTGCCGGCTGTGTACATAACTCTCAGAGGAGCTTTTGCCTCTGCTTGTCTCCTCTCGTGGATTTGGAGAATAAATATCTGCAAAGTCTTTGGTGGTGCTTAATCCCTCCCTGCTCAGTAATTGAGATGAGGGTTTCAGTGCTTTTCCTCTGCTGCTCTGCCTTAGAAATAGGGAAGGGATTGTTTGTGGGAGAATGTAGCAGTCTGTGCTGGGTTACTAGAAGGTGTTGGGGAGGGGGGGGTCCCACAGTTGCTATGTTAAGGAGATTTCTGGGTATCAGCATTAACTCTGAGTTGGTGTGGGGGGATGCTTGCTTTTTAAGGTCTCTAAAACTTCTTGCTTCATCAATATGGGACTAAACCTGAAATACTGTATGCAGTTCTGGAGTCCCCATTGTAAGGACACAGAGCTGCGGAAGTGAGTCCAGAAAGAACTGGGATACCTCTGCTGTGAGGATAGGCTGAGGGAGCTGGGGTGGTTCAACCTGGAGAAGACTCCCAGGGGGACCTTATAGCTGCCTTCCAATACCTGAAGGAATCCTACAGGAAGTCTGTAGAGGGAATTTTCATGAGGGTGTCTAGCAATAGGACTAGTGGGAATGGTTTTAAGCTGAGTGAGAACAACATTACTGTGTGGAGTTCTGGAACCCTCAGCACAGGAAGGACATGGAAGTGTTGGAGTGGGTCCAGAGGAGGCCACCAAGATGATCAGAGGACTGCAGCAGCCCTGCTGTGAGGACAGGCTGTGAGAGTTTGGACTCTGCAACCTGGAGTAGAGAAGGCTTCGAGGGGACCGGATAGTAGCCTTCCAGTATCTGAAGGGGGCTACAGGAAGGCTGGGGAGGGACTATTGACAAGGGCTTGCAATGACAGGACAAGGGGAATGGGTTTGAAGTGGCAGAGGGGAGATTTAGACTGGATGTTAGGAGGAAGTTCTTTACAGTGAGAGTGGTGAAACACTGGCACAGGTTGCCCAGGGAGGTTGTGGCTGCTCCCTCCCTGGAGGTGTTCAAGGTTAGGTTGCATGAGGCCTTGAGTGAGCTGTGCTAGTAGGAGGTGTCCCTGCCTATGGCAGGGGGTTGGAACTAGATGATCCTTGAGGTCCCTTCCAACCTTACCATTCTATGAACATTAGACTGGATCTTAGGAAGAAGTTCTTCAGTATGAGGGTGGTGAGACTCTGAAATACACCCTCTGTGGGGGTGTTTAAGGCCTTGAGCAGTCAAGTCTAGTTGAGAGGTGTCCCTGCCCATGGCAGAGAGGTTGGAGTAGATGATGTCCAAGGTCCTGTCCAACCTAAGCCATTGTATGATTAAACTGGTACTTGTTCTACCAGCAGCTCTGCTAATCCCACTCCTTGCTTGGCCTGGATGGTTTTATTCTCCAGGAAGCAAAAATGATGTTCTCCCCAGAGAGGAGTGTAGTCATTCAGGCCTGCAGTGCTGACACCATCTTCAAGTCTGGGGTTTGGACTACCCTTGAGGAGTCTCTGTTGGGTAATACTTTAGCAGACCAGTTGAAGTTTTTTAGATTTTCTGAAAGAGGCCCAGGGATGGATGTTCAGGGGGAAGAAGTTGCTTGAGGTTGTGGAGGGTCCAGTCCTGGAAATGTTCAAAGCCAGGCTTTGAACATTTGGGGCCTTGGTCTATTAGGGTACTTGCCCATGACAGGGGTGTTGGAACTTCATGATCTTTAAGGTCCTTTTCAACTCAAACCATTCTATGACTTTCAACTAAAAAATGTAATAGCAGAACTCTGTAACTGTATCTACAAATTTTGTCCAAGCTTCTTGTTCAAGTGGAATCTTGAAGATGCAAGGAAAGCTGTGACCTGCCTATCTGAAGGGGAGAAGGCAGCACAGAAGTGAGGGGGTGGGATGCATCAAGGGCATAGCTGTTCTCTTCCTTCCAGGGGATCATACCCATAGAAGACTTGCTCTGTTTTCTTGACTTGTTCTCTTTTTGAGTTCTTGCTGCTTGGAATAATTCAGGTTCCACATTTCAGTGGGCAAACAAGGTCTCTTTTTGCAGGCTTAAGTTCCCCTGTGGCAAGGGGACAGATGGACACTGTGATCCCAAAAGAAAGGCAGCTGAGTTTTTGGATCAGCCTTTTTGTCCTAGATGCTGGTCTCTAATTTTCTCATCTGTGTTGTGTTTAAGTAAATTTTAGGAGCAGGGTGAGTGAATGTAACCAGAACTTCTTACCTTGTTCTATTGAAGCAGGTCTCTGGATGTAGTCTTATATTTCTTAACTCTGTGCATGACCCCACAGAAAGCCTTTTTTTGGACTACCAGGAGAAATAATCTATTTAAGGTTTTCTGGGAAAATGATGCCAATAGGAACTGTCTTGTGCCAAGTACCACCAGTCTGCCAAAGATTTGTGCTGCCTTCCTCCTGTCAGCTCTTTCTGTCCCAATGATAGGTCTTCTTTTCAACAAAACCCACTTCAAACATTGACTTTTTTTTTTTTTTGAGATGGAGGTGGAGAAGAGGAATAGTGACTGACATAAAAATCCTATTTCATGGTGTATTGTCCAAAAAGGCCTCTGGAAGCTGTCTGCTCTGATCACTGTGAATGGGAGCTGAAAGCTATGTACATAATGAGAATATTTAGACAAATTAAATTCTTCTCTTGAGACTTGCTTGTCTGGGCAGCATCTTTATTGCTGCTCCAAAATTTCACACCTAAGTGTGACTGCAGTGTCTTCAGAGACCACTGGGCCCCTATTAACCTTTGTCTGAACAAATGGTTATCATGCTGCTTGTTTGTAAATTGCTCTGGAAGATAAAGGCTTCCAAAACAACTGAAAGCAAACAGGAAGTACTGGAACAGATAATTAGTGGTTTTTTTTTGTTCCTGTCCCATCACATGCTGCTAATATTTGCCTCTTTGGGTCTGTATGCATACTGGGAGGTTGAAAAGGTGAACCTTGCCATGCTGTCCCACCCCTGTGAGGGCACAATCCACACAGGGTTAGTCAGCACGTGTTGGGTGGCCCAGTGACCTTGTTGAAGGCAAGCACTGATTGCAGATAAAGCAGATCGATGGCTTTCAATCTCCTTCAGATCGTCACTGTGCTACCATGTCCTCAGCAGCCCAAGTGACTGCTGAGTCCCTTGACTGTCTTGATGGCAGTGCTAAGGACAGGGTCAGGTTTGCTTCATGCCGAATTCACTCTTTGATGCTAGTTGCCCTGTCCTCTTTCTGAGTGTGTTCTGTGGAGACTGAGGGGAAGGGGCAACAGATTTAAGTTTCAGGTCTCTTAACACTCGCTTGTCTTCCTCTTTCAATATGTGACATGATAGTCCCTGTTTCTAGAAAGCAGATCCTGAGATAAAGAGGAGATTAAATCCTGGGGATCAGCAGCCCTTCAGAGTGTCTGATCCAAAATGCCTTCATGACCTGGCAAACGGCACTTCTCTTCTGCACTGTTGTAGCTAAAACCTCTCCTCAGCCCTCCTTTCCTAGCGATCTGGGGCACGGTGCCTTCCCGGGATGGAGAGGAAATGGCTTCAACCTTCCAGGGGAGCCGTGTGCCTTTCAGAAGAGGCACTGGCACAGGTACTCCTGGTAGCCTGGCTCAATAGCGCGTCAAAGCCACCAGGTGCATCTGTTCTGTCTGAGTCTCCGTTGGGTTTTGAGCTGATTGGGAAAGGGGACGTGGCATCCGCTGCTGCCGCTTCGCAGATGCTGCAGTATCGCAGGCAGCCCAGCGGGTGCGGGCCGGGCGAGGATGGGAGCGCAGATGGTTTAATGGAGATTATCCCAGTTGGAAACGTGCTTGTGCAGTGAATAAAATGAGCGGGCTCGCAGGCGCTTCCCGGCCCTCTTCAGGAGGGGACAATGTCACCCCAGCCTGACGCTCTGATCACACTATCCAGCCACCGGAGCGGGGCTGGGCTGGCAGCTGCGGGAGGCGGCGCAGGGCTCCGAGGAGGTAGGCTGAGGACACGGACAATTGCTCGGTGCCAGCAGAACTTAATGGGCGAATGCAAGGCTGAACTGATAAGTGTTGATGTCGAGCCCCTCTGCCTCGCTGCTCTGCTGCCTCCCCAGCCCTCTCTGGTGGCTGCTGGAGCACTGCAGTCTGTGCCGCTGGTGTACCTGCTCGGCTTCCCTCCTCTGCACCTCTCCTTCCTGCCTGTGCCACGTGTGTGTGTGCACCCCCTGCTCTGGGCAAAGGTATCTCTGATCTTTGCTGTCAAAACAGATATTTCCAGATACATTTGCCTGCACTAGGGTAGCTCTGTCAGGCTGCTCAGTGCAAGAGGCTCTTGTGGTATCTCTCTGTGCGTGGTGGGCTTTCTTTGTGGGGGGGTTTGATTGGTTTTTTTTAACCTCCTGACAATGATATGAGAGTAGCCCTCGTGGCAGTGCTTGAACATCCATGCTTGATCTAAGCTGTCTCTCACCAGCTGAGAGACGGAGAAACAGAGCTGAAGCAGTGCAGCAAGCAGAGTGCTTATTCCAAGGACACCTGGATTTGTTCCTCTTGTTCCCTTTGCAGCAAGTGCTTCTCCTCTGCCCTGCCTTCCTCAGCTGTGCCCTGCAGCAGCATCCGGTAATAAATGGGTCACAGCTGCTGTCTCCTGGATATTTATTCTTACAGGTCTCAGTGTCTAGAGACCTTGAGAACCAACAGTGGAGAAGGTAGCTGCTTCAGTGGCAGGTGGCTGAAGCAGGGAGGGCTGATTTCACAGCACATCAATCAACAAGGTTTGGGGTGCTTTGCCCAGAGCTCCCAGGGGAAGGGAAGGAAAGCTGCTGGAAGCTTACCCCCATGGTGTGAAGCCATCATCCCATTAAAATAAATCACTCAAGCTGTAGCATGATTATGTTCCAGTTTAACCCAGTTTGCAGTAAGAATACAGCAGGACTGGGGACACTGTTGACATGCCATCCTGCAGATTCTGTAAGAAGCGATTCCTGGTAAGACCTTCCTGCCAAAGATAATTGCATTATTTTCCTTCCCACAAATGCTCTGAAGTGGTTTTATTGTGATACTGATTTAGAAATAGAAATGTGCCTCCTGTGCAGAGATGCAGTTCTGAAAGCCTTCAAAAGAGGGAAAAGCCTCAAGGGTCTGGAATATTGTGCCATTTCTGTCTGTAGAGGCACCTGAGCTTTGAGCCATTGCTGTGGCAGCAGAGGAATTAGTACTGCATTGAGCATAAATATCAATAGCCCCAACTGTTTGTTACAGGTGCCTCTGAAATACAGCTTTGCTTGGCTAAAAGCCCAGCCTCAGGGGCTGGTCAGCCTCTTCTCATGCATCTTATCTAGTCAGCTTCCAAAAACTAAGGTCACTTAAGTTGCTGCTATGCTCTGAAGTGGTTAAAGAAAGGCAGGAGCTGAGTTTGTTTCAGATAAATGGTGTCTGGGTGTGGGATGGGAAAGGCAGTTCTCAGCAATTTGTTAGTGTGAAACTAATAAGGTTGAAATTGGCACACAGCTTTGTTAATATGGCATAAATCCTGCCTCCTTCATCCTGAGCCATCCTTCTTCTGTGGGCTTGTCAATAAATTCTTTCAGTTGCTAACTCATCATAGACCTGTGACAGATAAACTGACTCTTCTGGAGTTCCCCACACCCCTTGTGTTTCCTACTGCAAAGGGAACTTATGTTCATAACTGACCCTGTGAATAAGTAGTTTTTCCTGACCTGGTAAGAGCAGAGGCAGAGAGGAGTGTGGTGTTGTGGGAGCAGAATCAAAACTTCTTGTACCAGTGACCCAGAAGCTGGAGTTTAGCCTCTGGTGTGTGATTTATATATATATATTTTTTTTTTTTTTTAATCTTGCTTTCTTTGAAACTGATTGCATTTTAAGTGATGGAAACATGAACCAGAAGGGGGAAGGCTCCCTGCTGCCAGGGCTGGGTGAGAGAGGCAGCCCTCAGTGCAGTAGTGGGGCAACTGCAAGACCACTCATTGAAGCAACTAACTTTAAAGGATTAGCTTGTCTCTTTTCACTGGAAAATCAATAGTGCAGGGGACTGGAATGTGTTCTCTGCACAGAGCTGTCTATTCTCTTCACAGTGAGAGGTGGTTTTTTTTTTTTTTAAGTGGAACCTGGGTTATGCTGTGACTAGGATGCTGAGCTTTTCCAGAGGACCAGTCCTTGCCTTCTGCCACTTCCAGCTGGTTGGCAAGGGCAGTGTGGGAGGGGAGGGGAGGGTGCTGGGCTTGCTGGTTGTGTGCCTGGCCAGATGTGCTGCGGGTGCTGCCAGCCCTTAAGAGTAGCAAGGTGGCTGGTGTGATGGGCAGAGGCCATTGATGAGCTCAGATGCACTTGGCTTTCCCAGAGAAAAATGGCCTGCACACTTCAGTGCTTGGTTTGAGTCCCAATCTCTGGAGGGATTTAGAAGCTGTGTCAATGTGGTGCTGAGGCACATGGTTTAGTGACAACTTAGCAGCACTGGGTTATGATATGGTTGGACTTGATGATTTTAAAGGTCTTTTCCAACCTTAATGATTATGTGCTTTTTTTTTTTGTGGTGATGGATGGTGGACATGAAGGTTGGAAGCAAGCCAGCTAAACACACTGGGCAAGAAAAGTGGCTCTAGATGTATTTCTGTTTGCTTTTGTGCAGTCCCTGCAGTTACAAACTCCCCAGTGGTGTTTTTAGGGCTCAGGCCACAGCTCCTGCTTCCCAGCAGAGTCAACTTGGCAAGGCTGAGAGGCCACACAGCTGCTTCTCCTAAAGAAAACTGCCCTTGGAAGTGAGCTCAGCAGCAGGGCACCAGAGCTGACACTGATCCGTCTTGGTGCTGGAAATCAATCTCTCCCAAACAGGGCTGGCGTCAGAATCCAAACCTGTTTGTGACCACCCACTCACTACAGCACATAGTAAACATTGTGCATGTTCCCTCCCTGGAGATGTTCAAGGCCAGGTTGGACAGGGTCTTGAGCACCTGGGTAGGCACAATCCCAAGCACAAATACAGACTGGGTGGTGAATGACTGAGAGCAACCCTGAGGAAGGGGACCTTGGAGTCTGCGTTGATGAAAAGCTCAACATGAACCTGCAGTGTGCACATGCAGCTCAGACAGCAACTGTGTGCTGGGCTGCAGCAAGAGAAGCGTGGCCAGCAGGGCAAGGGAGGGGATTCTGCCACTTTACTCTGCTCTTGTCAGACCCCACCTGGAGTACTGTGTGCAGTTCTGGAACCCTCAGCACAGGAAGGACATGGAACTGTTGGAGCGGGTCCAGAGGAGGCCACCAAGATGATCAGAGGGCTGCAGCAGCTGTGCTGTGAGGACAGGCTGAGAGAGTTGGGGCAATGCAGCCTGGAGAAGAGAAGGCTTTGAGGGGACCTGATAGTAGCCTTGCAGGATCTGAAGGGGNGCAGGGGGTTGGAACTGGCGGATCCTTGAGGTCCCTTCCAACCTTACCATTCTATGATTCTGTGGTCTAGAGGAAGACTCATGGCAGTGTAGGGTAGCACAAGATGGTCTTTAAGGTCCCTTCCAACCCAACCTACTCTGTGATTCTATAAAAAGAGCCTTTGAAAACTCTTCCCTTGGACATGACTGTTCCAGCAGACTCTCAGATCTTTTGTTATGGGCATGCTTGTAGAAAATAAGTAATAAATGCATTTCACCTGCATGATCTTATTTTGTGCAGTGATAGTGACAGCACCTTAGAATCCAGTGCTGGAGAAGACCTGTGAAGTCAGCTAAGCACTCCCCTGGGAGATGCAACACCAGCATTTTTCTCAACAGCTTATTTTCCAGCCTTTTGGTCGGTGCTTTAACACCAGTTTTGTTTCTAAACAGAGGTCTGACCTTGCTGCCTGCCTGATTCACATCAGCGTTTTCATCGAGTTAAGACAGCAATCTTGAGCTCTCCTCCCCTGAAATGAGCACCAATTCCTTAATACACAGGTAGGAAGCACCAGAGCTGCAGAACTGTGCAGTTTGGTCACTCTGAACTTTAACCAGAGGATAAGGCTCTGGGTGCCCTGATGTGAGCTCTGGATGCTCTGCTATCTCTTTATACTCCTAAATAAGTCTGCAGCTTCTTAACCTCCTAAATTGTGCTTTCTGTCTGGGTGAGATCACTGACTCTCTTGTCCAAAAATGTGGATTTTTTTTTTTTTTGGACTACATCAGCAAATCCCACACGTGGCTCATGCTTCTGTAAGCAGGACTATAAATACAAATAATGCAGCTGGGATTTATCTTGTCAGTTGGAGTAGGTATAATGCTCTCAGGCAGGGCTGATCTCCGAAGCCTGTTGCACCACTTTGGTTTGCACCGTACAGGCAAGGCCTGGAGCAAGCAGACTCCCCACTAGCCCCAGGCAACAAGGCTTTATCTCTTGCCTCTCTGCTGCTGCAGAGGAGTTACAAAGTGTGGGGCCTTTCCTTCTGCACTGTCAGGCAGGAGCTACCTGAAGGGAATGGATCATAGAATATTAGGGCTTGGAAGGGACCTCTAGAGACCATCTAGTCCAACCCCTCTGTCAAAGCAGGATCACCCAGGGCAGGTCACACAGGAATGCATCCAGGTGGGTTTGGAATCTTTTCAGTGAAGGACACTCCACAACCTCTCTGGACAGCCTGCTCCAGTGTTCTGTCCCACTCAGTAAAGAAGTTTCTCCTCACATTGAGGTGGAACCTCCTGGGTTCCAGCTTGTACCCATTGTTCCTTGTCCTATCACAAGGCACCACTAAAGAGAGCCTGGCACTTTGCTCTTGACACCCACCCCTCAGATTTATAGACATTAGTAAGATGTCAGCCTTCTCTTTTTGTGATTAAACAGCTCTGGGTCTCTCAGGATTTCTTCATTGGAGAGATATTCAGGTCCCTTCATCATCCTCATGCAGCTCTCCATTGGACTCTCACCAGTAGGTCCTTGTCCCTCAAACAGGGGAGCCCAAAACTGCAGCTGAAGAATTGTGTCAAACTCAACTGAGAAGTTTGCAGAGGGAAAAAGTAAAGTGATGACTTAGTGGTGGAGCTTATGGTTGTGTTGTGGGAGATGAGGAGTTAGTGGCCTTCAGGAGCAGTCATCCTTGCTGAACCCAGGTGCTTCCTAACTCTGATAGTTTGTAGCTTGATAGGTTTGCAGTGCCCTGAGAGCATCCTTGTCATGCTGGTCCATGTCTCCCTCACTTTCTGCTGTCTAACCCAGGGGCTTTTGCAGTCTATATAAATATTGTTGTAGTTCTCACTGCCAGGAGAGGTTGTGAGTGCACAGGGATTTTGGGAAGTGTCTCTGTGTGATGGTTGTGCCCTGACACTTTGGAGGGAACTCATTAATCTCTGGTACCATGCTGATAAATTGGGGAGGCAGAGGATGGCTCCTCATGGCTGCCTGGTGTCAGAAAGGAGGAAGGTTCCTGTTTCAGTGCCTGTGGGAGGTCAAAGCAAGCTGGTGGTGGAAGGTACAGCCAAACCTGGCTCTGCAACTCCTCTGCTGTCCTTCCAAGTATCACAAACCAACCATTCAGCTCTCTTGCATCTCTCCACTTTGCTGCTTTCCTGCTGCTTGTTCAGATGCAATTAGGAGATGCAGAATAAGGAGGAGCCAGGGGTCAAGGAGGCGGTAAAGTAATTACAAGATGCTGCAAATGGCTGTGCCATAAATACTCCAATGATGAAAAATTAGATGCCAGTCACCTCAGAGTTATTACTGGCCTCCATCTTCCTCTTGTTGTGAGAAATGATAATGGAAGTGTATTTACCCCAGAGAGCTTGAGCTTGCTGCTGGCTGTGATCCTGCACATCCCAGGTGTGCCAGGAACTGCAATCCTTGCACTGGATGACTTTGTGTCTGGATTTCTTCGCTTTAAGAGAAGCAAGAACTGTTTTTTTCAGAGTGTTCTTTTCAAAGTGGAAAGCTTCTTGTGCTCAGAGATGGGCCAGCTCCAGAAACAGACTGGTCCTGAGCCAGGATAGGGAGAGGGAGAGCAGCAGCCCCTGGTACCACCTTGCTGTCCTTGTGCTGCTTCTGCCTTGACCTCCCAGAGGTGCCTGGAGAGGCTGCTCAGGTGCTTGCTGGCCCTTGGCCTGTTGGATGCCCAGCAAGATTGTAGAATCATTAAGGTTGGAAAAGACCTCTAAGATCATAAAGTCCAACTGTCAACCCAACACCTCCATGGCCACTAAACTATGTCCTGAAGTGCCATATCTCCGTGTTTTGAACAGCTTCATCATAGCTTGCAGGGGCCTCAGCTGGGAGCAGTACACTTGTGTGCTACATGGGCAGTCAAAACCAAAAGCTGCTGCTGACCTAGAGCCTTTGAAAATCTCTGGGTCATATTCAGCTCCACTGAAGTCAGTAGTTTTGGGGATAGAGGTACTTCTTGCTGTCTCTCCCTTTTGAGGGAGTGCTGCGCATAGAGTGGCAGAGGAGCTATGAGAGGCAGCATCCAGCTTGAAGGGTATCACAGGTGGGGATGGGTGAAATGCCACTTGCTTCACTGGTGAAAACCAACCTGCTAGCAGCTGAGGTCTTGGTTCTTGGAGGATACCTCTGCCCTGCCTGGAGGTATTGGGAGAAAGGTGGGTGAGGGCTTCTCAGTGCCAGCAATATGCTGTGTGTGAGTTATGAACCCAAGCCTCTGCCAGGTGTCCCAAGAGCAGGATGTTAATCACCTGAGCTGCTGTGGCAGCAGATGCCTGCGGTACTCGGAGCATAACTGCCCTTATTTCTTTATCTATAAATATTCCTTGTGGGATATCTGGCAGTTGCTTCCTCCCTCTGTTGTGACTTCCTGACTCAACAGGGGATCTGGAGGTTAAAATCCCTCTTGCCTCTCAACTTCTTCCACCAATCCATGTTCTGTGGTTGGTTTATCTCTTCAACCAACTCTGAGCTGCGTTATCGTTTGCCTGCTGATAACTTACTGCCTATCAGCACAGCCCCTGCTGCAGCCCTGCCTCCAGCCTTGAGAGATTGTGGATCTTCAGCTTTATTACTTTTTTTTTTTTCAAGTTCTCTAAAAAGCTCCTTCCTGAACAATCAGACTTCTTTCATGTATTTATATTTGTATTGTCCACTGCAAGGGGTAAAGCTTTACCAACGAAAGCTTGGATAGCTGCCCTCGCTGATGTGCCATCTGGCTCTCTAGCTTGAGATATGAGCTCATGCTGGAGAGAAATGTGGCCTTGTCACCCTAGTGAAGGGGAGGAGAGATGGTAGAGGGGACACTGTGTTGCACTTGAGACCCTGTCCCCTTGATATGCTTTAGCTGAAAAGCACTGAAGGCCCGGCACAACCAGCTGGAGCCTACTGCTAGGTAGCATAGCAGTTGCCACAACTTGAAACGGGTGCAGGTAGCTCTGAAATGTGACAAAGCTCTACTTTCTTTAGCAAGGGATCACAAACAATAGGGAAAGCACCTTGCATTTAATATTTCTCTCCAAAGTCAACCTAAATTTCCCTGAAGGTGTGAATAGGAACAGTGGTTCATAAGAAACTGCTCTGCCAAAGAGAAGAAGTTTGCTTTGAGCTTCCAGTCAGGGCTAAAACCTCTGTCCTGTGTCAATGCTGGTGAATCAGGTTTTGCTTTTTGGTTATTTCCTAGATGTCTCTTTAGACACTGTAGAGGAGAGTACCTGAGCTGGAAGCAGAGCAGACAGGCCCTGGTTCTGCTAACATCTTGTTTGATCTCAGTACTTGTGCAGTGTGGTTTGGTTGGATTGTTTTGTCTGTCCCCTCTAGTGCTCATCTGGGTTGTGAAATCACTCCCAGCTCGGAGACATCTTGCAGAAGCAGAATGGGTGTCAGAGTTGCTACTTCTGACAGGATGTATGAAATGTCTGCTTCTCCCTGCTCTGCTGAAGGAGGCTGTCCTTGTGCCTGAGCACTGAATCAAACAAGGCTTCCTCTGGGAGGTGCTGGCTCAGTAGAGCTTGCATGGTCCTGTCTGTACCTTGCCTTGGGGATGCTGCATGAACATTGTCCTGTAGAAAGCTCTCAGCTTCCCAGCTAAGGGAGCAAAACCTGTTCTGTTAAACCAGTAACTTTCTCTTGAAACATCAGCTTGCTCCCCTTCAGAGTCAGGTGGTTTGCTGTGCTCTGTGTTATGGGAGAGAGGTTCTATTGCTAACACTTGTGAAATTCTCCTCTCCCTCTACTCTGCCCTAGTGAGGTCTCATATAAAGTATTATGTTCAGTTCTGGGCTCCCCAGTTTCAGAGAAAGGAAACAACTGGAGAGAGTCCACTGGAGGCTACAAGGTAATAAAGGGACTAGAAGAACTTTCTTAGGAGAAAAGGCTGAGTCACCTGGGGCTGTTTAGCCTGGAAAAGAGAAGATTGAGAGGGGATCTTACTAATGTTTGCCAATATTTGAGGGGTGGGTGTCAAGAAGGGGGGACCAGTTCCTTTTTGGTGATGCCCAGTGGTAAGACAAAGAAACAGAGACAAACTGGAACACAGGAAGTTCCACCTCAACTCAAGGGAAAACTTTTTACTCTGAGGATGTTGGAGCCCTGGAGCAGGCTACCCAGAGAGGCTGTGGAGGCTTCTCTGGAGAGATTCCAAACCCTTTTAGACATGTTCCTGTATGGCCTGCCCTAGGTAATCCTGCACTGGCAGTGGAGTTGGACTAGATGACCTTCAGAGGTCTCTTGCCACCCACACTAGTGTGTGATTCTGTGAAATCTAAACATCGTTGTCTGCAGAGGTGAAAGGAAATGAAAGGAAGTTTGTCTGAGATTGACTTGGTAATGTTAGGTTAATGCTTGGACTAGATCTGAAAGGTCTTTTCCAGCAAGAGTCTCCAAGGAACAATTTGGTTTGGGGTGAGTTCTGATTTTGAGTGAGGATGAGAAGAGTTGGGAGAGAGTAAAGGACCAAGGGCCCCAGCCCAAAGATAGTGGAGGAGAGAGCATTACTCTTAGCCTCATGTTAAAACTAAGGCATCCTTGCCCTGACAGGAGACTTAACTTTGTGTTGGTATGGTAGCCCCATGCCACACAAACACCTTTAGCCAAAACCCCTCCAACTTTTCTTTGCTCAGCTCCTGGTGCATTTGTTGCACTCAACCAGGTTAATCTCCATTGCCTAGGTAAATTTGCTGCTGCTTCTCAGCTTGTCTGGAAGTTTCTAGGCTCTGAATCAACAAAAAACAGCAGCTCCTGGTTTTAATTCATAGAATGGTAAGGTTGGAAGGGACCTCAAGGAACATCCAGTTCCAACCTCCTGCCATAGGCAGGGACACCTCCCACTAGAACAGCTCACTCAAGGCCTCATCCAGTCTGACCTTGAACACCTCCAGGGAGAGAGTAGCCACAACCTCCCTGGGCAACCTGTGCCAGTGTCTCACCACCCTCACTGTAAACAACTTCCTCCTAACATCCAGTCTAAATCTCCTCTCTGCCACTTCAAACCCATTGCCCCTTGTCCTGTCATCACAAGCCCTTGTCAATAGTCCCTCTCCAGCCTTCCTGTAACCCCCTTCAGATACTGGAAGGCTGCTCTAAGGTCCTGTCCTCACAGCACAGCTGCTGCAGCCCTCTGAGCATCTTGGTAGCCTCCTGTAGACCCACTCCAACACTTCCATGTCCTTCCTGTGCTGAGGGCTCCAGAACTGCATACAGGACTCCAGATGGGGTCTGAGGAGAGCAGAGCAAAGGGGCAGAATCCCCTCCCTTGCCCTGCTGCCCACACTGC
>VWZE01013273.1:70386-101398 GCA_013396675.1 Eubucco bourcierii
CAGCCTTCCTGTAGCCCCCTTCAGATCCTGCAAGGCTACTATCAGGTCCCCTCAAAGCCTTCTCTTCTCCAGGCTGCATTGCCCCAACTCTCTCAGCCTGTCCTCACAGCACAGCTGCTGCAGCCCTCTGAGCATCTTGGTAGCCTCCTGTAGACCCACTCCAACACTTCCATGTCTTTCCTGTGCTGGAGGCTCCAGAACTGCACACAGGACTCCAGGTGGGGTCTTAGGAGAGCAGAGTAAAGGGACACAATCCCCTCCCTTGCCCTGCTGCCCACACTGCTCTTGCTGCAGCCCAGCACACAGTTGCTGTCTGGGCTGCACTCACACTGCAGCCTCATGTTGAGCTTTTCATCACCCCAGACCCCCAGGGCCTTTTCCTCAGAGCTGCTCTCAGCCATTCCCCACCCAGCCTGGAGCTGTGCTTGGGATTGTGCCTACCCAGGTGCAGGACCTTACACTTGACTTTGATGCCCTTTCTCCTGAAACAGCTACTTAAGGATAACCTAAGTGAGATTTGTTCCTCTGTTTAAGACAGGTCTGCTGCATTTTGGCTTGATGAAGCATCTAGACCAAGGTTAATCTGGAGGGAGATCTTCCTCCTTCCAAAGAGAATGTGCTCAGAAGCTCATGAAAACATTGTCCTCTTAGAATCCATCATGCCACTTAGTGTATGAAATGGGGAGCGAGTGGCAGGCGTCGTGAGTGGGTGATTGATTATTATTGCCTGGCATATTGATTCCCTGCTTCGACAGGAGAGCTCTGTCAGCTCCCATGACAGATGGGCCCTGCCACCAGCATGGCAGCTCTGCCTGCTCAGACAAACGACAGGGCTGGGCTCTGCTGGCAGTGGGCTGCTGTGGCAGAGCTCTGGGAGGGGTGGCAGGTGGGTAGGGTGGTGTTCTCACCAGGCTTTGCTTCCAGAAGAAGGAATGGGAGTTAGGATAAGGTTGGGGAGGATGAGACTCCCACCGCAGTTCTGGTGTCCTCATCATAAGAAGGATATGGAAGTGCTGGAGTGAGTCCAGAGGAGGCCACAAGGATGATCCAAGGGCTGGAGCACCTCTGCTGTGAGGATAGGCTGAGGCTGGGGCTTGTTCAACCTGGAGAAGAGAAGACTCTGGGAGGGGATGACCTTACAACTGCCTTCCAATATCTGTAGGGAACCTACAGGAAGGCTGCAGAGGGAATTCTTTTAAGGGTTTCTAGAGACAAAGAGAGTGGCTGTAAACTGAAGGAGGGTAGGTTTAGACTGGATCTTAGGTAGAAGCTCTTCAGTACAAGGGTGCTGAGTCTCTGGAATGGGTTGTTCAGGGATACTATGGATGCCTGCACTCTGTATGTGTTCAGTGCTAGGGTGGATGAAGCTTTGAGCAGCCAAATCTAGTCAAGAGATTTCCCTGCCCTGAGAGGTTGAGTAGGTGATCTCTAAGGTCCCTTCCAACCTAAGCCATTTGATGGTGTGCCCAAGCAGCCCAGAGAGCCAACAGAGTCCTAGGCTGCATCAAGAGAAGCATGGCCAGCAGGGCAAGGGAGGGGATTCTGCCCCTTTGCTCTGCTCTTGTCAGACCCCACCTGCAGTCCTGTGTGCAGTTCTGGAGCCCTCAGCACAGGAAGGACATGGAACTGTTGGAGCGGGTCCAGAGGAGGCCCTGAAGATGCTCAGAGGGCTGCAGCAGCTCTGCTATGAGGACAGGCTGAGAGAGTTGGGGCTCTGCAGCCTGGAGAAGAGAAGGCTTCGAGGGGACCTGATAGTAGCCTTCCGGTATCTGAAGGGAACCTACAGGAAGGCTGGGGAAGGATTATTTACAAGGTCCTGCAATGACAGGACAAGGGGCAGTGGGTTTGAACTGGCAGAGGGGAGATTTAGACTGGATGTTAGGNATGAATGTGACTCCTCCAGCTGTAGTGAATGGATGCCCAAGATTGTTCTTCCTTTGACTTTACCCTTCTGACTCTTAACGTCCAGGTGGTCATGGTGTAACCTTTGTTCTGTTTCACCTTATTCCCCATCCCTAGATTGTGGTTGTCTACTCCCATGCTTTCTAGAGCCACTAAAACCATCCTCCTTTTAACTGGGACCAGTGCTTCACAGGTTTAAGTTTGCTGTTGAACATCTTTGGTCCTCCATTCTGCGGTCACGGAGAGGTGACTGCAGAATCTCACTTCTGAGCTTGCTTCCCCCTTGCCAAACCACCTGTCTCTGAATTACATGACAGGACATTTTTCTCCCCCCTGTTCCCCAAGTGTGGCTCAGTGCAGGGTTTCCTCCATTATCCTGCAAAAAATAGGGCAACTGGTGAAAGATCTTCCCAGAGATGCAAGGGAGGGTTAGGCCAGAAATTGATTCTGACTATCAGTTCTTCCTCCAGGAACCTACCACGATGGGAGGGAAAAAAACAAAAACACAAACAACAAAAAACCACCAACTATGATTTAGCCTTGGATTTCTTTTTCTGCAACAGGCTTTCTGCAGAGAGATGATGCTGGTGTACAAACAGCATCTTTCATTTACACTGGGGTTTGCTCTGACTCTGCCAAACCATCCTTACGCTTAGAATGGCTAAATTATCTTCACTGCTTCTCTGCAGCTCTGTTAGACTTCTGCCAAAGTTCACAAAAATGTATTTCTTAATATCCCTAGACTCCCATATTTCCCAGAGTGCTCTTACTTGGATCTGTGCTCATCCATATTCATCCTTCTTCCACCTGCAAGGACCATAGCAGAGCTTCCCTGTCTCTGAATCAACATCTGAGTGGAGCAGGACAGGCAGCTGTCACTATCTGCAAGGTCTTCTTTGAGAAGAGCCAGTGTTAGCTCCTCAGAGTGAGAGGAGGGGGCTGAGCAGTTATGGTGAGATTCATTACCACTTTTCCTTCATGACATAATACTTTGGTTGTTTTGTTTTGTTTTTCCCATGGCCTCACTTTTATATCCTTCACTAACAATGATGCTCAAACATCTTGAGGAGAGGAGATGAGGCAAGAAGTGTCCCCTGTGCCTTACTGGCTGCTGAGCCTGTCTGTGGTGTGAGGGATTGGACACCATTGGAAAATCAGGAGAAGCAAAACCCTGGATTGCTTTTTAAGCACTTGTATAAAACATGGCTTAGAACACAGTTTTGATGTAGCCTACTGACAGTACTACTGACATGGTGGTATCATTGTTCCCCCTCATTTTGTGCCTTGAGGGACTGTTGATCATGGTATCTGGAGGTGTTTCATCCCTGGAGCATGCTGTGTATATCCTCTGTCTTGCCTCTAGAGGAACAGATCAAGGCTTTTTTTAGGAGCTGATGCCTGACTTTGCCAGGGTCCTTGTGGTGTAAGAATGCTGTTGGACATCTGATGTGGCAACTGCAGGTGACCTGAAGTGGTGTGGTGTGACTCTGCCTCCAACCTGCTGTCCAGGTAGAAGAGTGTGTGAGCAGGAGCTTTGAGTGTGCCTGAGGATCCTGAGCTGCCTCTTGTCTGCTTAAAGCTGCCTGTCAGTCAGAGTCTGTCATCTTCTCTTCATCCTGATGATATATCATCCTGCATGAATAGGTTTGAGTTTCAGTTTTGGACTTGCCACCTCCCAGGGGCAGGCAGATAAATCTGACATGCAAATGTTTTAGCTCTCCAGTTCCAGAAGCCAGAGATTCTGCTGCTGCAGGGAGTGAGAGAAAACACAACCATTGGGGCAGGGTTGCTGTTGTCTCCTCTGAGGCTGGTGTTGTGCTGGGGTGGTTTCCAGTTTAGACAGCACCCATCCCTCTCCAGGATAATGCATCTGCAGAGCACCAGTGCTAGGGCAGGGGTAGCACAACTTGCCTTGTGGGAAGCAGTGGGAGTTGAGATCTTGGTGTTGGACCATCTCTTCTTGGTACTTAAAAGTGTTTAGTTTCTTGAATGAAGAATTTAAGGAAGAAAAAAGGCTCAAATTCCAGCTGCTTAAGCCAGGGACTTCTATCTATCATCAAGGGAATCCACAGGAACTCTCTTCTTTCAGTGGTTCCTACCAGAAAAACACATGGGGGCAAAGGAGAACCTGTGGGTAGCTGAAGAGATGATGTGAGGCTGGGATGCCAACCTGGAAGTTCCCCTGAACTGGTCCTATTAGCACTGGTGTGGCAAGTGGGGCTCTGAGTTGATGGAGAGAGTGGATTTGGGGGATGGAAATAGGTCACTCTTCACTTCGCTGAGCAGAGCAGGTGGAGATTTCCTGTCTGGTGTGCAGGGGAAGAGTTGTGAGCCTTGTGCAATTACATCCAGTCCAGCTACAGGACTAGCTCAGGACTGGGCTGCAGAGGCTAAGCACCTCTCTCAGACAAGGAAAGAAGTGCTTTTGGTGTATTTCCAGAGCTGCCTAACCTGGTTTGTCTTATTGTTCAGGGCATCTTCTCCTCTTCCTTGTAGCCTGTGCTGCCCCAGGGAGCACAGCCAATGTCACATCACCTGAACACAGATCTTTCCAGCTCTCTTGCTGTAGCAGATACAACTGGCACACATCTCCCCTCCGGGGAGCCATGGAGAGGAGGCACCACAACCCTAGCAGTGCTCAGTGCCCCTCATTTGCCTGCTTGGGTGAGGGCAAGGGGAACTGCACACCCCCAGAGCAATGAGTGGTTGCTTTCCATAGACCTCTGCAGCTGCTCAGAGTAAAGAGAGCCCAGCACTCCCAAAGTGGCTTGGTGCTGTAAAGGAGTGGATCTGCTGTCATCAGTCCAGTGCTTGCAGAGCTGTTAGCCCTGTCCTGTCACTAGGATCAGTGGGAAGCAAGAGGTTTCCTGAGGCAGCAGGAGATGCAGTGTGGTGTGTGGCTTGCTAAGGGCTCAGCAGGATGCTGGTGCTGGCCACAGGAGGAGCAGGAGGGTTGATGTGAGAGGAGAGCCTGGGCTTGGCAGGCAGCCTTCAGTTCAGGTTAATCTGGTCTCACTGGAGAGCAGCAGTGCTTGCTGACTGGTCTGGAACTGCCAGTCCCCTCCTTGGCAGGAGCTCCCCACCACCAGCTGCCTGCAGCAGTAGTGGGCATGGAGCAAGCCAGTGTCCCTGTCACCCAAAGCGAGCCAGCTCGCCTCACAGTGCCCGTGGCCAGCCTCCTGTGGGCTTGGCTGCAGGAGGAGTGGCTGAGGGACCTGGAGTGCTCAGTCAGGAGAAAAGGAGGTTCAGGGGACACCTTGCTCCCCTCTACAACTCCCTGAAAGGGGATTGGAGTGCAGTGGGGGTTGGTCTCTTCTGCCTGGTGTCAGGTGATAGAATGAGATGAAATGGCCTGAAATTGTGCCAGGGGAGGGTTAGGTTGGATATTAGGAAAAATTTACCAGCTGCAAGAGTGGTGAGGGACTGGAGCAGGCTACCCAGGGAGGTGGTGGAGTCCTCATCCCTGGAGGTGTTCAAAAAATGGCACTTGGGGGCATGGGGGCATGGTTTAATGGCTGTGCAGGTGTGGGGTTGACACTCAGGTTTGATGATCTTGGAGGTCTTCTCCAGCCAAGACGATCCTATGGCTGCCTGCTGCTTTGGTTAGCTCCTCTTTATTTCTGACACTCAGAGTTGTCTGTAGCAGCAGCCTCAGCATTCTGTTACTACTTCCATTACCTGATAATTCACAGCTCTGCTGCCATGGCTCAAACCAGTGCAGGAGACAGCCCAGTGCCAGCCACACTGACTTCTCATCCATTGCCAGCACCAGGCTGTAAATCTCACTGCTCGCTGCCCTACCAGGCAGCCTTTTCCCCCCTGTTCCTTGTTAACTCCAGCAGCTGATGATCATCTTTCCCAGGCTGATGTGATTTCTGTGACACCAGAATTAGTTTTCTGCTGGTTTTATGTGCCATGCTAGGAAGAACAGTCGAGCAGCAACTGCTGCTGGCTGGAATTTCCAGCAGCAGAGTAAATAAGGGCATTAGCCCAGGCTCCTCAATTCATTCCTGTCCCTAGCATGTTGCTTTTTGTGATAAGCTTTGTAAAATGTTGTTAGGCTTTTCCCTGACACAAGTGAAGGGTAGAGGAGCAGACTTTGTACCTAGAAGTGATGAATTTTAATAGCAGCCTTTTCAGTGCTGCTTTACTCCCTTCCAGACCAGCTTCACCCTGGGATTAACTGCAGCCAGCCTGTTCCTGCTGCCCAGGAAATGGCTGGCTGGTCCTTGCTCTGTCGTGCTTGACAGATCCCAGGGACAGGAGAGCTTGGTAGTGCTGCCATGCACCTGCCTGTGCACAGAGCTGAGCTCTTGCAAACCTTAGTCCAGCTGCAAACGTGTAGGAATGTTACTGGGACTGACTGCAGCCAGGTTTGATCTCTTTTTCCCTTAGAGGTCAAAACCCAAACATCTCTAAGCTGTTTGTAACAGGCTGAGGTGCCTGGCACAGGCATCCATGGGCACAGACCCTTGAGGGCAGTGGGCTCGGCTGTGTTACTGCTACATTTCTGAGAGGCCCAGAGCAACCATTTGCTGTCGGGGGTGGGAGGCTGAGTCCCTGCAGGAAGGAGACTGGAGGGAGATGCCTGCCAAAGGCAGTCCCCAGCCCATTCCCTTATCTGCTGCTGCGCTGTGGTGAAAGCAGGTGGTGATTAATTCCTGCACACCCTGCCTTTGATATAGCACTTTCCCCAGAGATAAGGAGAGAGCCAGTGCCAGGGCTGCAGGTGCTGCTGCTGGGTCATGGGGAGTGCAGACCTGGGCTTGACCTGAAACCTTCTCTCTCTCTCTCTCTCCAGCTTTCATCCTCATGATTATTTTAGCCCTCATCCGCATCAGCAGAGGCCAGGCCGAAGGTCACCCGTCCATGGCCCAGCTGTCAGGCATCCGCAATCTCTTCGGGGTGTGCGTCTACTCCTTCATGTGCCAGCACTCGCTGCCCTCCCTCGTCACCCCCATCTCCAAGAAGAAGCACATCAGCAAGCTGGTGCTGCTCGATTACATCCTGATCCTGGCGTTCTACAGCCTCCTCTCCTTCACCGCCATTTACTGCTTCCGCAACGACAGCCTCATGGACATGTACACGCTCAACTTCACCAACTGCGAGATCATCAACGTCGCCTTCGTTCGCTACTTCCTGGGCCTCTTCCCGGTCTTCACCATCAGCACCAACTTCCCTATCATCGCCGTCACCCTGCGCAACAACTGGAAGACCCTTTTCCACCGAGAGGGGGGCACCTACCCCTGGGTGGTGGACAGGATTGTCTTTCCTGCCATCACTCTCATCCCTCCAGTGCTGGTAGCTTTCTGCACCCACGACCTGGAGTCCTTGGTGGGGATCACAGGAGCCTACGCTGGGAACGGGATCCAGTATCTCATTCCAGCTTTCCTGGCCTACTGCAGTCGGAAGGACACTGAGCTGGTCTTTGGCAGTGGGACGCTTAACAAGCACCGCTCCCCTTTCCACCACTCCTTCTGGATCGTCTTTGTGCTCATTTGGGGCTTCTCTTGCTTTGTGTTTGTTACTGCAAACATTGTCCTGAGCGAGTCCAAGCTCTGATGTGGGGGCAGTGGGAAGCACACACACTGAAGTCCGGAGACTGCAGCATTTCAGCTCCCCCTCTGGGACTAAAGGGTGGGGAGAGGTGGTGAAAAGGGAAGTGTCCAGGTCATCAGCTTGGTGGCACAGGGTAGACTTGGACACAGACTTTCTTTGCTCCATCTTGGTGTGGATGGAGTGGGCTCAGCCTTGCTACAGCCCTGGTTCTCAGACCTGTTCCACAAAGCCATAGGGCTGAGCCCTTGGCAGCCTGCACAGTTAACCAGTGTCCAGCCATTTCTGCCTTCAGCCCTCAGCTGGAGCATCACTCTCTCTGTCCTCACAGCGGCTCTGGCGTGCGGCAGGTCCCGGCACACAGGAGAGCAGACAGCCTTGGCTGCTTGCTGTGCTGATCAGCTGAATGTCCCTTCTCTCAGAGGCAGGGATGTGCTGTGCAGGATGCAGCAGGAGTTTGGGAGAACTGAGTCTCTTCTTTCCTCTGAGACTCCTTCAAACCAACCTTCTGTGCTAGGTGAGGGATGAAATTAGGGTGGGAACAGACCTAATTTGGAGGAAAATAATTTTGTGCTCTGTTACATGTTCTTTCTGGAGGCATTAACCCATTTGTCCACCATGGTTTGCCTGGGGTCTGGGATCCATTGCTTACAGATGGATTTCTGCAGCTCAGGAGTTTACATTCACACTTCTCTTCCTGTTCTCCTGCCCCAGATGAACAGAGCAGAGCCCCCATGCACACAGGGGTATGGCTTCTCACCTCTGGAGAGGAAGCTGCAGCCTTGCTTCCCTGGACTCTGCAGCTCAGCAGCTCCAACTGGCAGAGCCTTTCTCCCTTTCTCACCTTTGCATGGTGCTGGTATGAGCAGGCAGAGCCTGGCTTCCGTGGTCAGGATTGGTGCTGGCTGGAGAGGTGCTAATTACCCAGTCCTGACACGCAGGAGGCTTGTGAGGGCTCTGGTTGCACACTGATGGTTCCCAGCCTCCTGTGCTGGGTAATTAGCCTTGAAACAAGGTGGGTGTTCACTCAAGGGACTGGGCCGGTGCCAGGAGGCAGTGCCCTGCCTGCAGCAGCAGAGCTCTGAGTGCTGTGGGAGCACAAAACCAAACCCTACTGCAACTGAGCTTGGATTCCCCCCCTTCTTCTCTCTCTGCACAGGTTTAAGGTGGGCTCTGGGCTGGTCCTGCTCAGCTTGTCTGAGCACTGGGCTGCCTGTCACCTTCAGCAGCCAGTGCTCCAGCTGAGTGTGCTGTTGGCTCCTGTTACACCACACAGTGGCAAACAGCACCAGGCCCTGTGCCCTGAGGCCCTTGGGCAAAGACCATATGGGTGTTCCTAACACAAGATTGTACTTTAAAAGTCTCTGTCTGACCTCTTTTAAACACCACCCCACCCCCACCCCTCCTTGTTTTTAAAGGGAGTTCAGAGCCAGGTGCATGTCACTTGTGTTAGATCCTCTTGCCCTCTGCACTTGCTGCCGTATTAAATGTCACCGCTCACTAAAGCAAGCTTTGAACTGCAGCTCTTTTTAATCAAGCTCTGTTTTCAAGTAGGACTTTCTGGTTTCCATATGACCTGAAGTGCTCCTCCTGGGGGAATATGCAAGTACCTGGAGCTGTATAAAAACACTTCATGGCTTTTAAAGTAAAAACCCAGCACCTCTCGAGCCTGAGCACCACCGCTGCGTCCTTGCTGAGCTGCCTGGAGAGCATCCGGGGGGGGGGCCTGTTTGTCTCCTCTCCAGCTCGAGCCTAAACAGGCATTGGCAGCCCTTGCTTAGTGAGTTTGAACACCCCCAAGTGCTCTGGGGAAGCTGAGGTGGCATCTTCAGTGCCAAATGAACGAGTTATTGTACTACAGCTAGCTGATGCTGGTATCTTGTTTAGGAAGAGCCAGGTTGGAGGGTAAATGCAGGGGGTAGCTGAGTTGGGAGCCACCTGTGAGGCAGCTGGGAGCTGGGAGAACTGGAGGGAGAAATTTTGTGCTGGTGAAATGAGCCTTTGGGAAGCTGGAGAGGCTGTGAGGGCTGTTCTGTTGCGCAGTTGCAGGGTTAGGGAGGGGCTGAGGCCTTTCCCACTCCTCCACCAGCCCCAGGCTGCCTGTGCTTCACAAGGGTCTTGGCTCAGCCTCTGTCCCTTCAAGTGCCCATTTCAGTCTCTTGCCTTCACATGTCATTGCCAGCCAGAGAACAGAGCTGTTCTCATTATTTCCTCTCATCCTCTCTTCCCCGCTTCAGGCTGCCCTGGGCTCCCTCCCTCCTGTATTTCAGACAGCATAGCCTCTTGCCTGGGGTGGAAGGAGGGAGAGAGCTTGGCATCCCCTCTCCTGCCATCCCTATTATGTTTAAAGATGTGCCTTCTCCTCCCTGGCCTGCATGACCACCTCTCCTCCTTGGCACAGTGTGTGGCAGTGAATTCTAAGGGGCCTTACCTCTAAGGGTTCAGGTTTTGGAAGCAGTGGCAGGACTAGGGCTCATATCCTTGGCCATGTTTCTTCATCAAGAAGGACTCTGGTCCCCAAGGAGCACAAGAATTTTCTGAAATAAATAACCAAGCTGTCCTTGCCCAGTAGCACCACAAATCTGTCCCAGGAATTGAGGTGGTGAAGGGAAAGCAGCTCTATGGCAGAGAGAACATTTTTCATCTCAAACATGACGTAGCAATGCCTTAAAAATTACTGATGGAAGCAGGAAGGGGAGGGCTCAGCTGGTGGGACACTGGGTGACCCCAGCCTGGCATGGGCAGGAGCTCCCTCCTCTCACCCATCACAAAGGAGTCTATTTTTATGTGACTGTTTCCAACACTAACAACGCATTATTACAGATTCTCACGTGATGCTTGTCCTGACTGTAATTAGTTTTCCTAAAGTGGGATTAAACCCAATAAACTGCACATTATACATCTGGTTTGCTCTGACTTCTTTATCCACCCCCTCCTTCACAGAAGGGTAAGGGTTGGAAGGGACCTTTAGAGATCATTGAGTCCAACCTCCCCTGCCAAGGCAGCTTCCCCTAGAGAAGGTCACACAGGACCACATCCAGGTGAGTTTTCAGTGACTCCAGAGATGGACACTCCACTGCTTCTCTGGGCAGTCAGCTCCAGTGCTCCATTACTTTAGAATTAAAGTGCCTCCTTGTGGAACTTCCTGTGTTCCTGTTTGTGCCCATTACCCCCTGTACTGTCACTGAGTACCACTGAAAAAAGCTTGGTCCCATCCTTCTGATGCCCACCCTTTAAGTATTTGATGAGATTCCTTCCTCAGTCTTCTCTTTTTATAGAATCATAGAATGGTAAGGTTGGAAGGGACCTCAAGGATCATTCAGTTCCAACCCCCTGCCATAGGCAGGGACACCTCCCACTAGCACAGCTCACTCAAGGCCTCCTCCAACCTGGCCTTGAACACCTCCAGGGAGGGAGCAGCCACAACCTCCCTGGGCAACCTGTGCCAGTTTCTCACCACCCTCACTCCAAACAACTTCCTCCTAACATCCACTTTCAATCTCCCCTCTGCCAGTTCAAACCCATTGCCCCTTCTCCTGTCATGGCAAGACAATAGTCCCTCCCCAGCCTTCCTGTAGCCCCCTTCAGATCCTGGAAGGCTACTCTAAGGTCTCCTGGCAGCCTTCTCTTCTCCAGGCTACAGAGCCCCATCTCTCTCAGCCTGTCCTCAGAGCAGAGCTGCTGCAGCCCTCTGAGCATCGTCAGGGCCTCCTCTGGACCCACTCCAACACTTCCATGTCCTTCCTGTGCTGAGGGTTCCAGAACTGCACACAGGACTCCAGGTGGGGTCTGAGGAGAGCAGAGCAAAGGGGCACAATCCCCTCCCTTGCCCTGCTGCCCACACTGCTCTTGCTGCAGCCCAGCACTCAGTTGCTGTCTGGGCTGCACTCACACTGCAGGCTCATGTTCAGCTTTTCATCACCCCAGACTCTCAGGGCCTGTTCCTCAGGGCTGCTCTCAGCCATTCCCCACCCAGCCTGGAGCTGTGCTTGGAATTGTGCCTACCCAGGAGCAGGACCTTACACTTGGCCTTGTTGAATTAATTATCCAAACTATGAAGCCCCAGTTCTCTCATAAGTGAGCTGTTCCACTCCCCTCAGCATCTTTGTAGCTCTTCCTCCCCTCCTGGCCACACAGGGAGCTGTTGTTCCCAGGGGGGTGGCTGTGACTGATGAGGCTGTGGGCCAAGGAGAAACGCCAAGCAGAGAGGCTAATGGAGAGCCTCACCTCTTCTTCTCTATTAGTCTCCTGCAACTCTGGGTGGTAGCTGCAAACTCAATTAAAACAGCTGTACTTTCCCCTTCTCAATTATGGCTCCTTACACTTAAAACCAAACAAATTGAATTGCTCCACTGCCTCGGGGCTGCAAAGGCAGTTTCTGCCAACAAATTTATTATCACCATAAAGCGCAGCTTGATTTATGTTAAAATATTAAAACAGATCTTTATGATGGAAATAAACACTTTCTGCTGTGATTCTCTCGAAGGACCTCACAGGCAGAGGAGGATTTTGGGGCTTGGGCAGTAAATCTGTGATCAAACTGGCACCAAGGATGAATTGGGGGGTTTTGCAGCACTTGGTAGAGCGACGGCCAGGGAAGGAGAAATAAAAACCTCGAGCTTGAGAGGAAGGCTTAGGCAAGGTTCAAACATCATGTAGGAGCAGCGTGGCTCTTGGGACTTCCAGCTGTTAAAAGGTTTGAGGGAAGCTGTCTATGAGTCTTTCTTCCCACCCCCCACCCCCAACCAGCTTTGGGCATCTAGGCTCTGGCCCCAGGAGCTGTGGGCAGCTCAGGGAAGGTCACTGGCTGGTGGAAGCTTGGGCGTGGGAGCTACCGGTAGCCCAAAGTGATGTTCAAGAGACTTCTGATGGGTAAGAAGCCATTAGGGCTTCATCCAGGCCCAACAGGGTCCTGCTGACCACCACAAGGTGCTGCAGCTCTCCCCAGCCCAGGGAGCAGGACAAAAGTGCTATGCCCTGCATGGGGTCCTGGGGAAGAATTTGTGCCAGTGTTGCCCCGACAAGGGGCAGGAACCAGGGGGTGGGTGCAGGTGCTGCTCCTTTGAGCATCCTTGGCCACAGGCATGACAACACCCTGCCCCCTCTAGTATTGCCAGCAACACCTTCCCAGTCCCATATCTTTGTGGTTGGTGATCTAACCAGCTCCCCCTGCCCTGCCCACCAGCTATTGGAAGCCTTTGGAAATCATCTCCCCATGGCTAACCTGTGCTGCCTTGTTCCCCCTGCCCTCAGCAGGATGAATCTCACAACATTGAGCAGTGGGGGCAGTGGACAGAACACACCCGGGGGAGGCACTGCCTGCACCTCCCCAGCAGGGCTGATCTCAGGGGGTGGGTGAGCAGCCTGGAGCTGCCTGTATTTCTCTTTGCACATAGCCAGCAGCCCACAGCGTCCCAGGGCAGCACAGGTGCCAGAGCTGGCTGAATTAAAAAGTGATTGATTAGACAATTTCCCCACAAAGAAATAATATCCCTCAGAGGTTGTTAAGCACTAAACTACCCAAGCCTTGCTTTGGAAAACCCGGGCAGGGGTTGCTTCCAGGCTGCTGCTTCCCTGTGGATTTGTCCCTGGTGCACCCAGGGCTGAGGGGATGCTGCAGGAGCAGCTCAGCTCTCCTTAGTTCTTGGGCTGCTTGTTCCCCTCTGTCCTGCTTGGCTTCTGTCCCACCAGGTTGGTCACCTGCACCAGGAATGGAAGAAAACCACTGCTCTTCCTTCCCAGTTTGCATGTAAGGGTGGTTATGCAAGTGCCACCGTGGTGGCAGGAGACTGGAGGGCAGGCACCCTCATGGGGCACCCAGGATGGCCTTGTCCTTACACCAGGGTGCTGACACCCATGCCTGGGGCCTTGTGTCCCCGTCTCCCTGTCCCTCACTGCCCTCAGCCTCCCACAGCAAAGCCCTTCCATAAAACATGAAGCAAATCCATTTGGCCTCTGCTGAGTCACCAGGGACATCACTAATTAATTTAAAACGGAGGCTGGGATTTTTTTTTTTCCCTTTTCTGCTATTTTTTAGTCTCAAAGCCCCAACTCCAGCTCAGATTTGGCCCCTATCCCAAAGGTGCAGCTGTGTGTGCTGACTGCCTTGGACCAGAAAGCCACAGTTCAGGGAAGACTCCCTCAGGGCACATTGGAGCCTTCTGGGGACCAGTCTGTCACCCCCAGGGGTGTCCAGGGCACCCAAACGGGTCAAGCTGACCCACCAAACAGTTACCATTGCTTGGGGCAGCCCAGTGAGGATCCCCTTGTCCTCAGCTGAGTTTATTTATTTATGGCCTTTATTTATATCCCATCACCTCCTTCCCTGCCAGAGGCTTTGGAGGGGTTGCCAAAGCAATTACAAGACAATTGGGATGATAAATAAGTAATGGGCATTAAAGCGGGCACCAGTGTGTGATGGCAGCCAGGCTGGGGGCCTGAGGAGGAGAACTGCCTGCATTTAAGCCCAGACAGGTGGGTGGATGGGTTGATGGACAGATGGATGGACAGCAAGACATTGCCAATGCTTTCATTCCTGGGCTGCATGTGACCAGCCTCTTCCTGACCTCCCTGAGGCTTTGCAGCTACCCCTGGGGCAGAGCTAGGAACCTGTGGGAGCAGCCCTGGCCATCATCCCCACTGCCCAGTGACTGCCAACAACCCCAGCAGCTGCTTCTAAATGGGGAAAAAAATAACAATGAAGCTATAGAGCAGCTTCTTGGGAGAGGTATTCATCCAGGGAGGTAATGCTGAAACTGCCAGGCAGAGGAGCTGAGGCTCGGCACCTCCCTGGACAGCCTGCCAGCAACAACCGACTGCCCAGCATGGGCAGCTGCCCTGGGATGGGGCCAGTACCTCCCAACAAAGCCATCTCTGCTGCCCCAGGGCCTTGTGGCTTTGTCCTTTGATCTTGCTTCCCAAAACTCCTCTCCCCTGCCTGGTGCTGCCTGGGAATCGCAGCCAATCCTGCCGCCTCCACCGGCCCGGCAGGGGTAGGGCTGTGTGAGACTGGATCGTCAGGAGAAGAGCCAAACCCAGCTCACCCATTGCACCTCATTACTGTTCCAGGAGCCCTGGGATGGTGGGAGGAATTTATTTCCCTTCCTCATTCCCCCACAGCACACCTTCCTGGGGCTGCTCTGCCATGTCATGTCACAGCTCCCTGCCTGGTTTGGGAGCAGCCCTCTGTGACCTGAGCTCACAGCCGACCCTGCCCAGCACCCTGGAAACCTAAGCAGGTGAAATAACTCTGACTGCAGTGCTGGGCTCCAGCCTTGGCACAGGAATTAATCCTTCAGCCCAGTTTGGTGAGTTGCCATTTTCCCTTGTGATCAAAAAGGATGTGCCAGGGTTCAGCACTTAAGGAAAGTGAGCAGGGAGGGGGTACACAGGACCACGAGCGCCCCAGTGGAGGGGTAAAGCCAAGGGCAGCCCCAGGCTCATTGCTGGAGGATGGAAAAAGGGTCCCCAGATGGTTGACAATGTCTCTTTAATGACCTGGACATGGCGTTTCGAGTCCCTTGAATGAAACCAGAACGTGACAGCAACACGGCAGCAATGAGTAGTTTAGTGTCTCCCGGTGCCAGCGCTGTCTACGGGGAGAGCCCAGGCCAGTGCACGCTGGGCACCCCCACCAAGCTCCTCTGGACCTGCCGAGCTGCTTGGAGCGTCCCACTGCCAGCACCACAGGACCCTGGAAGGCTGGAGCCCAGCTGGGGCGCCGTGGCATGGGGCAAGTAGAGAGGTGAACACCCCCGTGCCCCTCCATCACACCTCTGACTCCAAGCTAGAGACCCTTCGCCAGGACCCGCCGGCATAGGGACTCGTCACCCCACGGACCACCAGAGGGTCCCTCCTCTCCGTGCCCGCCGCCCGCAGCAGGGTCGGCTCCCCGCGCCTCCCGCAGTCTCTGCAGCCACTGTCCCAGTGCCCGGGCCCCCGGGCACAGCCCGCTGGCACCCCGGGGTGGTCTCGGGGTGGCGGGGATCCCCGTGAGAGGTGTCCCAGGTAGACGGGCAGGTTGGCGTAGGAGTTCATGCAGGCGTACGTCGTGCACGCCGGCACGGTGGCGGTGGCACGGGGGTTTTGCCGGCAAGCCTCGCGGTAGGACGGCAGCCTGGCCATGGGCGAGCGCGGTGCCAGCCGGCCGGGGGCCTGGGGACAGCGGGAGCCACAGCCGTAGGCGGCCTCAGCTTCGGGGAAGAGGTCGGGCACGTCGGAGCGGGTGAGCGGGTGGGCAGCAGCGCAGCGCCGCAGGCCCCCGGGCCGCCGCTTCTCGCCCCTTTCCCCCGGCACCCTGGCACTGCTCGCCCGACGGCTCAGCCTCTCCCGCTCCAGCCCCGCAGCCTCTGGCCGGGCCGGCTCAGCCCCGGCTCTGCAAGTCCTGGTGGCCTTTGGGAAGGCTCCATGAGGGCAAGCTGCAGGCAGGAAGGGGCTGCCCACCTCCCGCCTCTTCTCTGCTGCTGAGAGCAGCCGAGGCAGCGTGCCCGAGCCCCCGTGCCCCCCATGTCCCCCATCCCCTTGCAGCAGGGGAATGTTTTGCAGTCGGTCCCCTCGTCCTGCCGGCCGCTTGTGCTCCCTGTAGATGTCCGGTGGTGGAAGGTCCCTGGGGGATGTGGGTGGTGGGAGAGGAGGTCCAACATGGTTCCCCACCAGCACTTGCTCCCCAAAATCGCCCCCCGGGGAGGTCTTCACCAGGAGGTGGGGGAAACCCGGGAGGGTTTCATCCCCTGCACAGCCACCCCGAAACTTGAGAGGATGGAGGAGGCGTGGGACGTGCTCGTTCGCCCCCCTCCACTTGTCCTCCCCCGGCAGCCGGAGGTCCACAGGGACTGGCTGGGGCAGCGGCGGCCCCAGAGAAGCACCTTTGGGAGCGTAGGCTCTCCCCAGCCTCTCAGGGGGCGGCAGGACGGAGGAGGGGGCTCGGTGGGCACCGGTGCTGTTCTGCACCACAAGCTGGGGTGTCCTCAGGGAGAAGGTGGTCTGGAGGCGCTCACTGCGGTTGCTCCAGTCCTCGATGGTGCGGGTGGCCTGCTCCAGCGAGCCGCCCACGCTGGCCGTCGACACCATCTCCTTGGCCGCCTGCAGCATCTTCAGCACATTGGCCTGGGCTGAGTTGGCGGTGACGTCGGGCGTGGACACCCGCCCGGGGCTTGCCAGGGTCTGCACCCCGCTGAAGCAGCTATAGATGCCCTGCAGAGAGAAGAGAAGGGGCCCCACCATCAGCAGGGTCACCAGGGTCCTGCACCCATGAACTCACCGAGCTGAGGTGATGCTGCTGAAGCAGCTGATGGCACCAACATCCCCTGCCCAGCACCTCCCAGCTGTGTCAGAGTGGATGACAGCATCTTCCTGAATCACCCCTTTCCCCAGGGATGCTAATACAGAGAAGGGATCATTCCCAGAGTTGAACTCTTTCCCCAAAACCTCCCAAAGGAAAGGTCACATCAGCATGAACGTCTCCATTCCCTCCCTCCTGTGCGGGTCAAAGGGACAATGCCCACCAAGCTGTGCCCATCCACATGACAACGTGGGAAGATATTTGGACCCCTCAAGAGCCCCTGCCAGCATCACTCACCCTGCTGATGGCCAGGAGGAAGTCAAGCTTGTGGGACTTGGGGACAGAGTGACGCAGTTTCCAGTAGACAAGGTGCTCCCAGGCGAAGACCAGCAGGCTCAGCCCCATGGCCACCAGCAGCATGTAGAAGACCCCAGCCATGTTGTCAATGTCCAGCTTGCTGCTCATCACCTCGTTCTTCTCGTTCTGGCAGATCCCCGACAGCCAAACTGTCTCCAGCTTCTGAGTCTCACCTGGAGATGGACACACAGAGTGATGATGAGGGTGAAAATGACCCTCCTGACTATCATCTCTTCAAGCATAGCTCCAGCCCATCCCCACCCCAGCACAGCTAAAGGAGAAGAAAGCCACTCCCAAGCTCCTGGAGCTGTTACCATCTAGTCCTTGCTGCTGCCCTTGGCCTGAGCATCCCCCCAGTCACTTGTCCCCCTTCAGGACTCTGTCTCCCCATCCATACAGCAGCCATCTGTGCTCATTGTCCCCTTCCCAAGATTCTTCCCCTGACCTTCAGATGTCATGCAAGGACAGCTCCAGGATTTTACAGCCTGAAGGGAAAGGAGGGGATCCTGGACAGAATAATCACCCCCAACACCCAACATGAGAGCTGCTGCTGGATTTACTATCCCCTGAAAATAGCTGGTGGCGAAGCCCCTTGGTGGCATCCTGCAAGGAGCTGTGAAGGCCGCACAGGATCTGGTGACCAAAGTGCTTCTCTCTGAGGTAATGTGCAGGGATGGGGTGAGATAAGGATGGGGACAGGGCTATCCAGAAGCTCACGAGGACACCCACCATCTCCCAGGAACTGGAGTAGAGCCAGGTCAATGGCCCTCTTCCACCGTGAGTCCTTCTGCAGGGCAATGCCATAGCCTGTGGTGGCAAACACCTTCCCACTGCCGATGGTCACCAGCTTGCAGCCCTCGTCCTTGCCCGCCATGTAGTTAAGCACCGCCGCATCATAGATGAAGGCATCCAGCTTCCTACTCCACCAGCAGGAGAGAGGGTGAGTGGGAGGGGGCTTATAACCCTTTGGGAGGAGAGGCTGTACTTTTTCAGGGGAGCTCTAACCCTTTTGAGTAGCTGTAGCCCATCTCAGAGGGGTGTGTGCCCTGCTCTCTGCCCCATCTCAAAGAGCTTTAACCCCATTTGGAAGGTAAGTACCCAGCTGGGGGGTATGGGGGTGGGGGGGCTGTATCCCATTTGGAGAAGCCATACCCTATCTTAGGGTGCTTCATCCCTTTTGAGGGCAACTCTATGAAGCTGTAACTCATCTGCAGGGGGTCATACCCTGTTTGGGGGTGGGGAGGGGGGTTGTACCTCATGCAGGGAAGCCTCACGGAGCCATCTCCATCTGGGAGAGCTGTACCCAGCCTGGGGAACCTTTATCTCATTTGTGACCCCAGCAGCCCCACCCCATCTAGGGGTCACTGTCTCACATTCTGGGGTGGGGGGGTGTGCATATTTCATCTGAGGGGTCCTGTATCTGCTCTGGAGGGGCCATACCCCATTTTGAGGCTGGTGAGGGCATCCTCCACGGAGCGCTGGTTGTACTTCACCATGTGGGTGTGCATGTCAGGATAGTTGCTGCGAATGTTCCTCTCGGTGCTGCCGTTGGGGACGGTGCCGAAGCGGAACGGGGGGTACTGCTCCTGCGGCTTCTGGAACTGCAGTGGGGAGCCCCAGGGAGCAGCATCACACAGTGCCCACGGCCCTGCCACCTCCCTGTCATGTCCCTTCTCCCCATAGCCAGCCTCCATACCCAGCTGGCTACCAGTGACATGCAGCAGCAGCAGCACCACCACCACCCAGGTTGTCCCCGCCCAAAACCATGATTCTGTGTCGTGGGTCCCAGCCCAAGTGTCACCCCCACCTTCCTGTCACTCAGCCCCGACACGGTGTCGATGTACTGCTCCTGGATCATGAAGGCAGCCAGGTTGGCTGTGTAGCTGGCGAGGAAGATGACGGCGAAGAAGGCCCAGATGAGCACCATGATCTTGCTGGTGGTGCCCTTGGGGTTCTCAATGGGCACTGAGTTGTTGAAGACCAGAGCCCACAGTAGCCACACTGACTTGCCAATGGTGAAGGTGGGACCTCCTGGTCCTGAAGGACAGAGGGGACAGCTGTCAGCACAGCTGGGGACGTGTACCACCACCCCCCCTGCCCAGCTCCCACCTCCTGCAACTCACTCTTGCCACTGGTGAGGTTCTGGTTGTAGCCGACGGGGCTGAAATACTCAAAGACGAAGACAGTGATGGCCACCACGGTGAGGCACATCACAAACATCATCACCCACACGGCAGGGCTGTAAGGCTCTGCAAGGCAAGAGGCACTCTGTCAGCCACCTGGGACACCCCACAGCCTCCTGGAGACCCTCAGGAACCCTCCCTAGTGGTCAGGGTTCATCCTGCTGAATACTGTCCCTCCTTGGAGAGGAGCCAAGAACAGCACCACAGTCAAACAAGCACCACAGGGGTCTGGAACATCTAGCAGAGGAAGAAAGGTTGAGAGACCTGGGGCTGTTTAGCTTGGGGGAGACTGAGAAGGGGTCTGTTAACCTTTACAACTATCTAAGGGGTTTCAGACAGATGGAGCCAGATACTTCTCAGTGGTCCCCAGTGACAGGACAAGAAGCAATGGGCATAAACCTGAACCTCAGATGTTCCATCTAAATATGAGAAGGAACTTTACTTCGAGGGTGGCAGAGCACTGCAACAGGCTGCTCAGAGTGGTGGTGGAGTCTCCATCTCTGGAGACTTTCAAGGCCACCTGAATGTGTTCCTGTGTGATCTGCTTCAGGTGATCCTGCTATGGCAGGGGGTTGGATTCTATGATCTTCAGAGGTCCCTCCCGATTCCTACCATTCTGTGATTCTGTGAATTAGGAGAGAAGGGTCATGCTGTGAGGCTCTCATCAGCGGGGAGATGCTAATGAGATGCTGCCCATCTCCAGGACCATCTGCAGGAGGGTTTCCCATGGGATCACATATTGTCCCCCTTGGTGGCTCTGACCATCAGATCATGCCTGCACCAGGCACAGGACCAGGCACTCAGCCCCATTCATCCTCTGGCAGAGCCCCTCAGAAGTGAGGAGTGGGCAGCAAGGCCCTGCCTAGCAGGGCTGAGCAGGGATGGGGCAGCAGGAGGCATCTGAGCCCTCAACGTGTGGCTGCCGAGGTCCATTTGTCAGCACGTCCTTCGCTGTCAGCCAGGACAGGCCTCCCCTGACGGGGATGCAGCTCGTTAGCGCGGGAGAGATTGGACCTGCAGGGGCCACTGGCTCCTGCCCTGCCAAAACAGGGGCCCTAGGGCTGCTGAAGGTGACCCCTACTCTGAAAGGAGGGTGGTCAGGACCCCGGTATAGTAGGGGGCAGGAGGGATAAGATATGTACAGACCGGTGATGTCCTACAGCCCATGGCATTCCTGACACTCACACCCCATGGTACCCACACCCACCTGCATGCTACTGCATCCATGGCACCCACACTCCACAGCATCCCTTGTACCCACACCCCACAGCATCCCTGGTACCCACACCCACCTGCATGCTACAGCATCCCTGTTACTCACACCCACCCACAGCATCCTTGGCACCCACATACACATGTACCCTACAGCACCTCTGGTACCCACACCCAGCCACACCCTACAGCATCCTTGGCACCTACACCCCACAGCACCCCTGGCACCCACCTGCTCCCTCCAGCTGAGCCATGGTGCCGTTGCTCTGCCCTTGCCAAGAGCCCCAAGCCCTACCCAAGCTCTCAGCCTGCATCTCCTGCTGACCTTGGCCAGTCTCCTCCCCTTCCTGAGCTGCAGCTTTGCTTTTCTAAAGCTCAGTAAGTAAGTTTTTAGCCCTGGTGATTTCCTGAGCTTGGCTTAGACACAGGCTCTGGTGACAGTGGCAGGGAAGAGATGCCCAGAGCTGGGCTCAGATCTGACAAATCTCTGCCTGGTTTCCCCCCACATCCTCATCCTCCCTCCACCACACAAGTAACAAAGAGGAGGAAACCACCCATCCCAGCCTCTGTCTCTGCAATAAAAGGATTATTCAGGCGAGGAGAGGAGGACTCCCCAAAGCCAGCAGCACAATCGCCTTCCCTTATGGCTTTGACTGATTTTTTTTTTCCCCTAAAGTTATTAAGCCTGAGCAATATTTCTGAGTTCCTTTTGTCCGCAGCGTGGGGTGAGCCTGCAGACAGACAGACAGACAGAAGGAGGGACAAGGGACTCACCCAGGAAGGCAGAGGGGGAGACAGTGCCATTGCTTCTGGCCACCATGACACTGATGCCAGTCTCCACGAAGGGCACGGAGAAGTCCACGATCTCGGAGCGCTCCTCGTTGATGGTGAGGGAGCCGATGGCCATGTCCGCGCGCTTGTAGTACACCTGCGGAAGGGGCAGGTGGTCTCAGGGTGGGCAGATGGCCTGGCAGAGGGATCCAGACCACCTTCCCCAGGCATTTCCTCATCTCCAACATTTCAAATACTAAAGTTTGTCCTGGTTTGGGTTGGTGGTGTTTGTTTTTTTTTTTTTGTTTGTTTGTTTAATATTACTTTCTTAAACGTTCAGTGGCACGACCACAGCCAGATGTGAGGTTACACATTTTCAGCTGACTCCCCCTCCTCATCCTCCTCCACCAAGCTTTGCTCACAAGCTCATGCCAAGTTGTCCCCTGCCGAGACTCCCACCACAGACGCCCTAACCCCCATCTCCAGCAGGGAGTTCTCAGGTTCTTTACCATGAGAATGGTGGAACACTGGAATGGGTTATCAGGGACATAGTTGAGGCCTCATCCCTGGAGATATTCAGAGTGAGGCTCAACAAGGTTCTGGGCAACCTGATCATAGAATCATAGAATCATAGAATGGTAAGGTTGGAAGGGACCTCAAGGATCATCTAGTTCCAACCCCCTGCCATAGGCAGGGACACCTCCCACTAGTACAGCTCACTCAAGGCCTCATCCAATATGGCCTTGAACACCTCCAGGAACCTGATGTAGCTGAGGATGTCCCTGCTGACTGCAGAGGAGGTTGAACTGGATGACCTTTGGCAGTCCCTTCCAACCCAAGCCGATCTATGAGTCTATGTCCCTGAGAAGCAGTGTCCCCAGGCAGGGCTGGAGGTAGGGTCTGAGCTGTGCCCACTCTCACCTCACCAATCATGCCATTCCAGACCCCACGGACAATCTTGCCATGTTTGCCATTGGTCACCAGATAGAGGTCATAGGAGAACTTCACGGCCTTGGCCAGCTTCTTCAGGATGTCAATGCAGAAGCCTTTGCAGCACAGCTTGGTGTAGGGATCCACAAGGCCATCGCCACTGAAACCACACCGGGGAAAAGGGGTTGGCCCAACCAAAGATGCTCTGAGCACCTGGGTGCCCCCTGGAGACCTTTTTCCCATGCGAGTGGTGGCCAAAGAAAGCTGCCAAGCTCCCTCCCCAGTGCTCACCTGCGGGAGGAGTTGGTCTGCTTGCGGCAGGGCACGGTGTTGCGCACGCAGACGCCGGTGCTGGGGTCGGTGTTCTCCACGATGACAAAGGGTCTCTCCTCCAGCGTGGCCACGGTCAGGTGGCGGTTATCAACCACGGGCTGCATGAAGGAGCCGTAGCGGGGCCACACCGGGTACTTCATGTGGATGATGCCCTTCTCCCACTTGCCCACCTGCCCGTGAGGGAGAGCACATGGTCATCCCAGCAACGAGCTCTGGAGGTCGCACCGGGCCTTGTGCCCATCCCCCCCCAAGCCTTCAGGCTTGTTTCTCCCACAGCTTTGTTAGGCTGGAGCTCAGCCATAGTGAGATCCATCTCAGCGTCCCTCAGCCCATGCAAGGTGCTTCCTTCTGGGCCTCAGGCACCAGGCTTGGTGAGTGCAAACTTCACCAAAATGCTGTTAAACTAGATAACCCTTCAAACAGCTTCCTTCAGCTCTAGATGCTTGGCTGCTCTTCCCCAGAACTGGGCAGGTGCACTTTTGCCTCTTTGGGAGTTTTTCAGCTATATTACAGCAGAAAAAAACTCGGTTCAGTTGTTGGCAGAGCTGTGGTGGTCAGCATTGCTGCAAAGCCCTGCTGTGCCACCATGGGGACCTTTGGTACCAGCAGAGGGTTTTGCAGGGGACAACCTGCCCCAGAGTGAGACCTCAGCCTGTGCATGGGTCCAGACTTACCCTGCCCAGCCACCCCCAGAATGTGCCCATTCTGGGCAGTCAGGGGTCCTACCATCTCCCAGAGCCGGTGCTGGTTGAGCGTGATCACCACCATGGTAGGTCTGACCAGGTAGCCACCTTCGTTGAAGGAGAAGTCTCTGTGCTCCCACGTCACATTGAGGAGATGCCTGGCAGGACACAGTACCAGTAAGCACCTATCTGTGCATCCCACCCCCATACAGCCCTCCTCATCCTCCAGCTCTAGACAAGCTGCCATAGGTCCCATGGAGAGAAGCAGAGCTGCGAGCTGGGGATTAGGTTTCTCTCCTATGCAAGGGACAGCAAGCAACTGAAAGCCTTGCAAGCAAGGAGGCACTGAGGATGGATCACTGCACAGCTGAGGCTGCAGACTGCCACACCAGCCCTGTGGTGCCACACCTGCACTGCGAAGCAGAGCTGTGAACCTTCCCCCCACCCTGAGACTCCCACCATGGTTCCTGGGTTGTAGACAAGCACAGGAAAAGGAAAGAACCGCTCTGGAAAGATGGCATGGGAGAAACCCAGTCAAGAGCCATGGACCACCAGCTGCAGACCACAGGAAGCATCATCCCTCCTGCTTGCCAGGTCCATTCTCATCCTCCTCTGTCCCTTCTCTTAGCATAGGGTAGTGAAATACTGAAATAGGTTGCTCAGAGATGTGGTGGAGACCTCATCCTCTAACTTGATAGGACTCTGGACGACCTGATCTAGTTGGAAATAGCCCTGCTGATTGCAGGGGGGAATGGACAAGATGACCCCTGAGGGTCCCTCCCAATCCAATGCATTTTATGGTTCTATGATTCCCCTATCCCCCCACTTCACACCCATCCTGGGGGACCCTCGAGTCTCACCGGTAGAAGCTGTTGTTGGCAGCGGTGCCCCCAGCAGGGGCCCAGCAGTCCCGCCCCACCTCCGGGAGGTAGCCGTGGGCCCGGAAGAAGCTGGCTGCCCCCATGGCAATGATGGCCACCCCATCCCGCACCTTCTGCCGCAGGCTCAGCTTCCAGCTCTCCGTCACCACGCTGATGAGGCCAACAGGGAAGGAGGCAGGTGGCACCTCCATGTTGCCCACCGTCAGGCTGGGCACGATCCAGACGTAGCCCGGTCCCACCAGGCCAGCTTGCTCCGCCATGGCAAAGAGGTACTCAGCCTCCTCTCGTGAGCAGTAGACGATGAGGACCTGGGCATCGATCTGCCGCAGGAGCCGCTGCGTCCTGGAATCGCTGCGCTCCTGGCTCATCTCCAAGGTGACCACCTCCTGCAGCTCCCAGCCAAAGTAGCTGGCGTCCGTGAAGGAGCGGATCGCCTCCAGGAAGATGTTGTAGCCCGGGTAGAGGCTGGTGATGACAGTAAAGGAGCTCCAGTCGTATTCCTCCAGCACCTTGAAGATCACCTGGATTTGCTGCTCGATGGAGACGCCCAACTGCAGAAAAGCCGAGCCAGGCTCCTGTGGGAGCAGAAGGGGTCAAGGGCTGCTCCGGCACTGCGGTCCAGGTCTCTTGCACCCATACAAGCCACTTTGAATTTACCATCAGGAAGGGTTTGAGGGAGCCGTGAACTAGAGTGATCCATGGGCTAGTGACACCCAAAATGGGCCTGATCCATTGGTGGTCTCCAAGGAATCTCATCCCATGCAAAGGCTCAAATCCTGCGGCCTCTCCTCTGTTCCTCAGCTTATTGACTAAAAATCCATCCTTCCTCCAAAGGAGATCAAAGATTTCTCCTCAGACAGGAGAGGGAGGGGACAAGAGCCCTACCAGGAGTGTAAATCCCATCCCAGCTCTGACTTGCTACCTGCTGCCAGAGCCCACACTGCTCCTTCCCTCCCACCCCACCTCCCTGGCCATCTGGCCTCTCATTAACAAACCCTAATTGATCTGATTCTGTCTTAAATGATTCAGCCATTGGCATTTGCAGAAGGTCACATGCAGGCAGCAGGGCTTTGCCACCCTGACCCCCTCCAACTCCAGAGAAGTAATCTCTCCAGTGAGGGGTGAAGCCCAGGCAGCTCCAGGAATCCCTGACCCATGGGAGGAGGAGGTTAAACCTTCAAAAGGGTCCCTCCACCAACCTCAAATACCCACCACCTAGAGAAAGCTGTGTTAAAACACCCAGGTGACAGCAAAGTCATGGTTTTGAGTTGCTTAGGACTTCATCTGAGCCTTCTGCACCACACAAGTCCTCTACACCCACACAAGTCCACTGAACCCACATGAGTCTACTGCATCCACATTGAGCAGCAGCTCCGGGTGGTCCAGAGGCACCAATCGGTGCAGGCAGGGCTGCTGAGATGCCCCCCATGGAGTCTAGACCCAAAAACCTCTGGGCAAGTAGATCATGAAAACAGTGCCCTGAGGAGCAGCAGGATCTCCAGCCCAGGGTGCTGCCGGCATGGGAAGGAGCCAGTGTCAGGACCTTTCCAATGCCCAGGCTGGGCAGGGTAAGAGAAGCAGCCAGCAGGAGATAACCCAAATCTCCTCCCTAGGAGGGATGGGAGCCTCACTGCAGCTCGTTGCCCCCTGCCCAGCACACACTAGCCCAGATCCAGCTCTCCCTGCCACCAGCACTTCCCTGCAGGCAGGTGACAATGACAGTGACAGCGACAGCATCTGACGCCAGCGAGGAGCAAGGAAGCCAAAAATCCTGTCTCAGGCTGTGGGGCACCTGAGATGGCTGACACAGAGCAGCAAGGATTCTCCACGCTGCCTTCCTGGGTGTTTCAGTGCTGGGTCTGGCCCCAGCAGAACGGGGAAGGAGGAGAATGGGGACTGACAGCCCCACACTGCCCTGGCACAGCCCGTGCTACAAGTCTGGTACCTTGTGGTGGGTACAGCCTGGAGGGGATGGAAACCATAACACGAGTGAAGATCCTTCCACAGGACACTGAAGTCCCTTTCCCATAAGAGGACACCTCCTTGAAGTTCACTCCATTTCCTGCCACCCCAGCTGGCCGTGTCGCTGCAGCCGCTGCCCATCACCCCCACACACACTGCAGCCCAGCAGCTCCTTTGTCCTCCAGCACTTCTCACCCCACACCTGCCACTCTCAAATAATCTCTCCTTTCACCCACCCACCCCTAAAAGAACCCTCAGCAAACAGCTCACCTTCGGCGTGAGGACCACAGCAGATCCCCCACTGATGCTGATGACAGGGACCTGGGTCTGGGAGGAGATGAAGTCAAGGATCTGGGCCACAGCCTCTGTGCCAACGTTGTCCTCAAAGACGATGCCGTGGATCTTGTGTCTGGCGAGGATGTTGCAGATCTGAGTGAGGAGGGTGCTGGGGTTGGTGTTGTTGACCACGACGGTGATGGGATGGATCTCCAGGGGCATGTCCAGGAAGCTCTGGGGAGTCAGGCGGGAGCGGATGTGCAGGGGGTAGGATGTGCCCCCAAACACCACGGCCACGTTGACCACCGGCTCCTCGGGGCCCGGCAGCAGGAGGTCCGTGAAGGCAGCCGAGCAGCCCAGCACCATCGACAGTAGCAGAGCCTGCGCCGGCGCTCTGCCCATGTCCACCGCCGCGTCCCTGCCGGCACAGGACACAGCCCCTCGCATCCAGCCGCCTGCCGGGACTCCCTGCCTCACTCACCCCAGCCCTCCCCACTACCCTGGGACAGCACAAGGTGGGTTGACTCCAGGGAGAGAGAGGGAGATCCTCTTTCTTTGGAGGTTGGATGCGGTGGAGGGGGACCGCAGGGCTGTACTCCTCACCCACCACACAGCCCAGTGGTGTATCTCTTGTCTCCAGTCCCGTCAAGAACTTCCTTAAGCTGGTCCGCCCTTCCCACTACCCTAATCTCACCACCATCATCCCACTCCCACCCCTACCCTCTCTCCAAAAGGTATGAGTGGTGGATGCTCCTTATGGCCCCTTCAGCCAGGGGAGGGGACAGCAGCGAGAGGTGACAGGAGGAGCTGGCAGCTCCCTAGTGCCTCTCCTCACAGCTAACAGCCACCTTTAATACTTCAAGGTTTTGCCCTTGAGGTAGGGCTCAGCTCTGCAACCCCCGTGTTGGGATTCTGCAAACCACACAGACCCCAGAGCAGCTGGCCTCCTGCCAGTCCCCTGCCCCAGCCCCCTCACTGCCACCTCCCAAATCCCACCCAGAGAACCACTTGGCCCCAAATGTCCCCTCCCAGACACCATCCTTACAGTTTACCCCCTGCTCTCCCATGCCCCTGGTGCTTGTCCCCCACTGTCGTTGCCCATCCACCTGAGACACCCACCACACTCTGTCTTTGCCAGCAGCACCCAAAACCCAGGCTCCAGAGGGAGGTGTTTGGGCACATCCTGCCTGACAGATCCCCAACTGCCCCCTGACTGTGCATGCCCAGCCCTCAGCAGGCAGGGTGACAGGTTTGGGGAGGGGGGGGGGGGCACACCTCCCTAAGCATGGCAATACAACCCCGTGTTGGAGCTCACCCTTTCCTCTACGCCCACCTGCGAAACTGACCCATGGTGAGGCCCGTGGCTGGGGACACCCGAGCCTCTCTGACCCCCTCTGCACCCAGTGCCACCATCCCAGTGCCACACTGCGCAGCACGGAGTGGGACAAGGATTCCTCCGCGGTGGCACCAGCCACGCACTGGTGTCGCTCCATGCAGCAAGATGCCAGCTGGTGCTCAGAAACGTCACCAGCAATTAAAAGCTGCTGTTGCTTAACGCATCCTCGGCACAGCCAGAGGAGCCCCTCACTGAGTCCTGGTTAGTTCTGGGGGGTCTGAGCTTCCCTGGGGACGCTCACCCCAACACCGCTCCGTGCCGCAGTGATACACAACCCCTGGGCACACTGCGAAAGCACCAAAATGCAGGATGCAAACCCAACGACTGCCTGGCTGGGCACCCTGCAGGAGCACCAGGGCTCCATGTGCCCCCTTGGACAGACAGGGAACACAAGCTCCCTGTCCCCATCCTGCACCCCATGCGGGCACCAGGAGGGCTCAAGTACAGTTAGGCACCAACGCTCACTAGGCAGTGTCTCTCTTGGCCTGATGGGTCACCGACCCCCAGCACCCACCATCACCCCAGGTGGGCTCACCCTGCCCGGCTGCATCCCCCTCACCACCCATATGGCAGCCAGCCAAGCCGCAGGAGCCACACCACCACACTGACGGCTGCAGCCGGGGCCGCTCGGCCGGAGGGGGCAGTGGGTGAGTCATGCCACGCCTGCAGCGTCCCACGCTCCGGCACGGGCGGCCCAGCGGTGGGGCAGCCTGCCGCACCCGCTCCTCACTGCGAGCTCCCGAGTATTTTTAGTCCCGTGATAAATAATTCATCGGGAACCCGGCACCAGCTACCTGAGTCCAGAGGAAGGGGAGCAACACGCCACCCAAAACAAACAGAGCCACCCTCCCAGCAGCTCTGCCCGGCTGAGCCCTCCTCAAGGACATTTAAATATACTCTGAGCCCTCCTGGGGACTGGTTGGGTTTGCTCGTGCCGGTCCTGGCATCTCACCCATCCCAGGCCCGTGGCCTTGTCTTCCTCAGCCCAGCTCTTCCCCGCACTTGGGAGCCTCTCCTAGAACGGAGTAACACAAGCACGGGCCAGCTGACCCCTCCCGTGATGCCAAACACTCCTGCCAAAGGGGTTGCTCCTCTCCCAGCTGCAGCCAGAGGCAGGTTTGGACAAATTGGGTTCCCAGCAGACTGAGCCACAGGTAGAAAGCATCCCCAAGGCTCACAACTGGAGCAGGCAGTGGCAGAGGGGAGGTGGGCATGGGCGCATCACATCCTTCAGCAGTGGCTGAGACAACGAGGGGAATGAACTTCCATTCTTCCCAGGAATCCAGGACCACCAGCCAGAGTCCTCAGTGGCTGCAGAGGAAGAGGATGGAGGTGCTCGGGGCCAGCGAGCCCGTGGCTGGCAGGGGCTCCATACATGGGTCAGAGCCAAGGTTGATCCAAAATGGCTGGATTTGGGATGCAAAGAGCAGCCAGATCCTCCAGCCCAGCTGGCTCTGTGCTTCCAGCCTGATCTTAACAGAGGGGTACAGGAAAACGTGAATTGGGTTGGTTTTATTTTTAGGTGGTGAGGAAGGTAAATTGCAGGAAGGTGGTAGAGGGCAGAGGAGGAAAGGAGCTGCCAGGGCTGCTGCCAGGATCAGCACAACACAGCAAAGCCCTCATGGGCTTTCAAAAAAAAAAAATAAAATAAAATAAAAAGAGCTGGTTTTGAAACCTCTTGTAGCAAGCACCATGGGGTTGCTCCTCTGGAAAAAGGCCTTCCCAAAAGGAAGGTTTTCCAGGTGGGCAAAGAGCTGGTGGAGCAGCAGAAAGGTGGCTCTGGCCAGAAGCTCAGGCTGGGCAATGCTACCTCTCAGCAGCCTCCCTGGGGAGCAGAGGACACCCACAGAGCTGCTCGGTGGCTTTGGCACTTGGTTTTTTTTTTTGCTTTGGAGTGGATTTAAGCAAGTTAAGCCCCTTCCTAGGCACAGCTTCACCAAACACCCGCAGAAACCTCCTGCTATCGGCACCAACCTTACCTCCCACCACCCCCTGAAATGGCATTTTAATGCAACAGGGAAGTTTGCTCCTAATTGTGGACCTCTTTTTGCCCTCTCTCCCCTGCTCTGAGATGAAGAAAGCTCATGCAGATATTTCGACCTCAAGAAAGGGAGAAATCAAATCCCAAAATGCAAAACATCGCTCGAGAAAGAGAAACCTCACACACACTCGCTCCCCCCCACCCCGAGCCCAAACAGTCTCCGAGCCCAAAACCACACGGAAGGAGCAGCCTGTGCCAGGGAAGAAGGATCTGCTGCCGGTGGAGGGAAAGAGCAGAGCAAACCTGAGTCTGGTGGGAGCCATGCAGGGAGGACAGGGGGCACCGGGGAGTCACCGGCTCCTGCCAGGGCTTGTCATTGCCTGGATGGGGAACATCCCTCTAGAGCAAGGAGACCTCGACGGGAGCCCCCCGAAAAGGAGTGAAAACAACAAAACCTCCCCATGCAGGGAGGACAACTCGGGAAGAAGAAGCACTGGCAGCCCCCGGTTGGTGCCGTCTCCTTTCAGCCTTCATCTGCCAGCAGTCACCCCCCTCTTCCTCCCCCGCACCTCCGACAGCAACAGTTGCGGGCCGGGGGCTGCGGGCCAAGGTGCTGGGGGTGGGGGCCGCATTCGCACGCACCAAAACGCAGCTTTAAAAGGTCGAATATGGATTAACCAAAAATAAACGGCAAGTGTCCTGCCTGTCGCTGGGTTACGCAAGGTGGCAGAAGGGGGGGACGCAGGGCTGGTGGCACCCAGGGAAGTCTCCTCTCTTCTTCCTGCCTCCCACTCCCCCCAAAAAAATTCCCCCGGCACAGCTCCCGCAATCCAGGCTCATCACGCCCCCTGCCCAGGACGTGAGCGGGAGCTTTCGGGGATGATGAGGCAGAGATAAATGTCAAAGGCGAATCCCCACAGCCCAAAGAAACCCCCCACCCCATCCCTAAAAGTTACTGTCGGCGGTGCCAAAGCGGTGGGCAAAGCCCGTCGGAGGTCCCGGTTGTCCCCCAGCCCTCTCGGTACTTACGGGACTGCCGCTGCTCGGTGCCTACATGCCCCGGGGCTCCGGCAGGGCTCCTCGTCCCACCGGGGGCTCGGCTCTTCCCAGCCCTCTCTTCCTCTTCCTCCGGGGCAGCCCCGAGAGGCGACTTCGGCCCCCGCCGCGGCTGCCGCGGGGGTCCAGCTCCCGCCGTCGGTCCCGGCTCGTCCTTGGCGGCGGCGGCGGCGGCTCTGCAGCGGCGGCTGGAGGCAGGCACGGGAGCGGAGGAAGGAGGGAGCGGGAGCGAAGCGGGTGTGCACGGGGGGGG
>VWZE01013273.1:106781-138298 GCA_013396675.1 Eubucco bourcierii
AGCCACAGGGCACAGGGCTGGGAAAGGAGCCACAGGGCACAGGGCTGGGAAAGGAGCCACAGGGCACAGGGCTGGGAAAGGAGCCACAGGGCACAGGGCTGGGAAAGGAGCCACAGGGCACAGGGCTGGGAAAGGAGCCACAGGGCACAGGGCTGGGAAAGGAGCCACAGGGCACAGGGCTGGGAAAGGAGCCACAGGGCACAGGGCTGGGAAAGGAGCCACAGGGCACAGGGCTGGGAAAGGAGCCACAGGGCACAGGGCTGGGAAAGGAGCCACAGGGCACAGGGCTGGGAAAGGAGCCACAGGGCACAGGGCTGGGAAAGGAGCCACAGGGCACAGGGCTGGGAAAGGAGCCACAGGGCACAGGGCTGGGAAAGGAGCCACAGGGCACAGGGCTGGGAAAGGAGCCACAGGGCACAGGGCTGGGAAAGGAGCCACAGGGCACAGGGCTGGGAAAGGAGCCACAGGGCACAGGGCTGGGAAAGGAGCCACAGGGCACAGGGCTGGGAAAGGAGCCACAGGGCACAGGGCTGGGAAAGGAGCCACAGGGCACAGGGCTGGGAAAGGAGCCACAGGGCACAGGGCTGGGAAAGGAGCCACAGGGCACAGGGCTGGGAAAGGAGCCACAGGGCACAGGGCTGGGAAAGGAGCCACAGGGCACAGGGCTGGGAAAGGAGCCACAGGGCACAGGGCTGGGAAAGGAGCCACAGGGCACAGGGCTGGGAAAGGAGCCACAGGGCACAGGGCTGGGAAAGGAGCCACAGGGCACAGGGCTGGGAAAGGAGCCACAGGGCACAGGGCTGGGAAAGGAGCCACAGGGCACAGGGCTGGGAAAGGAGCCACAGGGCACAGGGCTGGGAAAGGAGCCACAGGGCACAGGGCTGGGAAAGGAGCCACAGGGCACAGGGCTGGGAAAGGAGCCACAGGGCACAGGGCTGGGAAAGGAGCCACAGGGCACAGGGCTGAGAAAGGAGCCACAGGGCACAGGGCTGGGAAAGGAGCCACAGGGCACAGGGCTGGGAAAGGAGCCACAGGGCACGCTGTGGAAAAGCTTCTTCACCGTCTTCTGCTGGCGGCTTTGAACCAGCAGCAGCGCTGCTGGGCCAGAGACCTGGCTCAGGAGGGTTCGTCACCTCCTGCTTCCCAGGTTCTAAATGCTCCTTTGGAAAGGCCGAGCTAGGAAGCAGCCTGTTGCAGCGCCACCCGGAGCCTCTGCACTTGTCTCCCGGGTGTAACTGCAAATTGCATCAACAGGAGCTTCGGGAGTGTCTCAGACCTGCTCCTTTCCTGGGTCACTCCAAGCTGCCCAGGACTGAGAACCCCAGGGCAGAGGAGCCAGCCTGCACGGCTCTGCAGATGGGGAAACTGAGGCACAGCAGCCTCAGGAGGTTGCAAAGACCCAGGTGAGCTTCCTGTGCAACCATCCCATGCCATGCCCAGCTCTCTGCTCCATAGCCAAGCCTGTTGGCCTTTCAGAGCAGCACACAAGGTAGCAAAGGGAAGCATGGCATGGGAAGATGTGGGGTGGGAACCACACAGCCTTACCTGGCTGGTCTCAAGGCCATCTCTCACCATATGCCACTGGCCACCAACTTTGTGCAGTCTCATTAAAGCTAAGCTGAACCATAACTCATCACTAAGGGTTGGCAGTGATGACTTTCAGCCTCTCAGGTCTCCTTCCAAGAGCAGAGAGGGTTTCCTCATAGCATCACCTTCCCAGCTCCTTACACACCACGGAAAACAGCTTTGGAGCTTCTCCTCCTCCAGCTGCTTCAGAGAGTGGAGGGTGAGGGGGTGGCTGCCCCCTCATCCCTGTGATCACCACAGTGGGGACATCCTTGGGACAAACAGAAAGATGATCAAGCCTGAAAGCAGACCCTGGATGTGAACAGGACCCTGTGAGGAACCTTCAGCCTGCTCTGAGCCCAGTTTGTGGCTGTGCAGGCAGCAAGAGAGGGAAACACTCCCCACACCCCAGCCCCGGGGGTACCAGGCCACCTCTCCAGCTGCAGCCAGCCCCTCTCTGCTCCCCGTTACCGGCCTCCCAGCGCCACCTAACGACACGGAGACCAGGGATGAGGACCTTGCTGGGAAGCAGGACGCATCCCGGTACCTGGAGGAGAAGAATCAGAAAGCTCCAGCCGCGATGGGGAGGCAGAGGGACCCCCCCGGCTGGGGCACGGGGCTGCAGGCAGCAGGGGAAGCGGGAGCTGGAGATATTGAAAAAAGATTTACATAATCGTAATGATCCTTCCTCTGCCCGTGAGGCTCAGTCCTCCATCCCTGCCCTTCTCTGACCTTGATCATCCCATGGCTTTCCTGCAGCCCAGCATTAACCCCAGGGCCTTGGCCAAGTTCTGGGTTGAACGAGGCCACTGGGCTCAGCAAAAACAGATGCTCCCCTTAATCTGCTAGCACAGCCCCAAAACTACCCCAAAGCACCACCAGTTTGGGAACAGCTGTTTGTGGGTGGCCTGCATCATGGCTCCAACAGTACCCTGACAGCAACATTCAGGGTGACATGGAAGAAAACCCTGAGGAAGGGTCAGCTCAGCTCTTCCCAGTACCTCCAGATTTGGTGCAACCACAACCTCCTCACCAGCACATTTCTGGCTGGGCTACCTACCCAAAGGGTTGCTCCTCTGGCTGAGCACAACCCCCCTCAGCTCCACACCCTCTTTTCCAAAGTGCTTATTCACCTCCAAACCCAGAGCTGATGTAATCTGCCTCTCAAGAGTTCAGCATCAGGACTGCATCAGCCGCCAGACGTAACCAGCACCACATCACACAAGCAGCTGTTCCACAAAAGCTTTATTGCTTGTTTGCCTACCAGTTCCCACTATCACATCTCCTGAGTTTCTTAATGAGTTTGCAAATGAGATTTAAATAGAAAAGGGGTAAAGAAGAAGGAAAAAAAAAAAAAAAAAAAAGAGAGAAGACCCAGAGATCTCCCTTCCCTAGTGTGAATCAGAGGTGTAGGAGCCCAGTGCCCCGATGGGCAAATCCTCTGCTGCAGGAGAGAGGGCTCAGCAGAGCATGGGCCCCGAGACAAACCCTTACCAGCTGCCCTGGCTCCCTTTCCCCTCTGGCTCCATCAAGCAGCCTGATTTGTTTCCAAGTGCTACTGTTACAATTGAGAGAGGTCAGAGAGGAGCAGTTGGAATGCTGCTGCATTCCCGCGGGGACTTGGGGACAGCGTGGGTGGCAGGAAGGCCAGGGGAGGAGGGGGACACACTGACGTGGCCCCTGCACCAGGGATAAAGAGGAGATTAGGGCTCACGGTTTGTAATCTGGCTTAAATCCTGACACCGTCACCAGAGGCAATCTGGGCTAAGAGAAGCATTTAATAAGCTTCAAAACACACAAGCCATAAAATAATATTATATACCCCCATCCCCCCAGTGAATGATGTCAAAGGGTTACAGGCACTGCTTGCCACCAGTCAGCACTGGCTGCTACCAATGAAGGCTCTGCAAAGGGCTCTGGCCAGGCTGGGTTGAAGGGCCTAGGTCAGTTGTATGAGGCCCATTAAGGCCAAGTGCTGGGTCCTGCATTTGGGTTACAAAAACCTAAGCAATGCTCCATGCTCAGGGCAGAGTGGCTGGAAACTGCCCAGCAGAGAAGGATCTGTGGGTGCTGGTTGACACCTGGCTGAGCAGGAGCCAGCAGGGTGCCCAAGTGGCCAAGGAGACAAACAGCATCCTGGCCCGGGGCAGCAGTAGTGTGGCCAGCAGGAGCAGGGAAATGCCTCTGTACTGAGCACAGGTGAGGCTACACCATGAATACTGGGTTGTTTTGAGCCACTCACTCCAAGGACATTGAGGTGCTGAAGAGGGTCCAGAAAAGGGCAACAAGAGTCAGGAGAAGGGCAACAAAGAGCCAGGAGAACAGGTCTTGTGAGGAGCAGCTCAGGCAACTGGGATTGTTTAGTCTGGAGAAGAGGATGCTAAGGGGAGATCTCATTGCTCTTTATAACTCCCTGAAAGGAGGATGGAGGGAGGTGAGGATTGGTCTCTTCTCTCTCATATCAGGTGATAGGACAAGAGGAAATGGCCTCAAGTTGTGCTAGGAGAGGTTTAAATTGGACATCAGTAAAAATTTCTTGACTCAGAGTGGTCAGGCATGGAATGGGGTCAAGAAACACATGGACATGGCACCTTGGGACAAAGTTTAACAGCCATGGTGGTGTTAGGTCAATGGTTGGACCTGATAATCTTAGAGGTCTTTTCCAACCAAAACAAGTCTATGATTCCATGAACACAGAGTACCTCATGATCCAGAACAAGGCAATGACACCCCTGTCACCCCAGCCCACCTCACCAGCTAAAACCCAAGCTCTGCTGGGTGTCACTGTGGGAGGCAGAAGGCAAACGAATGCCCCTGGCTCTTGGTTTGGAGCTCAGAGTGCAGAGTCAAAGGTTCCTCCCTGCCTGAAGAGCTGCCTTGCCCTGGGACACACTGCCAGAAATGTGGCACCCAGCTGGCTGCTCTGAGATGAAGGTGGTCATAAAGAAGCCAGAGGCAAACTGCAGGTTCAGTCTGGCTTTCCTGGAAGGGTTTATTTTATTTTAAACCCCCAATTATTATTATTAAAAGAAGCCTGCTTGGGCATGAATGACAAGGCCACAAAGCCATTTGGTTTAAAGACACAAGGAAGGCTCTCTGTGTGACTTGCCATGGGGCAGTGCCTGGGCAGGGCTCCAGCCTGGGGCACATCTGTCCCTTTCAGTGCACATTTCCAACCCGTTCCTTACTGCTTGAAGGACTCCACTGACAAGAATCACTCCCAGGAGTGGCAGCTCCTGGACCAGGGCAGGGCCATCCAGCAACCTCCAGTGTGTTGAGACATTCACTTCAGGAAGCCAGAGCTCATCCTTAGTGGAGAGGCTCAAGTGTCAAACCTTCCCAGAGCAGCCACCAGTTCTAGGCACAAGCCCTGAGCTCCTGGGCTATGTCTGTAACCTGCTGGCATTAGCAGCTGGACCAGTGCCACCTTTCCATAGCTGCTGCTTTAGTGTCCAATCAGCTGCAGCATCTCCTGAGGATCCACTATCTTCTCCCGGGGCTTGCCAGCAGCTTTGCCTCTTGCCACTTCAGCAGCATCTATCTTCTCCCAGTCGGAGAAGGAAACAGGACGGACCCCTGGGGTGATGGTGAGAGATGGAAGAGAGAAATTAACCAAGTGAAAACCAGTTCAGCCTCACCTCCCTGTGCAGACATCAGAGGTGCCAGCAAACCCTGCCCTTTCCCACACGGTGCTGTCACTCAGCCTCACAAAGGAACAATAAATTCTAAGGCTGTGAGAGGAGAGGGCTGGGAAGGTTCCAGGCGACTCAGATCAGTCAGACCTTTACGAGCTGTAACAACAGTGAGCACAGCATCACCTTGGGGGACAAAATGCTCCCAGTTCCCTGTTAAACCTCAGACAGTTAAAAGGCAAAACACACACACTTTAATTGAACACCTTTAAACACAGCAACAGAAATTACTCTCCTGGGCATTTTAATTTTTCCTCCTGAATGGCCTGGAAGGACTGCTTGGAAAACCACTCAAAAGCAATAGCTGGCTGTGGAGGCAGCTGACAGTGACATCCTACCCAAGGTCCATGCTGCTTTTAACAGCCCTTCCCATAAGGTGGTCATTAACCTCAGCAATCACACTGAGCCAGAAGGAATTCAACTCCTGCTCTCCCTGGTCTTTGGAGTAACAAAACCAGCAGCTTGTTTCCTTGGTTTAGTTTCCACTCCCAATAGGAGCTTGTGGGATTTGCTGCCTCAGAATCCCCTGATCCAGGAGGAGTTTGGCTTCGTCATGTCTGTGCTATTTAATATTTTTATCAATGACATAGACAGTGGGATCGAGGGCACCACCAGCAGGTTTGCAGAAGACACCAAATTGTGTGGTGGTGTTGACACACCAGAAGGGACAGGAGGTCATCCAGAGGGACCTAGACAGGCTGGAGAGGTGGGCCCAGGTGAACCTCATGAAGTTCAATAGGAGCAGGGTCCTGCACCTGGGATGGTACAATCCTCACTGTCAGTACAGGCTGGGGGATGCAGTGTTAGAGAGCAGCCCTGTGGAAAGGGACTTGGGAGTGCTGGTGGAGGAGAAGCTGGACATGAGCAGACAGTGTGCACTTGCAGCACGGAAGACAAATCATATCCTGGGCTGCATCAAAAGAAATGTGGCCAGAAGTGGCAGATCCAGAGAGGTGATTCTGCCACTTTGCTCTGGTGAGACCTCACCTGCAGTACTGCATCCAGTTCTGGAGCCCTCATTATGGGAAGGACATGGACCTGATGGAACAGGTCCAGAGGAGGGCCACAAAAATAATCAGTGTTGGAGTAGCTCTGCTATGAGGACAGGCTGAAGGAGCTGGGGGTGTTCAGTCTGGAGAGGAGGAGGCTCCAAGGGAGACCTAATAGCAGCATTCCAGTACCTGAAGTGGGCCTACAGGCAGGATGGAGAGAAGCTGTTTACAAAGGCCTGCAGTGAATAGACAAGGGCAATGGGTTCAAGCTAGAGAAGAGCAGATTTAGATTGGATGTTAGGAACAAGTTCTTTACTATGAGGGCGGTGGAGCACTGGGTCAGGTTGCCCAGGGAGGTGGTTGAGGCCTCTTCCCTGGAGACATTCAAGGTGAGGCTTGATGGGGTCCTGGGTGGCCTGGGCTAGTGGGGATGTCCCTGCTGACTGCAGGGGGACAGGACTGGATGACCTCTAGAGGTCACTCCCAGCCCAGTGCTTCACGCAGGGCACTGCAGCAGCTCATGCCCCACACACACTGACCTCGGCTGCGCAGGATGCTCTCCACAGCTCCAAAGCCTTCTCTGCAGGTGGACATGTCCAGAGTGCCCACCTGGAGATCCTCCAGCACAGACTGTGCAGTGTCAAAGCTGTCATTCATGGTGGTGATGATCACCCCTGTGGGTCCTCTCTTCACCCACCCACTGCAGTACAGACCTGCACAGGCACAGAACAGCAGGCTTGGTTCACCACCTGGCTATGGACTCTCCTGGCTGCAAGCCCTTGCCCTGTCCCTGGGTGTCACAGGAACAAAGTGAAGCCCTTCAGTGGGCACAGGGCTTTATGTGCCTGCAGACTGGCACTCAGCAGCCATAGGGGCTGTGTTGCCCCAGTAACAAACCCAGCAAACTCCTAGACTGTTTGCTGCCAAAGCAGGCACCTCTGAAGTGAGCTGGGGATGGGCCAGGTCTTAACACCTAACAGAGGCAGCTCATGCTCTCAGTTTCCACTCTCTGACTTCATGTCAGCAGTCTTGGTGAATGCAACTTCCCACCCCAAAGCCCCCAGCCCACCAGCTGTGTTCCTTCAGACCACACACATCCCTGTGGATACAGACCTGGGACACCCTGCACCCTGCCAGAGTTGTTTGGAATAACACCACGCTGGGCATCAAAGGGCACTGCTGGGTCCAGGGGCAGGCTCTGGTAGCCAATGCTGCTAAGCACCAGGCCACACTCCAGCTCCTCCACATCTCCAGTGGGGATGGCTCTAGCAGAGTCACCTGAACCCTGAGAGAGGAAGGAAGAGGCTGCTGATCACCAGCCACCAGACACAGAGCAGTAGTCTCCTCTAGTCCCATTTACCATCCTTGAGCCTCATGTGGTTCAACAAGGCCAAGTGCAAAGTCCTGCACCTGGGTCAGGGCAACCCCAAATACAAAGGCAGGCTGAGAGATGAGTAGATGGAGAGTAGCCTTGTGGAGAAGGACTTGGGAGTGTCAGTGGATGAAGAGCTGGGCATTAGCCAGAGAGCCAACAGTCTCCTGGCTTGAACCCCAGCAACAGGGGCAACAGGTGGAGGGAGGGGATTCTGTCCCTCTGCTCTACTGAGACCCCACCTGCAGTGCTGGGGTCAGCTCTGGAGTCCTCGGCACAGCACAGACAGGGACCTGTAGTAACTGGGCCAGAGGAGGCTACAACAATGATGGGAACCCCTCTGCTGTGAAGGATGAGAAATTTGGAGTTGTTCAGCCTGGAGGACAGAAGGCTCCAGGGAGACCTTCTTGTGGTCTTTCAGGATTTCAAGGGGGCAGAAAGCTGGAGACAGATTTTTGAGCAGGGTGAAGGACAAGGAGTGATAGTTTGGAACTAAAAGGAAGAGTCTGCCAGCACCATCCCCAACCAGCCAGAGAATGCAAAAATGTCCTTGGAAAGATTCCCAGGGGCTGCAGGGATGGAATGTGTCCTGCTCCACATCCCTGCAGTCCTGCTAGGGCCACACCAGCCCTACCACAAGCCCATACCTCCAGGCGCGTCAGGGCCATGCGGACCCCTCTCACTCGAGTCCCATCAGCACTGGGCAGCATCTCCTGAGGGCTGCGCTGGAACTTCAGCCCCCACTCCCGGGGGGCTGCTGCCTGCACCTCCACAGCCTTCTCCCCAGGCTTCTCCAAGGCTGTTCTGATCATCAGTTCAGTCAGTCGCTTCCTGGGCCTTGGGGCATCTAGGAAAAAAGATAAAGGTTCAGGACAGGAACCGCAGCAAAGCCCTTTGGGACACATCACAGAGCCAAGGCCGTGTCAAGGCACTTTCAGTGGTACATGAGTGTCCCTTTGGAGTTTGTCATGCTGATGGGAGCCTGACGTCTTTGAGATGACAAAATGCAACTCCAAGTGACCAGGAGAGCTCCTGAGGCTTGAGGCCAGTGGGACACACAAATCAAAGCCTGCGATTTTGCTGTCTTGCTGATGCTCAGAGGCAGCAGCCTGTGGAGAAGAGCAAGTCTCTGGACACCCTTGAACTCGGTGTTTTCTTTTTAGCTCTGCAGAAAGCTCTTAAATCAACAGCCTTGGGATCTGTCTTGCAAGATTCCCCCAGCCCTGCTGAACCTCCTGCCCTCATCACTCAGAGTTAAGTGTCAGTCCTGAGAAGCAAAGTGGCTGCACAAACACAGCAACAGGCTGCTGCCTTGTCTTCGTGGCCTCCCAGCACTCTGAGGACAAGCCACACCGTGGTCACTTGGCTTTCACACACCAGGCATTAAGCACAGGGCAAGAACTTATTTGATGCACATTCTGAGCATCGACAGATCACTCGCAAGGTGAGTGCCTGTCCAGAGGACCACAGCATATTTTGGAGCACAGCACACTCCCCTCACCTTTAATAGCATTTTCAAGGCCTGTGAAGTCAGCAGGGTTCAGGACAGGTCTGGTACCAGGCAGGTTTATCATCTCCCGCAGCTCCTGAGAATTGGAGGCAGGAAGATGTTACCTCCAGCACAGAGAGGTTGTCCAACAGCCCCAGGCCCCAAGGCAGAAGCCAGCAAATTGGTGCAAGAAGGAGGACACCTGGGACCCCTACCTATCCCTAGACCACCTCTGTTCACCAGGAACAGGAAGCCTCCAGGCTGGGAAACACAGCTGCCCTCCAGCACCTCCAGCCTTACCTTGATAGTGAAAGCAACTTGGAGAGGTCCCCTCCTCCCAACCAGCCAGACACGCTTCACCTTGCTGCAGGCAAGAGCTGCCAGGGAGCCGGCAGTGATGTCTGTCTTCTGCAAGACACAGACAGGAGAGTGGGATGAGGGCAGATCTGGAGGGAGCTGGGGGAAAGGCACAGCCTCTGAAGGTGAAAAATCATCACCAAAGCAAGTTGTGCATGCAGAGAGCTGGGCGAGGACAGAGAAGGAGTCGTCTCCTCTGCACAGAGCCACTCGCACAGCTGGTCCCTCAGTGCTGGATGTTCCTTCTGAGGCCATAACGCAGCAGAGGCAACGAGCCAGCACCTGTGAGACTGCCTCAGGGACCCAGCCAGGCAGGGTAACCTTGGGCAAAGCCTTCCAGTCATCTCCATTTTAACGTGCAGATGCTGTAGAGTCACTTCTCAGCTCAGGATGTACAGGCCCCTGGGTGAAAGTCACCACAAGCCACAGCTCAAACCGCTGCCTGCCCACCCCAGCCAGCCCCCAGCTCAAGCACACTCACAGCCAGGGCTCACCCAGAGTTGGGTGCCTTGCAGCAACTCCCTGGTTTCAACCATCTGTGTGCATCTAGATCACCAGAAGATCTCTTCCAGAGGAGATGCAATGGGAGGGACACCAGGTCACCAGAAGAAACCACTCCAGATTGCCTTCACACCCTGGCACTCATTTCCATCATTGTGCCCTTGCCAGCACTGCTTCCCAGCTGGCTCTAGGCACTGTTTGGCAGTGCCTCCAGGTGTGGGAGGGGGCTAATTTCATTCAGATATTAACACAGAAAGCTGTTGTACAGCTGTAACAAACCCTGTGGCATTTCTCCAACATCTGGGGCAGCAGCTGTATGGAGCGGCTGGTGCACACCAGCTCTCAGCTATCTGCAGGAGAGCATGCAGCAGGTTGAGAAGTTCACTGGTTTAGATGAGCCACCAATGTGCCCAGTGCTGCCAGCAGAAATCAGGCTTCTTCCCTCAGCTGCAGCAGGAAAACAAAAATCCCACCAGAAGCTTTTAGTTTGGTAGCGGGAAAGGACAAGCAGATTCTCTTTTGCTCCTTGTAGGACAGGAAAGGATGAAGCTCAACTGTCAACTTTGTAAGAACCAGCAGCCCAAGAGGCAGCAGTAATCCAAAGAGCTCTGCAGCATTCCCCAAAGCATGGTTGCAGCCTTGGATCACTTCCCATGGACTGTAAATCCATGGGGTACATCTGAGAGGCAACAGCCTTCCCTGGGGAGAAATCCCAAAGAATTTGAAGTTTAGCTGCCACCCAGCAAGAAAAGAATTTGTGCCCCAGGGTGCATCTGTGGTACCCCTGTGACTGACCCTGAGGAGCTGTAGTGGGGACAGGAGGATCCGAGCAACGTCCAGTGCCACATTCCCATGCCCCAAGATCAGAGCAGTCTCACAGCTCAGGTCAGGCTTCAGCTGCAATGGGAGAAAAACCAGTTGGTGAGTGAATCCACCCAACCTCCATGATGTCCACCCTCACACTCTCCCACCATCCAACCTCCCTTCTGCTCCTCTTTTCCCCAACAAGAGGTGGTGCAGATGCAGAAACTCCACATTAGCCTCCTGCCCAAGCAGACAAAACATAGCCACTCCAGCTCATCCCTCTCCTCCTCTTCCTGAGATGGCATCTTTGAAAGCAGGAACTGTTCTGGCCCAAAAACCTCTTTAGGCCAAAGCAGAGCACCAACCCCCCCCATCTCAGTTCCCATCTGGCTGGCCAAAATGTGCTGCCAACCTACAGTGCCAGCTAATCCGCTCTCACTGATGTGCAAACTGCTCACATTTCTACTATCTAAGGAGGATTTCACATGGTGCCTGCTAATCTTTTCCAACTGCAGGTCTTTCAGGCCTTAATCTAAAGCTGCCTGCCAGCATTTTGGATGCAGGATGGGCAGGCAGCAGAGGCAAACCCCACCGTACTGACCTCCTGGTTCTCAGGCAGCCCGTTGTACCAGCCCACGAAGGCGCGGGCTGAATGCACGCCGCAGAGCTTCTCCCCTGGGATCCCCAGCACCCGGTTACCTTCAGCACCATAACTCTGGGCAGAGAGCAGACAAGAGTCAGAGATGCCACTGTCTGCAGGGCTTGCTGACAAAACACAAATCATAGAATGGTAAGGTTGGAAGGCACCTCAAGGATCATCCAGTTCCAACCCCCTGCCATAGGCAGGGACACCTCCCACTAGCACAGCTCACTCAAGGCCTCGTCTAACCTGGCCTTGAACACCTCCAGGGAGGGAGCAGCCACAACCTCCCTGGGCGACTTGTGCCAGTGTCTCACCACACTTACTGTAAAGAACTTCCTCCTAACATCCAGTCTAAATCTCCCCTCTGCCAGTTTAAACCCCTTCCAGTTGCTGCCAGGGAGCCGACAGGGCTGACAACCCTTCCTGACTGCTAGGAGAGTCAAGGGAGGGGTTACACACAGTTTGAACACAGGGCCTCAGCCACCCCAACCTCCTAGGCTCCAGAGCCAAACTTGGCCTCCATGGGCCAAGGCAGAACACAACAAGCTGCATGAACATGAGGGATTAGCCATCACAGGGAAGTGGCTCCTCAACTCATGCCACTGCAGCCAAGTTTCAGAGACCCCACTGGACACCATGCTCCAGCACACGCTCCCTGCAAGGCTTTGGACAACCCTCAGAGCATGTCCCAAGGTTGGGCAGCAACTACCATGGAAATAAGGCACCCAGAAACACCTCACCCTAACCCCCTTCCAAAGATCCTAGCAGGGAATATTCCTGCAGACCTTCCCCATGACTTCAGGGGAGCTCTGGGGCTCAGTACCCACCAGGACCACGGCATGGTAAGCCTGCTGCAGCTCGGCCACCGTCACGTCCCTCCCCACCGTGACGTTCCCGTAGTAGGCGCAGCGCTCCGAACGTGCTGTCTGCGTGAAGGTGTTGGTCACATTCTGTCAAGATCAAACAAGCACCAGGGAGTTATGTCCAAGCCCCAGCCAGGGCCAAGGTTTGCTGCTGGCAGGAGGTCCCTGTTTCTGTCCCCAGCCTTGAGATGCTTCTTCCCCTTTCCAAGGCAGCTATTCTGAGACACTTTATCTAACAACAGAGATAAGCGCAGCTGGGACTTGGCATTCTTTCCAGCAGCCTTTGTGGAAAGGCAAATTCATCTTTTGCACTCACCAGAGAAGACAAGACCCTTCCAACCACAGAGTCATAGAATGGCTTGAGTTGAAACAAACCTTAAAGATCTGGTTTCAACTTCTTTGCCAAGGGCAGGGACATCTTCAACTTGACCACATTGCTCAAAGGCTCATCCAGCCTCATCTTAAACACTTCCAGGGATGAGGTGGAAAGTCCTTCCCAAAAGCAAGGCTTGCAAGAGGGTCCCACCAACACAACCCTGCCATCAGGGTGCTGCCTGGTGAGTGATTCATCTCAACCCTTTCTGAAATCCACTTCAGCACAAGAGGGCACAGGGCAGGATGGAACCCAAAGCCTTTCCTTCTGAGCAACTGAGGCTACACAGCAAAGCCACCACTTCTCTGCAGCTCCAGTTGGACTCAGCCTGGTTAAAGCCTGAATGCCACCATACTGCAGAAGCTGCCCCACACCCATTACATCCACCCTCATCTCTCAGCTCAAAGGATTCAGCCATCCTGGTCTAACAATCTTCAGGGATTAGAGGAAACCATCACAAGATATGTCTGTGCCTGGATCTCCTTGTGTCCAGATGTTCTGCATCCTACCACTCCAAACACCTCCATCTCAGCTCAGAAACATCAGATAACCCTGGAGACAACTTAAGCCTGCTGCAAGGCAAAGGAAAGTGGTTGATCTCAAAGAGTTCTCCTTGCCCAGATGTGCACCTGTATCCCAGCTCCATCACCACTAGCAGCAGACCTGTGTGCTTCCAGAACAGGAACATACTCAGTTAAGGCAAACAGTGAACTGCAGTAAATGGACAAGATCCTGCCAAAAGTAAGCTTCCTGGACAAAGAAACCCACCTGTGCTCCCTGGTCTTGCCTAGACCAGGCTGACGAGCACCAGGAGCACCATTTCCCATCACAAGCCCCTGGTTTTGACACACTGCCCAGAGCCCTAAAGCCAGATGTCCCATACCTAAGCCTTGCTGAGTCTCAGCACAGACAAGGAGGAAACGTGGACTTCTCCATACCACAGCAAGCCTTGAAGCACCACAAAGGACAGAAACTCCCCATCTGCACCCACCACCATCACTGTGTTAAGACACAGAGGCAAGAGAAGGAAGCCAGGACCAACCTTCACTTCAGGGTGGTCAGGGGCCACCCCAAAACGGACGAGCCCAAAGGGAACAGGCAGCTTCTCATAGATGTCCACTTGGGCCCCACCATGGTGCTGCAGAAGGAAGTTACAATTAAGGGACAAGGGCAGAAAGGCCACAGGAGCTCAGCAGCTCAGGTGGGGAGCTGGGGAAAACATGCGTCAGGAAGGGAGACTGCAAGATCCTGTAGCCAGAAAAAGCCTCTTCCAGACTCTTCCAAGCACAGGATGATGCTGTGCCTGTCACTGCCAGCTCACGTCACGAGGTGTAGGAGAAAGCATGACCTCAACCACCATCAAGTCGATCTCACAGTAAGCTCCATCCTCCTACCCACCCCACAGCTCGTCTTCCACACTTAACCTAGCGGCTATCTAGCACCCAGGGGGCTGACAGCAGAGCCCCCACACTGGCTGGAAAAGAGTCCACCACCCTGGGTGCTGGTGGAGCTGCCAGGCTGTCTGATGGCACCCAGTAAGGGTGCCTGTGCCCTGAGTTCCCACTGAGCTGAGTCACCTCAGGGCCAGAGCTTCAGACAGAAGTTTAGCCGCAAGGCTTTTGTTATCTTGTACTTTGAGTCAGCCTCTTCCAGAAGATTAAACATCCCTGAAATCTGTCCCTGAGGCTCAGTGACAGCTATTTTCCAACGTGTACTGGAGACAACACAACACAGTTTAATGATGGGGTTAAGCTGCTGCATCTCTGGCAAGTGCCAGCAGCACAGTTTCACTCTCAAGTCTCATTTCCCAACAGACTCAACTGCCCAAAGCTCTGACACGTACAGACAGCAGGTGAAAGACCACCCATGAGCCTCAATCCACTAGGGGGAGGAGGAGGTGGGAGAGCAGGTCCTGCACATTACCACACAGTTCATATCATCCCTGCTGGGTGGTTCTGAGTAAGGCAGACAATCACAGAATGGTTTGGGTCAGAAAGGACCTTAAGGGTCATCTAGTTCCAAACCCCTGCCTGACCCTAGCAGCGTCAGGTCTCTACTGCTTATTTAATTCTGGAAAACTTAGTTGGGCTGAGCTTGCAGCAACCCAGGCCAGGCCTGAGTGGCCCAGGGGCAGGCTAGGGATAGGGGTGCCCATCCAAGGTGAAGGGGACCAGGAGGAACCTATGGAGTCAGGGCTGTCCCAAGCAGACATCAAACAACACAAAGCCAGCTGAAGCAGGGCCAGGAGCCCACAAACCCCCTCCCAATACCCCTTGGAGCCCAGCAGAGATGTCTCCCTCAGCGGGCAGGTCCCTGCCCTCTGCTGCCACCAGTAAGTACCTTGAGGATGTGCTGAGCCGTGTAGAAGCCGGCGGGCCCGCTGCCCACCACACATACCCGAGGTGCCGGGGCAGGTGAGGACAGCCACCGCTTGAGCCCTGCAGGTACGAAGCACAGAGAGGAAATGATGCCACAAGTGGCACTACCCCCAGGCCCAGCCACTGCCCTTCCCTCTCACCCAGCACTGACCCAGAGTGGCTCTTCCCCTGGTCCCGGCCATGGCGCACAGCGGCAGCGGGGGCCGGCCGGGTTTATGTACCGGCCCCGCGGCGCGGCCCAGCGAAAAGGATTGAGGCGGGAACACCTCGAGGTCAAGGGCAGAGGTTGTGGCGCTCGCAGCTGGGCCGGGCCGGGCGGTAGTGCGGAGCGGCTTTCAGCTGCCCCAGAAAACTGCACCACAAAGCACCGTACCCCCATGCAGCGGAAGGTCCCCATCTCAGCCGGAGTGGCACCGGGCATCCCAGCGCTCCGAAACCCGAACGCAGGGCATGGTCCTGCCCCCAGCCCTGTGTTCCTCACTCCCGCACAGGCCTGCTGGGCATCGTTCCTGAAGCCGCTGCCACCATTCTGGTCACTCTCCGAAGCCCTTGCTCCCTGGGGGTTGGATCCCTCCGCAGCCCTTCAGTCCCGCAGCCGCGGTTCCCCTGGGCTCCGTTCTCCCTGCAGCCGCTCAGGCCCACAGCCCCGGCTTCCTTAGCCTCAGTTTCCCTCATAGCTTTTAGAGCCCACAGTCCTGGTTCTCCGGGCACCACCTACTCTGGCAGCTCCGGTTGCCCCAGGCCCAGGTGCCCCCACTGCTCTTCGGGCGCACAGTGCTGGTTTTAGTTTACTCTGGAGCCGCTCAGGCGCACAGCCCCGGTATTCCCCGTGCCTATCAGGGCCCGCAGCCCCGTTTCTCTCGGTCCCACTACGCGCCGCAGGCGCGGTTGCCGCTGGAGTCCCCGGACCCGTCGATCCCGGGATGCGTGTTTCCCCCCGGTGCTGGTTGTCCCCGGGACGCCACTAGGCCCCGCCTCTCACCGCCCGGGACGCCGCTGCCTCTCCAGCGCGCGCCACCCGATCCCATGCCGCCGCAGCTGCTGCCGCTGTCCCCGCCCCTCCCTCCCACTGACCAATGGCAAAGCGGGACATCGCCATGCTTAGTATAACCCCGCCCCTAAAGCGGTCTGTGCCGCCGTCTCCGAGCCGGCAGCCAATGGCGGCCTGCGACTGTTACCTCGCCTGTCCGGAAGTGAGGATACCATAGAGAGGGAGTGAAGAGAGGGCAGAAGAGATTGCTTTGGGGCCGTCCGCGCCGCCGCTCTCTATGGTGAGGCCTCCGCGGTACCCACTGCCTGCTTGCGGCTCCCCGCGCCAGCATACTCCCTGTGGCTGCTCATTGGGGACGTCCCTCATGGCCAAGAGTGATCAACTACGGAGTTTTCTCAGCGAATGCCGAAGCTCAGATAGATTTTAAACAGCAAAGGTGCCACATTAGTGCCACAGGCAGCAGATAGAGGCTGCTGCCAGAGCTCCTGCATCAGAATCCTTCAAGAACCCTGCTTTATTTCCTCTTTAATGCCCATCACTTACCTCATTTCAAATGCAACTGCTTGCACCTCTCATGCAAGAGCACCATCTCTCACTTCAGCCCCCAAGCAATACATCAGGCAGGGAAATCATGAGATTTCAGGAGATGCTGAAGATTTGTACAGATGCCAAGGCGTGGAGGCACTAACAGGGCTTTTTAAAAGCAATTAAGACCAAGAGGAGTTTATAGCTAGAAGCTGCTTTTAATAAGGGTTATAAACCCCACATGCCTTCTCTCACGGTCTTGCAAATGAGTTCCTGGCATTCTGTAGAGGCATGCTGAGAACGGCAGCTGGCCATGTGCCTGTCTGCATCCACTCCTTCAGGGTGTTTGTGGCCAGGACCAGGATTTCTGACAGCTTTAAAGCCTGTGTCTGTGCTCCAAGCCTCCAGCCTGAGCTCAGCCCAGCAAACACCAGCCCATTGCCCAGAGAAGTGAGACTGGAGGCTCAGCTCCAAACGGCAGTACTGAGATCATCCACAAAATGAGCTGAGTTTAAATGTGGGGCATCGCTCAAGATAGCATTTGGCAGGGTTCTCAGCACAGATCAGAAACCTCCCTTATCCCCAGGAATGTCCCTTTTCCCCATTAAGCTCTGCTGTAGCTGCTTGTTCTGATCCACACATTTCCCAAACCAGAAGTCATCTCCTGCGGGCTGAAGGACTTTCAGACCCTTGCCTTTAGATGGCACTGTGTGAAACACCATCCATGAGATCCAGCTGTGGAAAGAGCTGTCCCACCAACTTAGAAACATTTTGGGGCTGATCTCTAAGCAACAGGGGAGAAAGAGCATTTCGTGCCCACCAGCAGGGCCCACGCGAGGCTGAGATTACCCTGTCTGAACCAAAAGCGCCGCTACTGCACACTCCCTCCTCTCACTGGAACCAGGACCACATTAATTTGGCACATTTAACATAATTTGGCTCTGATGCCCAACTAAGACACTAACCATGGGCAAGAGGGTGGCTCTGGGGAGGGTGTCTCGGCCATCCTGAGTCCCAGATGCCCCCTAGCAGCACTTGAGCCATTTGGTTCATCCACCCCCACCACAGACCCGGTGTCACCCATGCTCAAAGGGCTAGAATTTGCCCTTTGGATGTTTCACAACATCCCAGATCGATCAATCCACATGGGGCCAGTTAGAGGTGACACAGCAATGTTACCAGCCCAGGCATCAGCATCCACTGGGCCCCAGCCCAGGATAAATCACTAATTCCCTACGTCTGATGTCAGAGAAGTCACAATGGGCAGATCCAGGGCCAGCTACACAAGAATCTGCTACACATGGACATGCCATGGTCACACCAGCTCCAGCTCCATGTTGCAGTAGCCACATGGACATCTTTCTCCAGTGAGTCTGAAGATGTCCTCATGCTTGGTGAAAGAGAACAGGGTACATGATGGCTACAGGAGGGCAAACACCATGGTCTGCCTGCTGCAGCCCTCACACTGCCACAGGCCATGGCCTGCACAGAGCGTCCCTGTGCCTTGGGACACATCTGCAACATGGAACCTTATAAATCCTAATTGTGGAGCTGGAGAGGTGTCCAGCTCTGGTGAAGGGAACAGCACAAATCAGGGGAGTGAACCTCCACGCTCAGAGAGAAGCTTTGCCAAGCCCAGCTCCAGTGGTGACTTCCACACTGGTCCCAATTAGCCCAGCTGCCTTCCTCTGCTGCCAGTTCCCCGCTGTGACACCAGGTTGAACTTTGCCATCAGTTCTGCAGGTCTGGGACAGCAGAGCATCCCAGGAAAGCCAGGCACAGCATCCCAGAATGGGTTAGAACCAGCCACATGAGCCTCCCACACACTGGCAGCAGCTCAGTGAGCTGAGTTCACTCTCCCTAAATAAGGAACATCCCTCAAGCCCTGGAGACCTGCCCACCTCTGGCAGGTGATTCTCCTGATAAATTTGTAATAGTAATTATTTGGTCTGGGGTCACATCCAGCACTCCCATATAGATATCTCACACAAGACTCCAGTCCCTTCTTGGGCACTGTGGGACATCAGTATAACTCAATCCAACAATACCCTCCCAGGAATAAAGAAGATGCATTCCAACATGGTAAGGCTGAATTTGCCAGAGTGTTGTTTCTAGAAGGGACTCAATTATCCCAAGGTCAGGCAAAGCACAGGCAGCAGTAACACAGCCCCCTCCCCATGATCCACCATTTCCCTGAGCCCCCAACCACGTCTTTGCAGCCCTGCCCTACAGAGCCCAGCAGCTCTCAATCTCATCTTTGGATGCTCCAGACATGCTGCATCCCTCCTGATCCTGCTGCAGGAGGTCCCAGTCAGCAGATGAGGGTTTCCTCTCCTCAAGCATGAAAGCAGAGTGGATAAAACAAGCCCTGGCTTGGAATAACTGGGAGGGACCTCTTGTTCATCCCTGGCATTGCACTACTCAACTCTCCTCCCACAGTGGCTCTGAGCATCGTTAGCCAAAAGCAAGACATTGGGGAGAGATGTTTCCTACACAGTGGTTTTGTGTAGCCCTGATCCTGCTAAAATCATCCCTGCCACAAGTCCTTGCAGGAAACAGCCCCCCGAGTCCTGGGACTATCCTCACTGGATGCCCACTAGCTCTGTTATGGGGGGAGCATGGACCATCAGCTCTTCATATCTCTGGAGGAAAAGCCAGAGCCTGGAGGTGTAGGTGTCCTCATTGTATGGCAGCTTCTTCTGCTTCAGGTACTGGGAGACTACAGGCTTGATCTGTGAAAAAGGGAAAGGCAGAGTCATCCCCATGCATTACGGATGGAAGCTGCAGCACAGCAGGTTCCACCTCAACACAAGGAGGAACTTTTTTACTGTAAGGGTCCCAGAGCACTGGCACAGGCACCCCAGAGAGGCTGTGGAGTTTCTTCTGGAGACTTTCAAGACCTGTTTGGATGTGTTCCTGTGTGACCTGAGCTAGATTGTTTGGTCCTGCTCTGGCACAGGAGTCAGACTCGATGATTTCTTTGGGTCTCTCCCTACTCCCGACATCCTGGGATCCTGTGATCCATGCAGGATATCCCCATGTTTGTACAAGGCTCCTGGCCTGAGACATCCCTTAGTTCCCTGCAAGGTCCCCAGAAAACCATCTCACATGCCCAAAATAGGGCTGGAGACAGCAACACCAGCTGTGACATCTTTGCCACGAACACTCACAGGAAGGTAGCTCCTGATTGAGGCAACCCAGGGAGCTCACCCTGGCAAAATGTCTTGGCAGGGCTCTGGATCAGGAGAGTTGCCCTAGAGAGGCTTTAACAAGGACCAACCAGGCATCAGCACTTGCACCCATAGTTATCCCCATATGCCCACACAGCTGACTGGGCAGCTGGGCTGGGAAGCTGCTACCAGCTTAATTACCCCTTCCCAGCAAAATGCCTTTGCAAGAGGCAGGTCCTGCCAGCTCCACGAGCTCGAGCAAAGGTCACAGCCTCAAACCCACTGGCACTCCCACTCCCTCTGTTAGCATTAATTAATTCCCCCCTCCCCCCTCCCATATTTTCCCCCTGACTTGAGACTGAAAATAAATGCACAGCATGAAATGGGTGGAGATTCCACACTGAAGGGCAGCACATGGACCTGCCTTAGGAATCTCCTTGAGCTGGGGCAGCCCTTGGAGCCCAAGTTGTGAACACACCTCACACCTCAGAGCAACAAGTAAAGGCACGACCAAAGCTACAGGAGGTTTGCCTGGATGCCAGCTGAACCAAAATCCCGATCGTGCAGCGCTGGAGGTGCTGCCGAGGGAAGGGTTGGGAGGAACCCAGACTGCCAAGAGGCTGTGGCAGGCTGCAATTGGGAGCAGGAGAAGGAGGAGGGAGTGGAAAACCAGAAGAAAGTGGAGTGGGGGTGGAGGGGAGCAGGTCAGCGACTGTTGAAGAGCAGTGAAAGTTCTCTCGCACAGGGTGAGCAGCACAGAGAGGTTCAGAGATGGCGGGGAGGAGGCGGTGAGGAAATGGATGTGCTCATCCTCACCTTACCTCCCAACACACTTCACTGCCCCCCACGAGGCCATCTCACCTTCAGGCACATGTTGTCAGAGAGGCTGGGGAAGAGGTGATGCTCCACGTGGCAGCTGATGAGCGAGTGGCCAAAGGACCAGTCGAGCAGGAGGTTGCGGGGCAGGTTGAGCACACCCAGGCTCATCAGGTGGATCCGCTTGGGTTTCCGATCCGGGGCGAACATGGGCAGCCCAATGTGCTGTGGAAGAAGGAGCCTGTGGCACTTTGCTACCACCCCACCCCCCAGCCCCTTGTGACTGCAGAACCAGCTGCAGCTTGGGCCATGTGAGGACACAGATGTGCTGGCCAGGCTGAGACACATTTTTAAGCTTGGCTGTCAAACCAGAGCTGGGTTCATCCCTAAAAGCTTCCTGTCCTGCACTTGTCTGTCCAAGGAACCACTGTGGAGGACCTGGGCTCTGTCCACCCAACACACCCAACCTCTGAGTTATCGGCCTCTCACCATCCCACCCAGAACCTGTTCCACCAACTGCACTGACACCTGCAGACACACCAACCTCCCAGTCCTTCAAGCCACCACAGAGGACACCACTCTCCAGCTCTTTCCACCTCTCTGCTCTGGGACACCACTTTCCACCCCAGCACCACCAGCCTGATCCTCCCTGTGATGACATCAACACAAGAGATGTGACAACTGAGGCCACTTGCCTTACAGAGTCAGAGAATGGTTTCAGTTGGAAAAGACCTTTAAGATCATCAAGTCCAACCCTCATCTAACTCTAATAGCTAGTGCCCAGCAGTGTCAGTTATGTCACCAGCACTAGTGGTGGCTGACCCATCTCCAGCACCACTGGGACATCTCAGAGCTGCAGGTCTCTACCTGGAATATGTTGACGTGGATGTAGGGATGGGCCAGGAGGGAGCGGGTGAGCAGCATGCAGAGCAGGGCAGACCATGGTGATTGGAAGCCTGAGACATGGAGCAGCAGCCAGTAATGGCAGTAAAGACCCAGAAACATGCAGCAGAGGGTCCGGAGAGCTGTTTTCCACTCCACATTCCTCAGCAGATCTGCACCAGGAAGAAGAGGTAGCACATGGAGAAGGTGCTGATGCTTCCTCACCACTGCTGCTGCAGCAACCAGGCTGCCTGGCACGCTGACAAACCTACAGACCACCCCATTTTCCATCTTCCTTTCCCCATTCTCCAGGTTGACCTAAAATCCTCCAGCCCTGCTGGTCAGCAGGGGACTTGGGGTCTGGAGTCCCACCAAGGATAGTGGTGCAGAAGCTCCAGCTGTGATCAGGGTGGGGAGAGGTCAGCTATCATGGCACAGAGACTTGCCTTCATTTCATAGAACTTGCCAAGTCATTGTCTGTGTTGCTGGCATTGCCCAGAGCTGTGAGTTCAGCCCAAGGGGCCACTGTTTCTTAGGCTCTTCTCCTGATAGTTCCCTGGTACCATTATTTCCCCCAATCCACTGTGCTGTCTGCCCTACCTTATTGTGTCCTGGCCCCAGTAGACCCCCACACCTCCACCCCACAGTCAGCAACATCATTTTGATGCTCTGAGTAAAGACCTACATATGAGGCTGAACCCTGCTTTGGCCAAGGATCTGAATCAAAAGAGAGCAAATCTGGGGGACTTCAGGTTCATGATAGCTTTTGTCAAAGTTTCCAGCACTTGACCCAACAAGGGAAAACATGAAACATTTCTGAGCACCATCAGAAAGGAAAGATGCAGCAGATGCTTCACTGGAGCAAGCACAGCATCACCTCCTCTAGCTGCAGCTTCCCACCATGGACTCATGTAGCTAATGTGATACCTCCAACCAAAACACAACCCTTTGGTGAGGTGAGACCTGGACAGTATTGAGCTCACCATACCCAGCAACCCATCCCAAAGCAGCTGGGGCACGTACCAAGTGCAACCAGAGGGGTTATGATGGGCACTGCGAGAGGCGCAATGAACATGTAGACATAGCGGTTCAGGAAAGGAACCTTCCAGGTGCTGGAGTCCCCCATGCCAATGATGTTGGTGTAGCCATGGTGGATCTTCACGTGGTTGTAGGTGCCCTGTTCAACTGTGAAAGCTGAGCAGAGCTGGGAGGGAAGAGAAAGGAGAGGAGATGCCTATGGGAACAGTGCCAGGGTTGGGCTTGCAAGAGAGGTAGCCAGGGGAGATGGTCTGCAACCCACAGGCTCCAAACCAGTCTGAAAAGGAACACCTTAAGAGTTAAGCACTTGTAAACATTCTAACCATTCCCCACAACACATTAACCTGCTTTGTAGCCCAGTAGCCAAGGGGCTCAACACAAAACTCCACAGCCCAGCACACCACAGGGGCTGTCCCCAGCTGGGAGCTCACCCCCACCTTATTGCCTCCAGACAAAGATGCTCCTGGTGCAGCATTGCCTTTCATTTAACCCTCCTACACATGAATCAAGAAGGATTTGAATCCATGTAGTTCTCCAGTGGCTGTTCCTAAAGGGCTTGGGGTGCTGACAAGGTGCTACTGAGGCTTTTTGGGGGGTTAGGAGGAAGTTCTTTACAGTGAGGGTGGTGAGGCACTGGAACAAGTTGCCCAGGGAGGTTGTGGCTGCTCCCTCCCTGGAGGTGTTCAAGGCCAGATTGGATGAGGCCTTGAGTAACCTGTGCTAGTGGGAGGTGTCCCTGCCTATGGCAGGGGGTTGGAACTGGATGATCCTTGAGGTCCCTTCCAACCTTACCATTCTATGATTCTATGAAATCTCCCAGCCCCACTCACCTCGATGAAGAAGATGGCCCACACTTTGCCCCAGGACTTGGACTCAGTCAAGGCATTGTGGCTGGCCAGGTGGCTGCCCTTCACAGTCAGGGTGTGATGCACCACACCAAGAGTGAGGACACCCACCAGGAAAGGGATGGCCTGGGCTGACCGCAGGCACAGGAACCCTGTGGAGAAACCAGCCAGGCAGGAGTCTGTCCACACAAGCACACTGCAGCCTCACCTCTGAGCCAGGCTGGAGGGGTTGCTACACTCAGACATGCCACTTGCTGCCCCAAACCTGTTTGTCAGAGGTAGTTATAGGTACTTAAGTTGGCTGAGCTGGAGAGCTTCCCTCCACACCGCCCTACTGTCCCAGCCATTTCCAGCCACGACAGCACCAGGCACTGCTGATGTCAGGTCCCATCCCACAGCTCTGGCTGGGATCCCACTGGTGACAAGTATATCCCTGCCAGGATTTCAGCATCCCCAGGAGTTCAAAAGCAAGAGAAGGTATCAGCTGCAGCTTTCCAACTGCATTGTTGGAGTCCCATGCTGGATTGTGTCTCATTGTGTGTCCCCCCCCCCCAGCCAGGGTCACTGCCACCAAAGCCATCAGGGTTTTCCTGCCCTGTGGTGGGGCACAGATGGGGCATGCTGCTCCTATCTGCCTGGGTACCATCCCCTTACCCTAATCTGTACCCTGGGTGCCACCATCCCCTCACCCTAGGCTGTAGCTTGGGTGCCAGTATCACCTGCTCTGGGTTCCCAGAGGGGCCAGGGTGCCCCATGGCACTGGGTGAAGGGGTTATTGCAGCTTTGCTAGAGGCTTAATGAGCTGCTAAGAAGCTTCCAGCACAAAGTTGTACCAGCAGTGGAAGAGGTGCTGAGGAGGCAGCAGCCTCACCCTCCCCCAGGATCTCCTCGGCCATGGTTTAGTGGGGCAGAGCCTTCTTACCTGCCGGGAGCAGGAGGATGCTGCAGGCGAGGATGCTGATGTCCACGCCGTGCCGCTCCCACCAGCTGCTGCTCCTCACCACCTTCTGCACCAGCTCCGAGAGCTCGGCCATCAAGGCTTCCTCGTGCTGCCCTGCTTGCTGAGGGATTGTCCTGGAGGTCGCGTCCCCATCACCCGGCGCTGGCCCTGGCTCTCGACCCACTGCCGTCACCTCCGTCCTGCCGTCGTTAGGCGCTGGCGTGCCCCGGAGCGGCGGGTCCCCTGTCCTCCCGAGCTGGAGGGTGCCGCTGACCTCGCCGTTGACCTGGTGTCCCCTCCACCTTGCCGAGTCCCCGTCCTCCAAAGGCATCTCCCTGCCGAGCAGAGGCCAGGGCAGGCTAGGACCCAACGACCAGCACCCACAGCACCCCGACCCACCACAGATGGGCTCCCCGGGACCCTGCTGCCGCCGAAGGACATGGGAAGGGCAGGGACGGAAATAAAGAATAAATAAACAACCCGAGGAGGACGCAGCCAGCAGAGATGGGCACAGATCCATCCAGCCTCCCACCCTGGGGACACTCCAGACGCCACCCGCCCCCACCAAAGCCCCCAGCTACTCACGCCAGCTTTGGCACGGTGGCTCTGCCAGCCTTAGCCATCCTGGGGCAGGCGGCCAGCCCGTGCGGCACCGGCACCGCACAGCAGGGCTGCACGGCAGCGATTTGGAGAAGGGAGGAGCAGCGGAGGACGAGGAGGAGGAGGGCGAATGCAGATTAGCGATGGCAATAATCCGCCTTGCTGGCCCATTTCGGAGGGCAGCCTCCGCGGCGGGGCCGTGGGGAGGGAGCTCGGTCCAGGGCATCGGGAAGCGAAGGCAGGAGTGGAAAAAAAAAAAAAAGATGGAGAGAGGCAATGCGAAGACTGGAGATGAAGGAGCCGAGTGCCAAAAATAGACCTGAGAAACCCAAGCGGAACATCGAGGGCGAGGATAGGGTTTCACGCCTGCCAAGGAGCTGGAGCCAGTGTGGCTCAGCCCACGAGGGAGCGGTTTTGGGGAGAAATCCTCCGTTTTGCCCAGCGAGGAGTAGCCTGCAAGGAGGAGGAGGAGGAGGAGGAGGAGGCGGAGGCGGCAGTACACGGCTGCATGGCTGCCTGCACTGTTTGCTTGCCTGCCTGCCTGCCTGCCCAGACTGCTGCCACCGAGCTGCTTGACACCCTCCTCTGTGCTGGGGTGGGGATGGTGTTACCAAGCCCAGGGACACCTGTCAGGCACCAGGGGACTCCAAAGCTGTGCCTACCAGTTGTGGCATCTGGTCCAGATTCCTGCAAGGGTTCTCTTCTCTCCCTGGCTGTTTTCAGGAATTTTGTAAAAATTTCCTCCCTTTTTCCATTGCTGATGCCCAGTTAATTAACCATACACAGCACAGGCACCCCAAAACACCGTGGGGGTGCCAATGCAAAGCCTGGGACCTCCTGAGTCCCATTTCATCATGGAAGTAGGCTAAAACCAAGTCACATCTCACTGGGGCTTCTGAGTTTCTTTTGGCTTCGTTATTTCTCTGAAGCAAAACCCTGATGAGCTCTCACATCTAGCAGATCCCCAGACAGTGCTGGTTTGCTGTAGCTGGGTACACTGGGGTAACCCCAGCCCCAAACTGGGACAAGGCTCAGTGCTTCCAATAACAGCTCATCAGCACAGGGAAACAAACCTCACTCTAGAGTCAGGCCAAGCCCCAGGGGATTGTCATTATACCCTGGAAAAAAAACATTAATAACAATTAAAAAAAAAAAAATCACACTTGCTGTGAGAAAGGCAGAGGCAGGAGGACATTAGAGACCTGCTGAGGTTTCATTTCTGCTGTAGGAACTTGAATTATGTAAGCTCAGTTCTAGAGCCAGGGGCATTGATGAATGACAGTGGCATCCAAAGCCCAGCAGCTGCAGGGCCTGCTGTGGCCAGGTCACTGATTCATGCTGAGCTTTCATCACCTGCTCCTTAACAAGAGAAGCCTGTGGCCAACAGAGCACCCATGGGTGCTACCAAGCCAGGGAAGGTGAGTGTCAGACCCAAAAGGTGCATCGGGTAGGGCTGATGGGTCTGTTCCCTTGTGATACCTTCACTGCCTTATAGAATCACAGAGTGGATTGGGTTGGAAGGGACATTGAAGACCACCCAGTTCCAACTCCCCTGGCATTGGCAGGGACACCTTCCACCAGATGAGGTTGCTCAAGGCCCCATCCAACCTGGTCTTGGAATCTTCCAGAGAGGAGGCATCCACAGCTTCACTTGTCAACCTGTTCCAGTGTCTCACCACCTTCACTGTAAAGAATTTCTTCCTAATACCCAGTCTAAATCTCACTTTAATCCACTCCTCCTCATTCTATCACTACAAGCCCCTATAAAATGTCCCTCCCCAGCTCTCCTGTAGCCCACTTCAGGTGCTGGGAGGGTGCTACAAAGTCTGCCCTAGTACCTTCTCTTCTCCAGGCTGAACAACTCCAAGTCTTGCAGCCTGCATCCCCACAGGAGAGGTGCTCCAACCCTCTGATCATCTTTGTGGCCCTCCTTATTCACATCTAGGATGTCACTACAAGGGATGGTGGCAGCATGGTGACAAAGCTCTGCTCCCAGTGTGCCAGGCTGCTGTTTGGTGTGGCCAAAGGTGAACAGTGGTGGAGCTGCCATCGCACAAGTGCAGAATGGGGCAGAACTGGTTATGTGGTGGCAGATGAGGAGGAGGAGGTAGGGATCCAAGACCAGCATGAGCCATCAGAATCCCACCACAGCTGGCAGCAAGCATGCCAGCATGCACGGGCAAGTGTGTGGCATCACTTGGTCCCATGATGCTGCTGACACCAAAGACCACGTGGGAGAAGAGAAGAAATATGTGTTGAAAACCACATGGTTGAGCCTCTTCTGTTGAGCTGTGGCAGAGGTGGGAGTCACAATGCTCATGGCAGAGCAGGAGCCATAAAGAGAATCTGCAAACGCTGCTGGCCTTGAGGTTGTAGCCCTAAATATGCTGCTTTGCTGCCTTGCAGAGCTCCATTTTCAAAAGAAGCTTTCAACTCCAAGTTCACACCTGAGTTTCTGCCAGACAGGGGCCAAACCACACAGTCCCACTAACCCAGCTGAGAGATTAGGGATGAAAGCAAACTCTGACTTGGCCCTGGCACTACGGATGCAAACACCTCCAATTTAGCAGGGAAAACATGTTAAAGACTCTGAAATCCTTGGGCACAGCAGGGCAGCTGGAGGAGATCAGCCTAATCCTCCAGCAGCGAGTTCTCCCCTGTGGCTACTGACCCCACAGCCACTGCTGGCCCTGGGCAGCATGAAGGTCACCTGAGCAGACCCCACTGCCTCTGCCAGCAGCTGCCAGCCCCACTGCTACCCTTGCCCACCCTCTGGCTGCTCTGCCACCAAGAGCAATGCCAGCCACAGCTCCTGGCCAAATCTGGCTCCCACTGGAGTCCTCCCATGTCACTGCTCCCAAAGAGGGGCAGCAGGGGAAAGGCCATTTTAGCATAGCACAAGGACACACACACAAGGCTGGCAAGATCCAGTGGCTGGAAGTGCTCCTGGTTGATGGCCACATTGTTCCCCCAGGCTCCTGCAGCCCATTTCCAGCCCCAAATGCAGGAACGGTTGGCAAAAGCTGCAGCATTTTCTTCCCAGGGCTGGGGGCAGAGCCCCCTAACCAGTTCCTCCATCCTTACAGCTAAGCACTTTGCATACCTTCCTTTTTCCTCCATTCAGGCAGGAGCAGACTGCAGAGGCCGGCAGTGGGGACACCATCGGCTCCCCCAGCGCTGCAGCCAGATACAACAGAGCAGGAACACAAACACACCACACCCCCCATCTCCCTTTCCCAATACAGCACTGGGGCTACAGAGATTCCCTTTTTAATACCTGGGTTTGGGTGGGGTCTCCCCCTCCTCTTTCAGGCCAGGCACATTTGGGTAATTAACTTAATAAGGGATTAATTACCTCCATCCCCTCCCCAGCAGGGAAAGCTTAAGCTTTCTCCTGGTTTTCTTTCGGGGTCTGGCAGAGCCGTGGGGTCCTCCAGGAGAAATTGGTGGGGTTGAATACCTCATCCCAATGCTCTCCCCAGCCCAACGGCTGAGCTCGGAGCTCCACCTGCAGGCAAAGCCCTGGCTGCATCACCTCCGAGAGCAGCTCTGCCCTCCACCCCAATTCAGACTCTGGTATAAAGGCAAACTTGGTGGCACATCCCAAGCTCCATGGCCAAGTATCTCCTACAGCTTCTGCCAAGCTGGGAGCTCTGTTCCAATCTCTCCATTCAACCACCCACCCGCAATGGGGCTGCCCCGCAGCCAGCGCACCGCAAACCTTACATCCCTGGAGCTGTGGGTTGAGGAAGGAGCAAAGAATGAGCTCAGGAACCTTAAGGCAGGCACCAGATGGGGTCACAGCTCCGTGCAAGAGCTGCTCTCACTGTCTGTCTGCCCAAAGCCTGGGATGCTCTGCCCTTGCCTCATGGTCTCCCAAAAAGTGAGAGCCAGCCTGATCCATGTGCTGAGCAGAGAGGGTAGTGCCAGTGGCACAACCACTGAACCCCAGCCCATGGAATGCAAAATCACCTCCCAGGGACCGAGATCTTGGCTGCAGCCACAGCCTTCCTCCAAGCTCTGGTGGTGCCAGTCTGGGACAGGACTGGCAAGGATGGCAAAATGCCCAATCTATCTGGGGCCATTCCACAGCCCACACACTCCCAGCCCTTCCAGGATGTGGCAAGGTTATGCTTTCAAACCTGAATAAATACTCCCCCTGGAATGTCCCACCCTTGGAAGGGCATCAATAGTCGCTTTAGGGGGTGGAAAACTTCCCGCTCATGCTTGGCAGCTCCAGGAAGAAACAGGATCCTGTGCAGGCTAATCTGGGTGACCTGTTTGTGCCAGCCAGCATGGCACAGACCAGACGGAGGTGAGACAGGGCAGACAAAGCCACACTGCCCTGTCCAGGGTCACACACAGGCTGCTGGGGAAACACCACAGAGGGAAGCTGATATCTTATCTAGGTGCCATGTTGGCTCAGTGTCACCCCCCACCACCTCCGCGCCTCCAGAGAGAAGCGGCTGAATGGCACAGCCTCAACCCAAGGCATTGCCCAGCTAGAAAGGGTGCAGGAGCCCCACACTCCAGTGCCATTCACACCATCCTTTGCAATGCTGTTAGGTTTTTCTCACCCCCCTTTGAGCCCCAGATGGGTGCTGTGGTTGGGTCACAGGTGGGGAATTGTCCTTGCTAAATCTCAATGATGTTCACCCTGAGGTGAGAAGAGGCAAGGTGTACCTGCCAGCAGCAGCCAGACATAGACACATTGGCTTAGCTCCTTGGTACCTCAAGCTTTAGGGACACACAATGTGGTAGGGACTCAAGTTTTCTTGACTCTGAGGTTGGAGTGATGACCAGGTCCTGGCCAAGCCAAAGAGCTGCAGGGAGGGACCACAAGCTTCCCCTACCTGCAGAGTGGGGACTGCCCCTGTAGGAGGAGCTTTCTTCTGTGGGGTCAGACACATCCCTGGTATCAGCTACACCAAGGGGGAAGCAACCACCTTTCTTCACCTCTCTTCAGTTGGGGTTCTGCAAACACAAGAACCCCAAAGCTCAGGGCCAAGCCCCAGGAGTAGGTTAACTCCCTTACTGAGGCTGCAGGGCCAGGTGAGACCTGCGGCAGCAGCTGGTGCAGGTTTATTCAAAGCCAATTCCAAACACAAAACAAACCCAACATGAAGCCTGGCCCTGAGCCCTCGAATATTCCTGCTCAAGGCTCAAAGTCACACCAAAACCCATCCTTACCCAGGAGCACCCCAGCTGTGACTAGGGACTCATTGTGTACCCACCCCCAGCCCTTTTGGGCATCCCCAGCATGCCCTGATACCGTTCCCAGGCCGTGTTTGCAGTGTTCTGTACCAGCAGTGAATAAAGCAGTTGTCATCTGGCCCCTGCTCCAGCACAGCTTCGTTTCCAAAGCCTGGCTGGAGGTGTCAACTAATCACAGACTTCCTCCACTTAGCAGGGTGAGGGTAATCACTGGTTTGGGCACCACTGCTCTTGCCCTGACCGAAACTGCTTGCCCCCACCCCTCAGTCCCTGGCGTCACTGCCTGGTCAGGTGTTACCCAACACGGCTGCACGGTGGAGATGCCAGGGGCTCTGTCCTGCTCAGCCTCCAAACTGCCAAGCCTGCTGCTGGCAGTGCAACCAACGGAAGGCAGAGCCTTCTTTCTCACCAGCCTGGCAGCTCTTTTGCCAGCCTGGAAGGTTTTGGGGAGGTCTCATCTTGGCACTGGAAGGTTCTGAGGAGGAAAGCAGCCAGCTCTCCAGCACCGCTCATCAGCCAGCAATCGTGAGGATGCTCCTGGGCACAACACTGCACCTCCAGCACTCAAAACTTCACTATGTTTTTCCTTGTAACCATGGCACTACCCAACCCCAGTTCCCCCAGCTTCCAGGCACCCTCCTGTTCCCCAGCCCAGAGACACCAAGGCCATCCATACACATGTCCCTGCGGGCAGACGCCCGACCTGCCAGCTCCCCGGCTGCCACCCACACGAAACTTTTACCACTCAGAGCAGGCAGGGTAACTTCAGGCTCCAGCTCTGTCCTCTCTAGGAAAGAGGGACATTTCCAACCTCTGCACGCAGAGGGAGTGTGAGGACCCCAGTGAGGTTGTGCTGGGGATAGCACTACCCAGCACTTTCTGCCTTGGATTAATTTATGGCCAAGCAAGGACCATTTGCTGGGGTGGCTCAGTGCTACTACCTGCAGCTGCTTTTCAGGGCCAGGTCTCCCTGCCAGTTCCCACTACCAGCTCAGCAGCCATAAGGAAAAGGTGTTGAGAGGGAAGGCAGGGCTCAGGGCCAACAGCCCCTTGCCAGAAGTGTTTGGTCACACTCTGGCTATTCTGTTGTGCTTGCCAAGTTTAAGGAACCAGAACTAAGGTGGGCACAGGCCAGTATCTCCCTCTTGACTCTGTTGCTGCCATTTATGGGATCAGGAGATGCTGAATTCATGGAAACCAGGAATTCCTGCAATACAGAAAGCTCCCTGCTCAATAAGATGCCCATCTACAGCTTGAACTGGCAAGAGGAGGGGTGGCACGATGTTGAGCCTGACCCGGGCATGGCACTGCCCTCTGCTGAGTGTGGGACCATGCTCTGCCTTGGCATGGTGGGTTAGTGCCACCCTGGGTGCAAACAGCAGCGGGGTGCTGTGATTTCTCGGCAGGTTCCCGACCTGTGCTGCTCCAGCAGGGCAGGAGGGGAGGCGAGGGGAGGCGAGGGGAGG
>VWZE01013273.1:138319-150408 GCA_013396675.1 Eubucco bourcierii
GAGGGGAGGCGGGGCCATGATGTAACCTGCCGTGCCCAGGAGCCGTGCCTGGAAGGGAGTGAGCCGCCCGGCCGGGCTGGGAAGCCAATGCGATGTGTCACTCTTCTGGGCTGGAAATTTGGTTGAGAGCCAAAGGGCTGCCCAAATCCAGCTGGACTCCAAGAATGCACCCCCATCTGTCCAGCCCTTGCATAGCCCTAACCTACTTCCCCACTTTCAGCTGCTATGGGGAGGCAAGGGCTGAGCTGAGGGGTCAGAGAGAGGGTCTGCCTGGTCCCAGCTGCACTGGGCACAGATGGGCTCCATCTCCCTGCCAGGCTGGGGCCATAACCAGCCAATACCACCTGTGCCCACCCTGCCCATTATGCATGGGGCAGCCCCCACCCCTGAGCAACGGGACTGGCTTTCTGAGGTTGAACTGCTCCAAGCCCAGCCCAGAGAAGAGTTCATCCTTCCTGGTGGGCACAGGCAGCCCACCAGAGCCCTGACAAACCTTCTCCCCACAGGTCTCACCCACACTGAGGGCAGTTTTTGTTTCTTCTTCAGAGCAAGTGCCCAGAAGCACCCTGCCAGCCAGAGGGATAACTCACACAGCCTGGCAGCTATTTCATCAGCACAGCCGGGCCCATAAAACCAGTTAGCTTGGAAAAACAGGGACTTTCCTAATGATACCTTTGGAGCAGTGGTGCTCTGGATCCCAGTCCACCAAGAGAACATCTGGAGGAGCCTGGAGGAGGTTGCGGGTCGGCCCCAACTCGCTCACAGCTGCATCTCCAGCGCTGGGAGAAGGAGCCATCTCCCATGCCCAGCACTTCAAGACTTGGGATTTTGCAATCCCCCAGGAAGACAGGAACACCAGGAAAGCTGCTAATCCTGCAACCGGTTTTGCCACAAAAGCAAAGTCTCTCTCCAGCCCCGTTCCTTCAGCTTTCCCCCTCCCACCACGAGCCGTTGCAGGCAAATCCAAAGTGTTGCTTCTTAATCCCAGCCTGGGGAGGCGGGAGCCACCCTGACCCAAGTAACCTCACCAAGTGTGTTTTATTACCCACTTCAGCAAGGTCCTAAGGGAATTGGGGTCAGTGGCAGCTAAAGCTCACCAGCAGGAGGGCAAAGTGGGGCAAAGCAAAAGAGGGAGGAGGCCCATGAAAAAAAAAATAGAGCTTAGACTAGAAACCAGGTTAGGGCTGAACTGTAGGTGGTAGGAGCTGTTGTGGCAGGTGGAGCTGGCTGCCATTTCCACCTCAGGGGACTTGGGGGACTCTGAGCCATCCCCACTAAGTTTGCAGAGTTGACAGTTCTCTAGTACCGGGATTCACTGGACTGAAGTTTACAGCGGGAGAGGGGCCTCAGGGATGAACGTGGGTGCAAAGAGAACAAGAGTTCAGCCCTAAAATCATCTCTTCTTCCAGTCCATCAGATGGCCAGGGTTGGGGATTGCCTGCCCAGAGTGACTTTGCTACCCCCAGGAGAGCCACACCTGGGGCAGTGGGATGGAAACTCCTCAGAAACAGAGACTCAGATAGCAGTTCTGTAGAAAAAGTAGATGTTTTGTTTCCCCTTTCTTCCTGAATGGGAAAAAGAACAATCAACAATAAGCCAAGCTCAGAGCAAGGTGAGATAAGGCCAACCTCCTGCCGCGCTCACGGTGACAGGACGAGCGTCACCGGGCACTTGGCACAGTCTGGAGGGTTCCCCTGAAACGTGCAGAGGGCTCACGAGGTGCTGCTGGCACCACCCTGCCAGCCCAAGGAGCCCATGGGCGGCTGGATCCGCTGGCAAACGCAGGAGCTGTCCCAGGGCCACATCCCCGGCTGGGCCGCAGCCAGCTGGAGCCAGGCTGGGATATGGCAGGCAGCTGATAGTGGGATTTACAGAGCCAGGCTGGAGGTGGTTCTGGGAACAGCCCCGCTGCCCACGACTGCTTCCCGAGCAGGATGTCGCAGGGACAATAGTTAACAAGCCTGGAAAACCAGGCAATTTGCTGGGGAAGGCATGACTAAGAGTGAGGTTTGATTGGGAAAACCTTGGAGCTGATGAGAAGTCCCCATGGAGCAACTGGGATTCAGCCTGCACATGGGCTGATAATTTTCCCCATCCTTTCACTCCATTTGCCCCAAACTGCAAACACCTACTGTTAGCTATGTCAAAAACCATTCCCATGACCTCTGCTTTCCCCAAACCTCAGGTCTCCTATTCCCATAGTAAAAAGTCCTGTGGACAACAAAATTACCTCTCTAGAAGACAAGTTCACAGTGGGTTGCTGTGCCCATCCTCTGAAGCAATGAGCATGTTGCTGTCAGCTCCTTGGAAAGGCTCTGATGATGGCAGGGCTGGTAGGAAGGACATCTGAGGAGAGCTGGCAAGTCCTGCTGCCTCTTGCTCCTTCTTTACTGGCCTGCTAATTTGGAGGCAAAACGTGGTTTTGTTTGGTCTTCACCCCCAGCATGGCCTTATCCTGCTGTCAAGGCTGCGACAGCTTTTGAGTGGTAAGAAAGGGACCTTACAAACCCCTTCAGAGAGGAGTGCACCCATCCCATGTCACCTTCTCCAGCTCCTGGTGTCCACAGAATGCCCAGGGAGGGCTGGGAACCTTCTCATCCCCATCAGTGTGGAAAGCCACCCAGGAGGCACCCACAGCACCCACTCCTTCCACCTCACACAGGGTCAAACCAGCTCCAGCTGGAGGACACTGTCCCAGTGGTTCTCCCTGGGGAAAGGTGGTTTGGGCACGTGGCATTCCTGCCCCACGGAGCTGAGAGCAGCCTGGGGCTGAGTGAGTAACACCTTCGGCCGGCTGCCTTGAATGCCGGGGCTTGATCCATCACCCGCAGCCGGCGGGCAAGGAGGTGTGCTGCAACCCTGGCACCTGTGGGCCCCTGTTGGCACCTCCGAAATTCCTCCTGTGGGGGGTCAGGGAGCCTCTCCCTGAGAACAGGCTGACCCAGCTCAGCACCACATCCCAGCTCTGTCCAGCCTCTCCTTGCTCTTCTGCACCCTCTTCCTTCCACTCGCTCCAGGCAAGTGGTTCTCCTCCTGACACAGCCCCTGAGCCACCAGCCAGGGATCCTGCTGCCCTCCACCCCAGCCACTCCCAGACATGGCACAAGGACACCACAAAAACATCTTCATCCTTCTCCAGGTTGCCTTTTGCCTGGGTGCTGCCCAGCCCTACTGTGCTCCTCCAGCAAGCCTATGCATCCTTCATGGGCACTGCCCTGGGGTGCCACTGCTGATGAAGGCTTTCATGAAGGATGTCCAACATTGGGTGAGGAGCCAGGCTGTCCCCATTCCTACAGGCATTATCCCAGAGTAGGAGCAGGGCTCTGGTCACAGAGCTGCCAGCACCCTGCCCATGAGGGCTTGTATAACGTCTTACATCAGGCAGTGCTGGGCCATGGCCGAGCCAGTGCCTGCTTCTCTCACAGCCTGCACCAGCCCAGTCCTGGAGCCCAAAATTCTGGGGTCCAACTCTCTGGGCATCACCACACCTGCTGGGTGCCCCATAGGACCCTCTGCCCAGCAGCCTTCCTATCCAGACGCTGGTAGCTGCTGTCATGTAGTCCCCACTGTGACTCAAGGATGCTTGTCCTCCACCCCAAGACCCTTCTGGGCACGTTGTGCCATTGTCTTTGAAAGCAACCAAATCAAAAGGGGCACTTTCAGGCTTCTGGGGTAGAGGGGGCAGGGTGTGGCCAGGGCTGATCCCTGACCAGCAGTGGAGATGAGCCCAGCCCAGCCCAGCCCGGCCTGGTGGGCACCCAGAAAGCCTCCACCTCCCCAACCATTCCTGGCCTGCTTTCCAAACCTGATCGATCAGGTTTCAGGGTACTGGAGGTGTGCCAAAGCATCAGGGCAGCAGGGTGAAGGCATTCCTTGGCGCTAGAGCCGACAGGACACCATGCCAAAAACAGCACAGGCTGCTCACCTCCCCTTCCGGGCCCCCAAAACACAAGCAAACCCCCTAGGGAGATGCTGCTTGTGAGTGCAACCAGTGCCTGCTCGCCAGTGCCCTCAAGGTTAAATCCCAGAGCTGAGGTCTGGGTGCCCCTGAGCGCGGGTGACTGAGCCCATGAGCTGCCGTCAAGCAAAGTGCCGTGGGGTTTGCTTTGGTGCTGAGTGCTCTTATGTAAGGCAGCGGCGGGAATGAGCCCGTCTTTGTAGGTCAGAAGATGGAGGTGCAGGGCAGTGAGGGGATTGGGCTGGGTCAGCCCCGTGAGTCAGTGGCAAAGGAGGGACCAGCACGGCAGAGGCTTTATTAGCTGCTGAGGGGTGGAGCGAGGCTCCGCAGCAGGAGCCACGCCGAGGCGCAACATCGACGGAGCTGGATCTTGCTCTCTTCCCCAGTTCATCCCACAGCACCTCAAACCCAACGGCAATGAGGCCCCAGGTCCGCTCCTCCTCTTCCTCCTCAATGTGCCCCTGAGGGGCAGCCAAGCCCCCGCAGCGCAGCCCCAAACGCACTCACCGCGCAGCCAGGAAGGTGGTGATGGAGCAAGGTCAGTGAAACAGGTTTCTCCTCCTGGGTGGCTGGAGCAGGCGTCCTTCCCCGCGCCCGCCAGCTGCGGACTTGTTGACAGCGGCTCTCGTTAGCTGGGTTATTGAACGGCGCCGAGGGCTGGGCTCTCAGCTCAGGAGGTAGCGGCTCAGGTGGGGCCACAGCTGCCCTCTGCATCTCTGCATCCCTCTCCGGGTGGGTGGATGAGCTGCTCAGCCTTCCGTGGGAACCTCTTGCCCGAGAGGTCTGTTTTGAAGCACCAATGGGGCCAGGGTGGCTGCAATGATGGGAGCTCTCTGCTGGCAACCCAGATGGGTCTGGGGTCAGCCACCCGAGCTCTGTGGCTCTCCGACATCCCTGGATGTTGGCATACCAGGCGGGTGGGCAATGTCAAAGCCAGGGGTTGTTTGTGGCTGTGGAGAAAGGCCAGGCTGGGGGGTGTCATGGCTGAGGTCAAAGGCACCATCCAGGCCACCTTCCAGGCTCATTCCTCTGCCCCATTCCGGCCTTTTGCCACTTTGTTGGAACTCCTGTGGGCTTCTCTGTGCTCCGCCCCAGCACTGCCCGTGGTTGGTGGCACTACACAACAGAGACAGGGAAATGTGAAGGTTAACCAACTCGTGTGGGCATGGAGAGCCCAGGGGCAGCATGCTCAGGGATGAGTGCAGGGAAGGGTCCCCACTGCCAGCACTGGGTTTTGCTGTGACATGGCCACACCAGCCAAGCTTTGCTGTTTCACAGTGGTGGGATAATGGGTGGGGAATAGAGGGATATTGTAGCAGCTGTATCTGTCCCTGGCACCTCCCATGAGGGCAGAGCCTGTCCTTAGGTGACAGCACTGTCGCACTGAGCCTGCTACCGGCAGTGCCCTGCTGCAACCTCGACCCAGGCACTGCCATGCTGCAGTCTTGCCAGAGCTGGAGAGGGGACCCCAAATCTATCCTCACCGAGGCTTAAATGATTGATTAGGACTTTCTGTCTGGGATTAGGTGGTTTCTGGACTGGATCATCCCTTGCAGCCCTGTGCTTGCTGCTGCCAGTGCAGTCCCAGGGGATCCAAGTGTTCCAGTCTTTGCCTGGGTGACTCTTCTGGTGATGGCTGCTCCTGGTCTCACCAGGACCTTCAGAGCTGACTGTCTCTTCTGGCTTTGGGAAGTGTTGTTGAGTTGGAGCTCAATGTCCTGCAGTGGTGAAACAGAGTTGTTTTCAAAGTGCATCCTGACAGGTTAAACCTCAACAAAGATCTGGGAGCAGGAGCAGCAGGGAGCTTGTCCCTGTCCTTCAGAAAAAGCAGAAAGCTGGAAGGTAGTGAATAAAACCAGGATTGCCACCTGCTCCTGGAGCCATCCCAGGGTGCAGGCTGGCATCATTGGGTTCCATTGTGCTTGGGGTCCCCTGTGCCACAGGGCAGGTGGTGCCACAGGGCAGGTGGTGCCACAGGGCAGGCAGCACTGTGGCATGTGTGCTGATGGGTGCTGGCTGTTGCTATGCCAGCTGGGAGTCACACATCCCTCACAGTGCTTCACTATCCTCCTTCCTCTCACTGAAGCTTCTGGGGCAGAACCTACAGACTGCCCAGGGCACCAGTCCTGTGGTGACCTACAGACCACATGGTCTCAACTATCTGTGCTACCAAGGAGCTGCTGTTGGTATTGGCCCAGCTCCACAGGGTGTCCCACTCCCTTCCCACCCACTGTCACCTCTGGGACCTGTGTGTCCCCTGACCTGATCCTCAGCTGCTGTTACTGGAGCTCATGCAGGGCTGCTTGGTGCCCTCACCTTGGCACATGGAGCCAGCTTCATCACTGAGCTTGGAGTCAAGTTCTTCTACAACACAATTCCCTGCCACTTTGGCATCCCAGCAGCTTTGGCATCCCATCCAGCAGTGCTGGGCGTAGCTTTGTCCTCTCCACTGGTATCAGGGCTGTGCCAGAGCGAGCCAGGAGTCTGTCACAGGGACCAGACAGGGACAGAGATCAGGTGGAGCCTATGCTCAAAGCACATTCATCCCTAGAAGCTCCATCAGTGCTCAGTGGAATGAATCCAGACCAGCACCACACACCTAACCACAGCTACATGTTCACCCCAGCCTAAGGTTCCCTTAGCCTCAAGTCCCCAGCTGTCCCCAGCTACAAGCTGTTAAATCTCTCCATCCCTCTGTGCTGTTGGAGCCTGGGAGAAGACACCTGACTTTTCCAGCTCCACACAACCCTGTAGCTCCCCATTAGCCCCCAGCTCACCCAGCCTGAGCACCAAAGGCACTGGAGAATCTCACAGTGGGGGCATTTCCTAGCACACTTCTGCAGAAACTGCTCCACGCCTCTACTGAGGCTGGAGAAAGTTCCTGCAGCCACAACCCCACAATTCCAGAGCAAACCTGCTCTCTGGCCCAGCACTGAGCCTTGTGGGAGCTGCTGCCCTGCTCCTGACCCTTGTTCAGCTGCAGTCAGGGAATTTAGTTTGCCTACCCCACACCTCCAGTGAGCACCCTGCCTGCTTCAGGCACTGTGGCCAGACCATCAAAGGCACAGGGGCCTGTGGCACTGGTGATGTCCCACAACTTGCTGTAGCCTCCAGGGATGCTCAGTGCCACCTGCAGTTGTGTCCCTGTGCTCTACCCTGGCCACCCTGCCTGAGAACAAGCCAGGGCAAAGCTTATTAGGATGATGGGGCCTGGGGTGATGAACATCATCACACAAATCAGAGCACTGAAGTTTCTACCCTAGCATTAGGAAAAACTTCCTTACTGTGAGGTTGATGGAGCCTTGGACCAGGCTGCCCAGAAAGTCTCCTTTGGAGACTTTCAAGACCCATCTGGACACTTTCCTGTGTGGCCTGCCCTAGGTGATCCTGCTTTACCATCTCCAGATGTCTCTTCCAACCCCTACCGTTCTGTTATTCTATGATCAGGGAGCTCACTCCATCCTTGAGACACTTGCTGCCAGAATCCATGACCTCATCTGATATTTTGGGTGGGTACAATTCTGAACTGTTGGAAGAAGAAGCAGAAAATAATTTGCCCTGTTAGCACCTAAAGTCAGCTTTGGAATCAAACCATGCTCCTTTTCTTCCACTTTCCCAGTCCACTCAGCAGCTCTCCCCTAGGCAGAGCTGAGCTGTGTCCACCTTGCTGCCTTCCTGGGCATTTTGATTTGGAGAACAACATGAAGGGTCCCAAAAGCCATTGCAAAGCCCCTGCAAGGCGCTGCAGCCTAGCCAGTGCCACATCCAACCTCACACACAGCTGCTAGGGAGCAGTAGTGGGGGCACAGTGCTAAGCCTGGCAAAGCTGGGATGTGCAATGGGTGCTCTGCACAGAGCCCCTGCCTGCTTGCCTCCATTCCTGCCATCTAATGTTACTCAGCCACTCGGCCAGGAAGTGAATCCCTGGTGGGATGGGCAGGAAATAATTAAGCAACTGGTGTGCCATGGGCCTTGCTGGCCTGGCAGGTCTCAGACCCCAGTGTCACTCTCTGGTGTGGGCACCGTGGCCAGGTCCAGCACCAGGTGAGGCTGGAGGAGAGGACCATCAGACAGGGCTGAGGACCAGCCCAAGGGAGGTGCCTCCTCCTGGTCCACTCTACCCATAGAAGCTGTCTAGTGTCTCATGGGCAATGTTCATTCTTGGTTCCCAGGCCAGCCCCATGTGGCATGGCTGAGCACATGTGCCATCCCAGGGGAGCAGCCTGGGGAAAGCACTCATGTCCCTGCTGGGTCAGGTGTGGTACCCAGCAGCATGGCAAGAACACTGCAATGCTCACTCAGCACCTGCACCCCTACCTCCAACTGCACATTCTTGGTCATCCTGTCATCTTCTTCCTCCAAAATGTGGTCTGGGGACTCAACTAGCTTGTAAGGACCAGGCAACAAAAGCAGCTGAGTGGCAACAAGTGGCAAAAGAGCCCCCTTGCAGCAGCTCCATGGGGATAAGGGCAGGGCCCATGAATCAACATCACTTCAGCAAGTGATGCTCCTCTGGTGAAGAAGCCAGGGCTGCCCAGCTCCAGGATGGGATGCCCATGCAGCACCCAGGCCACTGGCACACAGAATCACGGAGTCATTTTGCCTGGAAAAGACCTTTAAGTCCATCAAGCCCAACCACAGATCTTTGAGTCTTACCACCATGGGCCAAGGCACAACCCCTTGGCCTCGCTCCGCTCTCTACACATCACCTCCTGCACCACAAGAGACAGGGGAAAGCTGTCCAAGCTAAACCCAGGGGGGTCTGACTTTACTGGAACCCACATTCAGCAGGGGCACAGGGCAGTTTGGCATTTGTGGCTTGGGGCACTAAGGGATGCCAGTCCCCTGCCATGGTGCCTGCAGGAGCTGTGCCAGGGCAGCACAGAGGCTGCTGTTTGCTCGCTGGCAGCACCATGTCAGGGAAACTGCCACCTGACTCGGTTTCTGTTTGGGAGGGGATTTAAGGGTGTTCTCCAGGGTGTGCCAGCCCTGGCCTCCACCCTGCTTTCACAAGCACCCTTTCCCAAAGGAGCTTGTTGTTCTCAGCAGTGCAGCAGATGCAATTAGCACCAGCAAGGTTCCCCCACAGAGGATCTGCTGAAGGTCTGGGGACTGCTCTGTCCCCTCCTCACACCCAGGGCAGGTAAAGCCTGGCTCCATCGTGAGCCTGGTGGGATGCAGCAGTCTAGTCAGATGGGAGGAGTTGGAAACCAGGGGATGCCTTCTGGGCAGGGGGTTCTGAACGCTCCATCCTGCAAGGGCTGTCACCCCAGATTTTTTGGGAGACAGCCTAGTTGGAAGCTGAGAAGCAAACCTAAAGTAAAGCAACATATAGAGTGTGCATAGTGGAGTCTGGCATTGGAATGGGTAACCCAGGGAGGTGGTGGAGTCACCATCCCTGGAGGTTTTCAAGAAGTATGTGGACATGGTGCCTCAGTTTAACAGCAATGGTGGTGCTAGGTTAAAGGTTGGACTCAATGACCTTAAAGGTCACTTCCAACCAAGACAGTTCTATGCCTCTATGATGACATGCATGAGCCCAAAGAGTAGGTGCTTGCTCTGGGGCTGCAGCAGCCCTATGCCCACAGACCACCCGACCTGGGCAACCTGAGCCCATCTCTCAGCTTCTGCAGTGCTGTGGTGGTGCCATGGCTGAGTTTTGATCTCTCCCTGTGGTCATGCAGGTGACTATGCTAAGTCCTGGGGCTCAGCAATCCTGAGTGGCACTTCTGGGCTTGCTCTGAGCAGCATGGGGACTGATGCTTGGGTATTGTCATGTCACCAAACCTTCTCACCAGCTCTCTGGAGGAAAGACAAGTTGGGAGAACGGATCTCTGTCAGCATCATCCCTATAACAGGAACAGCTTGGGTGCTCCTAAAGAAAAGACAAAGTTAGAGAGCATTCAAACCCCAGCCACCCAGCAGGCACCCAAATACCCACCACATCCCTGTGCCCAGCCCACAAAAGGCTCCAGCAGATGCCAATCCAAAGGATCCACTTCTCCCTGTCATTTGCTGGGAAAAAACTTCTCTCCGTTGCTCTGGAGTGGCAGCCATGTGCCCCCCAGGACAAACCACTTCCCCACTGTGTCCAGCACAAATCCATCCCCAGGGGAATCAGAGCCGGGAGCTGATTTGTGGTGGGTATATGGTGGTCTGCTGATTGTCCAGAGCAGCGGTGGAGGGCTTGAGTGAGGTCCTTCATGTGCATGAGGAAAGGGTGGATTTAGCCACCATAGCCTCAGCTGAGCACTGCCCGTAGTTTGCGGATCCTGCTGGCAGCAGGACCTGGTGACCATCTGTCTGCCCTGCTGCATCCCTCGCAGCCACAGTGGGTCCTATCCTGCGCTCTGAGACCGGGTCCCAGCAGAGGGAGCTGTGACATTAGCGAGCAGAGCCACTGCTCTCCCTGCTGGGACAGCAGCCTCGGGCTTTGGAGAGGGACCAAAATAAACAGCGCTGGAGCCCCGGAGCTTCGCAGCCTTCATGGAGAGCTCCCTGACTCAGCGCATCTGAGCTGCCCCTTTTTGGCCTGGAGTCCAAGCCAAGAGTTATGCAGGACTTGTAAATTCCAATGCAAAAGCAGTTTAGCACTAAAAAAAATAATCTCCTTCTTAGCTTACATCCATACAGGAAGATCTCAGACCTTCAGTGGTGTTCAGTTGTCATCAGAGCATCTCTGTGTGCAGTGGCACAGGGCTGGGACCCCACACCTTTCCTAATGGGACTTCAGTCACTTAGGGAACAGCAGGACAGAGATTCACCTTCCAAAGAGTCTTTCCTCCACCCCCTTACACACACACACACACAAAAACACACTCAAGGCACACACAGGCAGGAAGCAGCACAGCTTCACACCAAACAGACCCCATCCTCCAAGTATCAAAGCCACAGCTCCAAAGGGACAAAGTGGTCCAGATCCCAGACAGACCCAGGGTGAGCACATGAAGACAGGTAGAAGTCACTGGGCTCAGCTCATCCCTTATCATCTGCATCCTTGAGATAAGCAGTGCCAGTAACAACATGCAGCAGTTCTCTGATCTCATAGTTTGCACCACAACAGGCACGGTGCCAGCAGCCCATGGCAAGGGGCTGTTGACTTTCTCCCACTGGAATATGCCACTTGCCAGGTCTCCATCCCACTCCTCCACCCAACCCCCCTCCTGCCACCCAGGAGCCATCCAGAGATCAAGCAGAGAGTTCAGTGGGGCTGGGAGCTGAGGGCTCAAAAGGCAGTGGTCAGCAAGAGATGCTTATGGGTCTGTGCAGAAGACCCAGCACTAAGGTTCAGAGCTGTGTTTTGAGCATGGATGAACCAGGGAGGCCTGGAAGAGGTTCTTGGCTGCATCCTGGTGCTACTTGCTCTTGGGAAGCTCTTGAAGGTGGAAGTCAGGGTTCTTTTCATGCAAACTGCTAATACAGCCCAGTGCCCTGGAGAGATGGGACAGGAATATTGCCTCCTGGGGACAGTCATTTGACCACTAGAAGGCAACTACTGACATGCTCAAACCATTGTCTTCATCTCAGACTGCTGCCCTCAAGACATCACAGACTGGACTCATGCAAGTCCTGAGCACCTACTGACTAAAGTCAGGGCTGGCACATCTCAAACCAAGTAGCCTCAAGCTAGAGCAATCAAAACTCCCTCCCAAAAACTCAGTATCAAACAACAGAACCAAGAACCAGGGCAGGCACCAGTACTCCCCACTCCTCTGCTCCTCCAGCCCAAATCCCAAATCAACCACTTGGCTCAAGGAAGGATGAATTGTAATGATTTATTCTGGGTCCTTTTGAAAATACCATCATGTATCTCCTTCCATTCATGGCTTTGTGTGGTCTCTCAGTGGCCTAGCCAGCTGTGCAGCACACTCATTCCTCCAGCAAGCAGGTGACTATTGTCCCTTCAAGGTTGGCAGGTTGGATCTGCCTGATCCTTTCTCAGCAGTCATCCCTCCATGCCAGGTACCACCCAGGAGCGTCGCACAGACTGGGAGCAGAGTGAGGGGGCAGGAGGGTAGTCCAGAGGGACCGGTGGGGATGGCTGTATCTTTCAGCTGCCCCAGGAAAGGAGTCTCTGGCTTGTGTTTTCTGGCAACTTAGAACTGGGTTTGATTCTTCATCATTAAAAAAA